>LPNX010227067.1:28893-112138 GCA_001517045.1 Pseudotsuga menziesii | reverse complement strand
AAATTATTATTATTATTTTTTAAACTTTTTATTTATTTATCTTTTTGGGTGATGGCTGGAGGAAGCGACTAGAAGAGGAGGGGTGACGGTGGTGATGATAGAAGGAAGGGGATAGGCTACAGGTGGAAGCATGGGGAAGCATGGGTGGATAGTGAAGGTGACATATGGAAGAGGAAGACTGATAGTAGAGGGATGGAAGGTGGCGGTAGAAATGGACCTGTAGATGGTGGAAGAAGAGGAACATAGGAGGTGTAGGTGGAAGGGCACCATAATTTGGGAGACAAATGCACACAGTGGAAGGAGGGGAGGATGACTGAGTGGTAGTGGAAGGGATGAGTAGTGTGCGTGGCCGTGGAGGAGAATGAGGAGTGGAATGGAGCGTGGCAATATGGGTGTAATGAAATATGTGGAGGGTATTGATTGAATGGGAGGAGGGGACTTGCAGTGGGATGAGGAGTGAGAAATGGAATGGGAGGGCGTTGGGGTATAGAGATGGGTGACTCAAAGGAAGATGAAAAACATGGAGGAAATGCAGGGTGAGTTAAGGGAAGTAAATGGAGTTGTGAGGGTATGTGAGCATCAAAGTGTTGAGGGAGAGCATCGAGAGTAAGGAGTAGAGGTGTGAAGGACTATGTAGTGTGGAGGGGAAACTGTGTCAAAGGGACGCATTGGGAGAAGACATAGGTAGGGAGTGGAGCGATGTGTGAGGATTTAGAGTGAGGAAAGGGGAAGGAGAAGGAGACCAGGGACGATTGATTGGGGAACACGTGAGGGTAAGAGGGGGAACAATGCAGGAACGGAGAGCAGAGAGTGAGAGTGCATGGGAGTGGGAATAATTTATGAGGGTTGAGAGGTGATAGGGGAGTAAGGATGGGATGAAAAAATGATAGGGTTTAAGGGAGCTGAATGCGATCTTAGGGGAGGATAATCCACTCTGATACCAATGTTAAATCATATCCGAGTGTAATCAGGTAGCCCGTATCTGAGTTAAGGAGGAAGAAGTTCCATCTTCAGAATAATATTGTATAAATATATAAAATTGAATGGATGATAAAATACAATGATAACCATACTTTAAATATAGCTTAGGCATACCTATTTGAAGAGTAGCAACTCTTGGTTCTTATGTTTAGTAATTATCTATTATATCGATTTTTATTTATTATTTTATTCATAATAGGGGCCTTATTCTCACATACATTTGTCAGTGTAACAAATCACTCCTTATATGTATCCAATGGAGTGATCACGTGCATGATATTGTCCTTAACTAAATCATATATTATCTATTTGTCCTATTCATGATTCTTCTTGAGGTTGACTCACCCTGCATTAGTGGTAGGATCATTTAACACAGTGGATATGTAGGTATCCAAATCATGTTCCTCAAGAATGTTCAATACTCTTGCCTTCCAAATATTGATGTTGGAAGTACCCTGAAGACGATCTTTCGATTGAAGAAATATTGATGTCATGGATTCAAAATTTTGCTCAACCCTCAAGATCTAGGTAGGATTCTAGTTACTTGCACAAAATGATCTCCTTCATTCCCTGAGCTCTGAAACCTTGGTAATGTTTGAGAAAATATGAATATCTTTAAACTTTAAAGCTTTAGTTACATATAATATGAAATCTGGAATCAAGATAAAATTCAATCACACAAATCATTTATCCACAACACAATATGTACCCTAGGAAAACCATCAAAATAATAATGACAAAAAACCCAACAATTCTTTAGAGTATAATAGATAGATTGTGAAGAATGTCATTTACACAATAGAAGATTTCTTGGTAAGAGAGAACGATGAAATAGATAATATTGATCAAGTGTATGAACTTTCCATGTGTGAGACACATTCATAACAAGCCATAATCCTAACCATGCAAATTATAGTGAATGGTCACATGAGTAAAGTGCACACATACACCCACAATCGCTAATTTCCTCCATGAATTAATTAATTCAATATATTGGAACCTTCATTATGCATTAAATATGTGCCATGTGTTTCACCTTTGATGATTTCACTTGGTCATTCCTTAAGAAATTCAAATTCTTTGTCTTTATTGCATAGTCTATGATGTGTTAACTTTAATCATCTATCATATCACATTGTACTCATAATAATTGTTACATTCTATAATAATCTTATATTACTCTTGGACCATATAGTAATTGCTAAAGTAATTCACTCTAGAGGTATCTAATCTCTAAATGAGTCTTAATAGAAATATGTAACCATGGTTAGTAATACATCACATAACACCTATGCTTCAACATGCGAAGCATTTCACCTCTATAACTAGAGGTCCGCCTCATAAAGTACCATCTATGAGAATCATGACTTGATATTACTCACAAGTCCGACTTAATATTACTCACGAGTCTACATTCTTGATATTACTCACAAGACTTCGGGATTGATATTAATCACAACACTTTACAATACAACATCACCACCTCAATCTTATGCGGATATATAGGACTTGATATTACTCAAAACTACATAGAATGACTCTTGATGTTGTACATTCAACATAAACCTTATCAGAGTTACTACAATTAGAAGAAGGTAGATTTCTTATAGGATTTCTTTATCAAAATCAAAAGGAAAGGGAAAAGTCATGGAATGATCACCACATTAAGAACAATGCATCGGTTAGGAACCTATGCGATTAAGTATATGAAAAAGGGATGTCCCATACACCTGTAAAATAGAATGGGGAACTTATGAAGCAGTTAGTTAATGGAAGTAAGATGAAACCCTACAAGGACAGTCACCCATTCCCTTATTGAGCATATATGAATAAAAAAATAAAAAATAAAAGAGGAAAACAAAAAAATATTTCTTTTCCTAAGTCTTGTATCTATCAAAGTAGGAGTATGTATATATAGTAGTGTTGTTCTGTGGAAGCTAGTAATATTTCATAGTTGCTCGAATGGCACTTAATCACTACATTAATGACACAAGAAGTGGCGGCTATAGTGGATTTTATATCATAAATAAATGAAAAGACACACGTGTGTGAATATATTGGGCTTCATAAACCATAATTCTTTCAAGCAATTCATTCTGATGAGTAAACCTAGGGATTGGAAACAAAAATACAAGTCAGATGGGGATTAAAATCACATCGAGCTAAAGATTGGGCTTGTTGTTTTCCAAGTGACTGACTGGATTACGAGAGTTGAAGAAAAGAATCAACATGTTGAAATTCTAGAGATAAATCCTATAAGTATGGAAGCCAATTTATCAGAAGTTTCTACAAAGAAAATATCAGTTGAAGAAATAATCATGGAGGAAGGAATCCCAATTGTCCAAGAAGAATGAGAGGTCATGTCAACAAAAAATCCTTTCAATATACCAAAGAATAAAAGGACATTTCCTCAAAAGGAAAATATAGAAGAAAGATTGAAGAATATGTACCATGTTGAAGCATCAGGGTCCATCTATGTTCTTCCATCGATATTCCCAAGATATGTACTACCAAGGAATGAAAATATGAAACTATTCAAGATAAAAAGGAATGCCAAGTATACTTTGGTAATTCCTATAGTGACCATAAGGTGTATTACTAAAAGGAGACATTACAACAAAGGTCTCCAAGTTGTCCTATGAATATCATGGCCTTACCAAATTTCCATATTTTTCTTCAACATGGTAGTTACAAATAATATGTTTATCAAATAGAATTTCCATCATTGTAGAGCCTATGGAATTGGCCAGTGGTTTGGAGAGGTTTTGGATTTTGGTGTTGTTGGAGATACCCCATTTTTATTAGACCCATAAGTCAATTCATGTGTCATACAAATACTGTTGTGTGTTAATGTAGGGTTTCTATTGCTAAACTAGAATATCTCAATTGATTTAGTCATGCTAGTGCAAATAATAGGTTTACCAAAAGATCAGGTGGACCTCGCACAATTTTTTCTGGGAAAAGGGAAATACAAGGAGTTGGATAATAGGATGAAGGGAAAGTATAGATTGAAGAAGAATACAAGGGGATATGTCTTAGGATTAATTATAATCCTCGCTTGACCACCATAGTCTAAATTCTACTTTCCTAGCTTAGGACTATGTTACCACTTCACTAGTTCCATGGGGAACTCATCTCGGTCCCACCTACAACTTGATGCACTAGTCTGCATGAGTTTAGGAGCTCAAGAGGCCAATCCCTATAATTTAGGAACCCACACTAATTCATGGGATTCCCAACATCAGTTCACCCTACTATATCTTGAGTTATGCTTCAATGGGAATCAATTACTTCATATTCAATTAGCCTAGCGCCACTTTGAATGATTTAAGGAGGTTAGGAGCCTTTTCTCACCTATCTTGGTGAGTTAACTAATTATGAGCTTAATTAGTTGTCTATAGTTACACTAGTGAGTCTCCAACAGTGAATTTCTCATAGTTATTGATCTCTAGAGTCAACCCAAGACATGGGATTTCAATCACTCCTAGAGGATTCAAATTTCCTTATTTGTATCATGGATGTATTACATACCAATTAATGTTTATTATATTAATTTTATGTTGTCAAATTTTTGCCTCTTGTCTGAATAATTCGACCATGATTGTTTGATCATTGTACATTGAATTTCTTCTTCCTCCTTCAATCTTGTTTTACAGTGAGGTTCAATCAAGTATAAATATCCTGAAGCTTTGATAAATTAAACATGGTATCAGAGTAGGTAATTAGGACAACTTCAATCCTTGAAAAATTCCATTGATGCACCAAAAGAAACTGGGTTCCACATAATTCCCAGTATCTGTGCCTTGCTCCTTCTAGATTTATGGAGAGAATTCTATCCATGTGTGAAGCACCTTGATAATGTGAAAATTTTGAAGTAGGGAGTGATTGAATTGGTTTTCCTTCTAATTGAAAGTGTTTTTATAGGTAAATTGAAGAATTCAGAAGAATTGTGTTGCTCATGAAGCTGCCAAATGGAGAATTTAGTAGCCTTGACACCCGTGATCCTCACACGCTTTAACTTTGTATAGGGTCACTATGGTAAAGGATTTTGAACCCCAACAACCTCTAGAAAAGTTGAAGTATCTCAAAAACTTTGATGAAGCATTTGGTTTCATGTGCATTCGTATCTCCAGGGAGTTACTCTTCCAACTAGATGGATTAAAAACTGAAAAAGAAGTATTTCAAAAGCTCAAATCACTATTTGGAAAGAAGGATGAGCTGAGAGGCCATATTCTATAGATTGAGTTGATTTCTCTTGAACCAAGAAATTTAAAAATCATCCAGCGATTCATGTTCAAATTCAAATACCCGAGAATGTAGTGCAAGTATTGTGGTATTGGCAAGCAATTGGTGCTCTCTATTTTGAAAAAAAGTTGCATAGAATTCTTATTGTTTGTATCCACCTTTCACTACGAGATACTAAAAACTCCAAATTGGAAAATTCCATCTCTTGATGCATTCAAAGAATATCTTATTCAAGAACAAGATAACGTGATACAGATGGGATCCATCAAAGCCTCCAAAAATCAAGCTCTCTTAGCTGGGGAGACAAAGAATACAGAAGAAAAGGGGAAGTAGAAAGGAAAAGATAAGAGGAACGCTGAATTCAAATGAAAGGAGGAGTTTGATCCATAATATGGATCCTTAGGATTTAAGAAGGAAAAAAATCAGAGGTTTGATATGGGCAAGTTCTCCTACTGTAAGAAACGAAACCATATAGAGAAATGTTATATGAAGAAACCATATATATGATGTCAAGACTTATTGAGTAGCATAATATTCCCTCCCTAAAGGAGGAAATAAGGATGATTCTGGATACAATATTGAATATCATGAGAGATTCCATGCACTGAAGGTTGGATTTTCCAAATATCATGCCTTCCTCATTGATTCATGAGCCTCCAACCACATGGTTTCCTCCAAAGAATCATTATCTTCATTAAATATTATTGATGGTCCAAGTATTCACATGGGATATGACACTCAAATCCAAGCTGAAGGGAAGGATACAATAAAATTAGAGCACAAAATGTTCAAAAATGTCTTATATGTTCCCTCCTTAGGAGCAAATCTATTCTATGTATATTAGATGAATCATATAGGATCACCAAAGCAAGTTGTATTTGAACCTGACTCAGTTAAGATCTCATATATGTCTACTAGGAAGATGATAAATAAAGGTGCTGCAAATCATGCCTCGAAGACATATGAGTTCTTGCATTTTTTTCCATACTAAAATCCAGTGCAATCTTTGCAGCTCATTAAAAGGGAAGGTAAATTCATTCTACCAAAACCATTTTCATATGATGATGTTTCTTGTGATTATTCAAAATTTGTAGGTGAGGACCAAGTTGAATAATTTTTGGAATTGAAGATGAAGTTCAATATAATCTAGGTCCATATCCAGTCCCTACTCCCAATTGTTAGATTTTTATCATTCAAGCTAGCATTATGATCTTAGGATCTTATCTAAGAGAATAACATGCACAACAATAAAACACAAGAGACAATAGACACAAATAATTTTCTTCTAGGAAACCATAAAGGAGAAAACCCTCCAGCTTCCTTAGAGATAAAATCAGCACCAAAAGTAAAACCTGAAAAACATAAAGATGATCTCTCGACAATAGTAGTCTCTCTCTTGTCCCAGCAACTTCTCTCTCACTCATGCACCCCAGTGAGTGTGTGTGTGTGTGTGATAAATAGAGAGGCTCATTCTCTAGTTATATTCTTTCGTTCACTTAATGTTGACTTTAACATGTCAGCCCCACTTAACAATTACTTACTAGGGCCGACATCTCTAGGAGAGTCTAATAACCCTAGTGCCCCACAATTGCGGGGACTTTAACCCTTGATCAATAAGAGGGTTACCCAAAATGACTTTACATGATTTGTTTACATTATTGAATCTCCCAATAGGAACATCAGGGCATGACATGACTCAAATACATTACATACACTTCCAAGAATAAACATCGGGGTATAATACATAAGATATAAAAGTGAATACATTCTGAAGTTACAAATACATCAAGACTCCCTCTTAACTAAGAAAATATTCTCTTGACATAATTTATCAGCACATGTCTTCTTCTCTATATCATCTAGATCATCATTGAGTTCTCATCATATTCATCTTCAAGTCATATTCATCTTCAAGTCATCTTCATTTGGATCTGGATCATCATCATTGGATCTGGATCATCACTCGATCTGGATCATCATCACTAGATCTGGATCATCACCGGATCTGGATCGTCACTGCTGGATCATCACTGCTGGATCATCATCACCAGATCTAGATCATCACTTGATCTGGATCATCACTGGGTTATCATCACCGGTTCTATCTCATGATTCTTCTCGTCACATGAATTTCTACAGAGCCAGCCCTTTTTCATGTTGGTTGTAGGCCTAGCCTCCATGTAGGTCTTCTTCAGCGCTTATATTTGACCCTAAGTCAGAATGGCCCACCCAACACTTACATATGACCTCATCTCATCAGAAAGGTACACCCAACACTCACATCTGACCATGAGAGGAACACATCTACCATTATGTCAGATTGGCTCAGCCCTTACATCTGGCCATGGAAGGAACCAATATTCTCACCATGTCAGAATGGCCCAACCATTACATTTGACGATGGGAAGAACTAATCCTCTCACCATGTCAGAATGGATCTCAGTCCCAGATTGAGGGTTCCTGGTAACTGACTAGGTGCCTCCATTCTCCCAGAGAATGGCATTTATCCCTTATATATGATCATGTAGGAACCAATCCTACAATCACATAAGAATCGGTCAACAATCACATCTGACATGGAAGGAACCTAATCCTCTCACCATGACAGAATGGATCAGCCCTTAAATTTGACCATGGAAGGAACCTAATCCTCTCACCATGTCAAAATGGATCTCAGTCCCATACTAAGGGTTCCTGGTAACTGACCAGGTGCCTCCATTCTCCCAGAGGATGGAATCAACCCTTATATCTGATCAAGTGGGAACACATCCCTCAATCACATCAGAATGACCCTACACTTATATCTGATCATGTGATACTACATCCCACAGTCATATTAGAATGGCCCTCAGTCCCAAACTAGGTATTCCTAGTAACTAACCAGGTAACTCCATTCACAGAATGGAAATCAATGCTTATATATGATCATGTGGGAACACAACCCAAAGTCACCTTAGAATGGCTTAGCACTCACATCTGACATGGAAGGAACAAATCCTCCCACCATGATAGAATGGCTCAGCCCTTACATCTAACCATGGAAGGAACCAATCCTCTCACCATGTCAGAATGGCTCTTAGCTCTAGGTTGAGTATTCTTGGTAACTGACCAGGTGCCTCCATTCAGAGAATGACATTCAACACTTATATCTGATCATGTAGGAACCAATCCTACAGTCACCTTAGAATGGCTCAGCACTTATATCTTACATGCGGTGAACCAATCCTCTCATCGTGATAGAATGGCTTAGCCCTTACATCTGACCATGGAAAGAACCAATCCTCTCACCATGTCAGAATGTCTCACAGACTCATCACTTCCCCTTGGAGGGAACCTCAATCTCGAGAACACCAAGCTTCTCCCTGAATTACTCAAACTTCACTCTGGCCAACGACTTATTCAACACATTAGCTATCTATTTGTCCTTCACAACATACTGGAGCTTCACTGCTCCTCTCTGCACCATATCCCTAATATAGTGATATTTGATCTCGATATGCTTCGACTTGTCATGGAACACCGGGTTCTACAACAACTTCACACAACTATGGTTGTCACAATATATATAAGTAGCATCTAACTAGAGATCAAATAAATTAGACAGTAGCTTCCTTATCCATACTACCTCACAACTAGCTGAACAAGCTACAACATACTCTGCTTCAATTGTACTCAGTGCCACACAAGACTGTTTCCTGCTAAACCAAGAGATCACACCTGATCCCATACTGAAGCAACACCCTAAAGTGCTCTTCCTATCGATGGCACTGCCTACCCAACCTGAGTCAATACAACCTTCTAGGTTAATATTTTGTTTCACCTCATACTTGAGCCCATAACCAACTGTACCCGTCAAGTACCTCAAAATATGCTTTGCAGCAATCAAGTGAACATATCTCGGATCTGCCAGGAATTGGCTCAAGCTATTCACAGCAAAGCAAAAATATGGTCTCGTATTCTTCAGGTACATCAAAGAACAAATCATATGACGATACATCATTGCATCAACCATCTCTAAATAAGCGACACTCCTTAGATTCAGGTTTGATGCCATAGGTGTGTTCATGGACATGCAGTCCATCATCCTAAACCTCTTCAGGATCTCTACTGCATACTTCCCTTGTTCACACCTCCATGCCTATAAAGTAGTACATTATATCCAAGTGATTCATGGTTTGTGCCTCATGCAACGAATCTTGCCTTGTATCCCACTATGTTTCCATCTACTATATGATGGAATTATGAACTTCCCTTCAGGTCTCAATACTACATGCTAGACATCATTCTTATTGAATGGTCTTCCCTTTCTTCTTGGCTACTTATTCATAGATGGAAGGTTTTGCATCAATGATGTCACTACATTCATCATATTATTCTTCATTCTTGGATTATTTCTCAAGCTGTCATCACTTGTTCTTCGAAACAAGTCTCGTCCTTCTTGTACGTGATTGTACGCGATTTTTCCTACAAGTCAAATGCATTAGTTGTATGGTTAGAAACATTTCATAAGGCATATTCATATTGTAAAATTATTATGCATAAATATATGATCATGCAATTATTTTAGCCAATAGTACATTCATCCATATCTCACAGAAACTTTCTAGATGCCTTCCATCTCTACCAGGACAACATTGAGATTGTGCAATAATCCAATATGTCAGCAAAGAGGTTTCATTCTAGATAAGTAGCAATGGAGAGTTGTATAGCACCATGAGATACTTACCCATCACATGCATATTAGCAGTTACTGTCATTAATGCAAACATTCTATCATGCATAATACATCAACTGAATATAAACAAATGCATAACAAAAACAATATCATGAAATGACAATTGAATACTTATCTTTATTTGTTTTGTCGGTAGACTCCTTCTTGAGCCTTCAACTTCATCATCTTCTTCATTCATAATAGCATCGCTTCTTATCCACATTCTAAGATGGATAAGAGGTTCTTCAAGAGTTGATATTCCTCATCGCTTAAGGGATCTTCTTTGGATGGTGAGAGCTTGATATTTAGTTGCTCCCGTATTCTCTTCTCTTATTATGAGTCGATCTTCTTCCCAGAGTCTTCTAAAAGTAATCACTTCCTTCTAGAATGCGTTCCCCAAATGGATGAATCCCAGATCCTGGGAGGCCATTCAAGGTAGTTATCACAACTGGTGCATTCTCCACTTCTTCTTCTACTGCTTCAAGTTGTTCTTTGATTTGAGAGACCCTTATAAAGTATGACTGTATGGTCTCTGCATTCTAGATCTTCACATTCTTCATCTATTTTCTCAAATTCATCTTCTGATTTATGTTCTTTCCTTCAAATAGCTTGGTCAAGGAATCAAACATCTCTTTTGGTGTCTTTAGGGAAGACACTTGTGGTATAAGTTGGTCCGTGATTGAATCAGCAATGATCTTCTTGGCCTTGACCAAGTTCTTCTTGTGTAAGGCTTTGAGCCTCATCTCCCTATGGAACTGGAACCTCTCTACTCATGTAGGTGTCCAATTCATTTTCTTTAGAGAGATCGTATACTTCCATTCTTGGAAGTTTTAAACTTCACCAAGCTTATAATCAAGATGATGTGATAGATCACTTTGGAATGGGAACCTCAAATGAGAATAGAAAAATATTAGATCTTACCGATTTGAGGTGTCCGTCTTGTTTCCGGAGCTGGCTGATCTAGGGTTTGTCAAAGAAACCATAATTTTCAAAACTTGGAATATTTTAGATCTGATTATATAGAAATATATACCTCTTCAAGGTGAGATGTCCAATGTACTCATTTTCTGAAAACAGTGGAGGGAAGCTCCCGGAAAAGGAAGCCCTAGTTTACCAATTTCTTCTGCAGAAAAACCTGATATTGTTTCTATGGTATCTAAAAAATTATTACTCCTATATATCTGAACCTTTGTAGTAAGGTATCCTCTCCTGTCCCTATTCCAACACCATAGTTTTCATCAGAATTGGTTTCACCAATTGAGACTTATGATTTTTTTAACAAGGTGACTTGTTTCAAGACTATTCTGCATAGCGAAGTTGTACGGACTACCATGTGTCACTGTTTCATCTTTGGTGTATGAAACTTTTACCATAGAAATTAAATTCCATGCCATTTTTGGAACATCTTTAGAAATTTTATTTGGACCTTTGTATCCCAATATATATCAATTCTCCCCAGGTGTCCGTTTTAGGGATGAATCCTAGAAGAGGCAAGAACCCTAACTTGGAGGGATCATATCTCCTAGAATACAGTGAATCTGAGGCTGAATTTTGGACATAGTGTAAATAACAATTTTATATTCGAATTGGGAAAATTTTAGCTCTTGATCCTTCTCCAATCTTGAGATATAGAAAATTTACCAAAACGTATCATTTTTAGTATTTTAGGGTTTTTTTGGCCTGGGGTCAAACTAGGGTTTGACTTTCTTGGAGTTATACCCAACCAAAAATATCGACCCAGGCCTCTAAAATTTAATTTTGATGAGGAGAGAAATCCTATGCTAGGCTTACTCAAAAATTCCTCTTCTGTAAAAAGCACTAATTTCCCGCACCAAAAACTGAAAATGCTCGGAATCGAATTCCGCTTCGACATAAAGATGCACCCTTCAATGGAGAGTCATCCTAGCATACTTTTGCTGATTGATTGTGGATAGAGACCCAAAAATTAAGAATCCCTACCTTATCCAGCTGCACAATGTGTTCTTCTCAGGTTGGCTTCGATACAATGTTAGATTTTTATCATTCAAGCTAGCATTATGATCTTACGATCTTATCTGAGAAAATAACATGCACAACAATAAAACACAAGAGATAAGAGACACAAAGAATTTTCCTCGGGGAAACTGTAAAGGAGAAAACCCCACAAATTCCTCAGAGACAGAATCAGCACCAAAAGTAAAACTCGAAAACATAAAGATGATCTCCCGACAGCAGTAGTTTCTCTCTTGTCCCAACAACTTCTCTCTCACTCATGCACCCCGGTGAGTGAGTGTGTGTGTGATAAATAGAGAGGATCACTCTCTTTTTATATTCTTTCATTCACTTAATGTCAACTTTAACATGTCATCCCTACTTAACAATTACTTACTAGGGCCGACATCTCTAGGAGAGTCTAATAACCCTAGTGCCCCACAACTGTGGGGACTTTAACCCTTGATCAATAGGAGGTTTACCCACAATTACTTTGCATGACTTGTTTACATTATTGAATCTCTCGATAGGAACATCGGGGCATGACATGACTCAAATACATTACAGACACTTCCTGGAATGAACATCGGGGTACAATACATAAGATATAAAAGTGAATACATGCCAAATTTACAAATACATCAACACCAATTCTAGGCCTAAATGGGCTCAAACCGTCATTGAGGCTATTGGGAACATGGCTGGATATTCATTTGAAAAAGAAGAACTAGATATCAGTTCCAAGATGAGAGCCTTGTGCTATGTCATCCAGATACACTTTTTTCCAACGAGGTTTTATATTAAACTCCCAGAGGTATTCTACATGATGGTGAGGTATGATCAATAGTTTTGCAAAGTGGATTTCCATGTTCCACCAAGACAAGAAACCATGGGTAAGGAATATGAGTCACTAAAGAAAAATGAGACATTGGATCATGTATCTCTTCCTCCAAAAATAAGGGACAAAAGTAACATTCTACATGGTAAATTAGAAGAATAAATATACATGGAAAATTTAAAGGGGTACACTGGTGATTCGCTCTTGAAATGCAATCTGAGGAATCCATTGTATGGGCTTAGGAAATCTCCCAGGGATTGGCATCACAAATTGAACTCTTCCATATTGTCACAGAGGTTTGAAAGATGCAAATTTGGATGCAAAAGTAGCAACATTTATTCTCCTAAATGTCATCATATTGGAAGAAGGTGGAGAAGTGTTATCAGGAATTATGCAATCAGTGTGAACAACGTTTGTTCCTCTACCCTATAAATCGCAAGTGTAGAACAAAAGAGCACAAAATTATATCCTTTCCTTAAGCAATCAATTTGAACAACATGCAATAAACCATACCTCAGACCTAAGTCTCTTTGTCTTTGTTCTAAAATCCGTTGCAATGTTCAATACCTGCAAAACAGATGAAAAGACAAAACACAATGTCATAGTATCATGATAAATCAATTACTCATATCAGTGATCAAGGAATTTGATAATATTCAACTGAAATTAGCAACACATCAAATATAGGAAATGGGAACACTTTTGTATTAAATAATGAGAGAGTAAAGTTATAACCAAGACTTGATGTTGATGGCTTCAACCTCTACGAGAAATATACAATCCTTCAAAACTATGAGCATATCTTCACATATAAGCCAACTCTATGTTGGCTCTAACTCAGACTTGAATACAACAACATATGGGTACTTTATTTTGGCCTCCTGCACTCACATGATGAAGACTTCATATACAGGCCCAAAACGCATGAGATTGACTTGGGGAATGGATAGGAGGTGATCTCAACAGGTGAGGGAGGTGAATGCCACCTCTCCCAAGCAAATAGGAACGAAATCCATGCAGGATTCTGCAAGGAAGCTTCCAGAACCATCTTTTTTCCTCTTTTTGTTCTATCGATGCACCGAGCAAAAGGGAAAAATGCGTCGACCTAACTTGTTTTCAAACAAAAGGTGGATCAACGCTTATTTCCTCACTACAGACAGCACCGTTGGTGCTCTATGCAAAATGGGGAAAAGAGCCACCCTTCCAAAATATGAAAAAAAACTAACCAAGGTGTCTCAGGTCAGGTTCTTTGAAAGGTTAACATGCAATGTGGAATTGCTGGGTGCAACAAAATGGCCCCTAAAGTATGAAGCTAAAAGGAAGTGATAGGTGAAATAGTTTGCAATATATTAGTCTGGTATAGAGGAAATGATAGATGAGCTCATAACTGACATAGGATCAGTAGCTGACTTAGCCAACTCAATCATGGATGCAGACCAATACACGTAGATCCATGATGATGACCATGTCATGGCTACCAATAATACACTGTAGATCCATGAATAACTGATGTAGGAGGTAGGACATGGATACAAATCATACAAAGTATATCCATGTCATCTAACCTTAAAATACAAAACACAAACACCAAACATACAATGTATATCTTTGTTAGGACTCTAACTGATCTCCAAATGCAACCTGATCATAGGAAACCATAGTGACGAAGCCTAAACTCTCAGGGTATTTATTCCAATCCCCAACTGATACAATTCTAACCATGTGAATAGATGTTTTGATGTTGAACATGGAAAAAACCACTTTATTACCAGTCATTGATGTAAACTATTAACAAGTGCGAGGGAAATCATCATTAATGTCAATGATCCCCAAGGAATCTAAGTACATTCTCCCAAGTGTGAATAAATGTTTTGAATTAGAACACTTGATAAAATATTTCAGTCAGAGGTCATTGATGAAACCCTACTGTCGAAAGTGAGGAAACTTGCCATTGAGGCATGCAGGATTCAAGGTACTTGACTAGGTTTCTAGGTCTAATTCCTGGATAATGAGCGAAAATCGACAGGAATACACTTGTCACAAGAGGGACATGATGATTCCCACATCAGTGACATGAAACATGGAACAAAATTTGATTTGAAGTGATGAAACAGACTCAGACATGACTAAGTTTATGGATAGGTAAAGTTACTGACGAGTTATTCTTTGGAAGAGAAAACCTTTGAATAATTTGTGTAACGATAAATGACTTGGCAGCATTGACTTGACGAGACTAGAACCAGGTGTAATGCAAGGAATATGACAAATCATTCTTTGAATTGACTCAAAAGAGTCAGGTGACTCACAAAAGTGGATCAACTCAGAGACAAGATAAATACCCAACTATTCAGATATGCAAATGCAGACATGTGCCATGTTCAAAGGTGGACTATAGACCGCCATAAATAAAAATGAAAAACATTCCCCTTTCACTTAATTTCCTCATCTTCAATAGATGAGTTCCTCTTTTTGTTTTTACGAGTTTAAATAGGGTAATAAACATTCATTATAGCTCATCAAGTGATGAGTCCATTCTCACATGTTTTACAAACCTATGAAAGGAGGGGTTTGTTCCCATATAGGGTCTTCCATCATTTTATTTTATGAGTCTGATGAAAAAAAAATCAGTATCGTTCATATTTAGAGAGTCTGAACGAAGAAGAAAGGAAACTCCAAAAGGTCATTTTTCGTAAATAGGCCTAGTCGGTCCGAAAAAGAGATAACCTACCACCGACTAGTCGATCGTTCTTATACTTTTACAAGTGTGAACGTAACAAGTTCGCTTAGAAAACTTTTTGTGTTTTTAAGGAGAATGAAAAAGAGCTTAAATATAACTCCGTAGTGGGTTTCCTTTTTCATAATCCACTTTTAACGATTCTAAAAAAGCGAAAAAGTAGACTCGACACTCTTACTGGTGATTTAACGAGCAATGTGAAAAGTGTATAAAAATGTACGGTACTTTTTCATCTTTACTCTAAGCCTGAAAAAGACTGAAAGAGCTTGTTTCATAGCCATGAACCAAATTTGAACCTGAAAACTCAAAAAAAACATATTAAAAACCAACTCTATTAGAACTATATAAAAACAAGTGATAAAACCCACTTTTATAAAATAATTTTGGATTTAAATAACAATTAAATTATAATGAAAGAACAAAAGTTTCCAAAATTACTATAAATAGAGAGGAATAGTAAAAATTTTTACCATTGTTACTCTTACCACTTGGAGAGTTTGAGAGTTGGAGTGAAAGGAGAGAGTTTCCATTGGTGATTTTGCAAGTGATCCCGCTCATTGTTTCTCAATCTTCTTGGAAGAAGGTAGGTATTCTAACCATTTGAATTTCATGCCCATAATGAATTCTTAAGTTTTAAATAATAATAGAATATTTTGTATTTGTGCATAGGGGAGTTTTTAACCATTTTTAGGGGTTTTAAATGTTTTGAGGGGTCAAAACGTGGACCATGAGCACGACGACGCTCTATTGTGCTAGGACAGATGCACCGGTGCTCTGTCCATAACCGATGTAGGCGTCGGCCATTGACACTTTGTGCATTCGGAGGAAGATGCGCCGTAGGAACTCTATCCACAGGATGAAAAGGCACCACAGGCCCAACAAATGGCAAAAAAATAATTCCTATCTTTGCCAAAAATTGATTTTTCCTTCTATGTTATTAAAAACATCATTTTATGATTCCCTTTGGTCATAATGTGATTATTAATAAACCTTTTTTATGTGCTTGTAGGTGCAATACATAATCCACATCATGGTTATTTGGAAATAACGAGAGCATGAGACGACATAATTCAAAACTGTTAGTGATCCAAATACCGTAGAGGCCTTACATAACTGCGGGCTGCTGAAATATTTTAGGCTACCAGGAATGAAGGCATACATCCACCTATTGGAGTATATTATAGATATGTGGGATCCCGAGCAGCATCACTTTGTGGTCGGGACCCACGCCTTAACCATAGACATTGAGGATATCTACTTCTTGACTGATTTTGTCCCAGAGAAGGAGACCAGTAGTCTTATCCAACGCATGAGGAGGAGATTCCTCATTGGATGATTTGATCGACCAGTATTGTGCACTGGGTATGCACTCCCAGTCTTCAAAATTACACATCCATCATATAGTTGATCATCCCTTGAGGACGGTGGTTTATACCATTGGAAAAGTGGTCGGGACTAGGTCCGCTCACCTGAATACTAGGTCACACATTTTGTATTCCCTAGAGTACATGGAGCCTACATTCTTCAACTAGTGTGAAGGAATGTTGGTAAGTCTAAAGGATCAACTGACCAAGTGTAAGAGGGGGACTCTTAATCAGTTCAACTATGGAGTTGTGGTGGTATCTTTCATTTTGTAGAGGGTGCCCCACATGAGGCCTCAGGTGACTATGAGCAGACTAGACCCTGAGGATCCTAGGATGCTCAGGTGGGTTTATATCATGGCCCGCCATGGAGGCAGAGGACCCAAGGTTGTCTAAAAAACAACCTTATTTCACTGTCTAAGGGGCTAGCTACTCATGATTGAAGATTATGCCTATGAGGGGGAAGACTTCCACGATGACCTAGAGCTCATACTACCTGAGGGGGAAGAGGGGGATGATCGAGGTAAGAAAGATACTATCCACAATGTTTTTAATTTTTCAAGTTTATTTTATTTTTATTTTGTAATACTAACATAATTGTAAATGGTTTTTATACAGATATTGGACCAGTACGTCTAGTTGGTATGTCACCTATTTTGAGGCAGGAAGGAACCAGGGATACGGTGGGTTATTGCTCTGAGTCAGATGAGGATCTTGGAGATTTGGAGGAGAACCTGCAGCATCTGACTATAGGGATTCTAGATGTGAGCACCGATGATCTACCCAGGTGTTACCAACACCACACTACAGGGGTCTCTAGAATATTTTCCAAGCTACTTCGCCGAGTGGCTCAGGCTATCATATCCTATCATGAGCACCGGCAAGAGGATGAATAGTCTACAGGGATTTCCCTTTTTTGTATATGTAAGCTGAAAGCTTCAAAGCTTCATATTTTTCCCCATATATGTATAGTTTGAACTTGTATAGTACTAAACTTTGAGGGCACCGAAATCTTGATGCTTCAGCCCAATTTTGTAGCTCAGTTTTACAGTTATATATATATATGACAAACTTTTTATTTATAGTTGTGTGTGCAAAAAAATGTGATGTGTGAAATGAATTCCTACTTATGAATTTATATGTATGGCATTTATGTTACAACTAGAGTTTTAATTATTAGCAATGTACCAAACTAAGACATAATTAGCTAGGGAATCCACCACAATGTTCAGATGTCTTGGAACATGTTGATATGTGACTTGATCAAAAGATATTTCTAATAGTCTAACCCTATAGAATTTTTGAAGAAGTAGAGGGTTTCAAACGATGTAGACTCGATTAGGCTGTTGAACCACTAATTCAGAGTCTAAGTAAACCCTAATCTCTCTTACATAGATAGCTAGGGCCTCCGTCAACAATCCAACACTACATGATATTCAACTAGATTGTTGGTGGAGGGACTTTAAAAAAAAACCCCTAAACTCATCAGATCACCTATAGGAGAGTACAATACCCAAGCTAGTGATGAAAGATTTAATGTATAATGATTAGCACCATCGGCAAAACCGGTAAAAGTAGTCATCTATCCATTTAGACATAAGGTATACATAAGCAAGGTTTGAAAAAACACATATTAGATAACACAAAAACCATACTTTCAAAATAAGACACACAAAAATCTATGAACAATATTTACAAAGAGTCTATGCTAGATGACCTAGGCATAGTGTCTTTTAAGGTAGAGCTCATTACAGGGCTCACCCAAGGGTATCCCATCATAATCTACTAACTCATATGCACCCTTCTCCAAGACACGACTGATAATGTAAATCCCGTACCACATAGATTCCAATTTCCCTGTCCCCAGCTTATCATGCTTCTGGTCATAAGTCAAGACCATATCTCCTTCATCAAAAGAGTGGGGTTGAACGGTTCTGTCATATTGAGCTTTCATTTGTCGTTTGTGTTCCTCATTAGCTAGGGCAGCATAGCGGCGAGTTTCATAAGTTTATTTAGATACATGAATCATTCCTCTTCTAGAATGGTGTTAGGAAAATGTTACACATCAATATTTAGAGAAGGGATATCGCATTCTATCGGGATATTTGCTTCCAATCCATATACCAATTGAAAAGGTTTGAAACCATTGGAAGTCTTTATAGTGGTATTATAAGCCCAAAGTGTAGAAAATAGTTTCAAGTGCTAGTTTGACTTGACCTTCCCTACCATTTGGTGAAGCATAATTTTCAACACTTTATTTATCGATTGAACCTAGCCATTGGCCTGAGGGTAGTAAGGTGTAGAGTTGTCATGATGAAACCCTAACTTTACACTAAGTTCTACCATCATTTTGTTCTAGAAGTGTGACCCATGATCGGTCACATTAGCCTTGGGAATCCCGAACCTAGTGATGATATGGTTAAACAAGAATAACATAGCTATTTTCCCATCTTCGACGTACATGGGCATAGCCTCAACCCATTTTGTGAAATAGTCCATGTTATAGCTAATTTTACCACACCAGGTGAATCACACTTGTATGGCCTTCCCCTGTCCCTCTGCAGACTCCTTAGACCCCTTGGACCATTTTTTTTCCTTTGATGTTTCCTAGACCATCCCTATAAACATGTGAAAATTGCTATATGCGAATTTTAAACCCCTTATCACGTATATACACGGGTTTGAACTTTAAAACCACGTACATCAGGATGTGTGCAAAATCCAAATCCTTTTGGAGTTTTCCTTGAGATGGATCTGACTCACTTGTCTCCTGGCCTTCCTAATGCCCGAGCTGCCCAGAACTATTCTGTTGTCGAGGATTTGGGACACACTCCTTGTGTGATGTCTGCACTAGAAGTACTTCAGAGTTGTCCTTCACAAAGGAAGGCTTTGCTTTCTGTCCTTGGTGTGAATGATGATAATTCCTCCTTCGTGATTAAATTTGAAACCGTAGGAATTCAGCCTCGCTTTCCTTACTATGTGTCTCTTTTGATCCATGTAGAATTTCTTAACATGACCATCAAGCGCATTGTGATTGACGAAGGCGCTGCTACTTCTGTGATGTCTTTATCATGTTGGAAGGGCTTAGGTTCCCCTGAGTTGTCTAAATCTGGTACCATGTTGACTACATTTGATGGGAGATCGTTTAGGCTAGATGGGATCCTTCCTTCCCTTAAATTCCATTTGGGAGGGAAGACCGTTGCGATAGAGGTCAAGGTGGTTGATGCGCCCCTTGACTACAATCTCTTGCTGGGTAGGAACTGGATGTACAGTATGCAAGCCATAGCTTCTTCACTATTTTGCGTTGTATGCTTTCCATTTAATGGGAAGATAGTTACGATTGATCAAATTCCATTCAAGAATCCGTCAGTTACCTCATCTTCAGGAGCTTCGATCCCAATTGTAGAGCACTTTCAGCCAGCAACTAGGAGTGTGGGTGTGGGCATGTATCCATCCCTTATGGGAAGCTTTAGTTGTCTTGCGCCTATCCTTATGATAGGGTCTAGGTCCAGTGAGGCTTCGACATCCGTGAGATCGGTGTCTTTTCACACGAGTCATATGGAGGATCCTTGGATTCTTCCTACACTGAATACTTCAAGTGAGCCCATTGTGACGGATGTACCATTTCCTACAACTATGGTATCTTATCAAGCTAATCTTGGATGTGTCGCAGAGCCTAGTCCTTCCTCCTCATGGATAGAGGAGGAGGACCCATATGTGCTACCTGCATGGGAAGTTCAGTCTTCTCATGTGCACGACTGCCTTGATAGTGTTTTTCCTTCAGACGAAGCGATTATTGAGGCCATGTCAGGAGTTGAGCCACCATGGGAAGAGTTGCATCATAGATATTACTTTCTTCCCAAGCTTGACCGCTTGGACCGTGAGGACTTTAGAGAGGTTCTTAGTGAAAGAATTAGTAGTCCCATGGTTCCATTAAGCTCTCCTGGTCCGATGGCTAATGGGAACATGGAAAATATATCTCCAATGATTCCTATCAATATCTCTCGTGATCTTAGCAGGATAGAGAATGTCTATATTGGGGCAGAATATTCCCATGCTGAGATTCAAGAATACACTAAGCTATTTAAAGAATTTCGTGATATCTTTTCTTGGTCTTACAACGAAATGCCAGGTATCGACTCTTGCATTGTTGAACACGAGATTAAGACTTATCCCAACTCTAAGCCTGTTCTACAACACTAGCGTGCAGTGAATCCTAGGAAAGCACCCGCGATTAAGGCAGAGATAGAGAAACTGTTAAAAGACGGTTTTATCTATCCCATTCCCTTGATGGAGTGGGTTCCAAATCCTGTTCTGGTTGATAAGAAGTAGGGAGTGAACCGCATCTATACTGATTTCCGTGATTTGAATCATGCCTTAAGGACAATTTCCCCACACCATTGATTGATCAGATTTTGGATGAGTGTGCAGGTAGCGATGTTTTTTCCTTTATGGACGGCTTTTCCGGATACAATCAGATACAAATTAAACCTGAGGACCAACATAATACCGCATTTATTTGTCCTTAGGGAAATTTTTCATATCGAAAAATTCCTTTTGGCCTTAATAACGCCAGAGCTACTTTTTAGCATGCTATGACCTTGATCTTCCATGATCTCAAATCGATTATCGAAGTATTTTTGGATGACCTTGCTACTCATTCTTGTGTGAGAATGCGTCATTCCTATCATTTGAGATTATTATTTGAAAGGTGCCTCCATTATTTGGTTAGGTTAAATCCTCACAAGCGCATCTTTTGTGTGAATTCTGGTCGCTTAAGCGAGCCCTAGCGTCGGCCCCAGTGATTAGTCCCCCAGATTATAGCCATGATTTTCTACTTTATGTGGCTGCATCCATGGAGATGATTGGTATGGTTTTGGTTCAAGAGGATGAGGAGCTCCAAGAGCATGTTATATACTATCTAATCTAGAATCTTATTGACACGAAGATCCATTATTCCCATGTTGAGAAGATTTCCTTAGCTACCGTACATGCGGTTCAACGGTTGAGACATTATATTCTCCTTCACCAGACCTTTGTTGTAGCCCATGTCAATCCATTTCAATTCATCCTCACTCAAAGGATGATTGGGGGAAAATATAATAAATGTATTTTCATCTTGCAAGAATTTGATCTCAATTTTGTTTTGGAAAAATCGAAGAAATCGTTAATTTTTGCAGAGCTTATATCGGATTTCCCAAGCGAGGCTGAGGAGTTGGTTTGTGAAGATATGGTTATCGATGAGCACATCTTCTTAATCTCAACTTTGGACCCATGGAATGGCGATATTATTATATATTTACAAACATTGAAGGTCCCTACTCACCTCTCATGGGATGAACGAAAACGGTTACGTCACGTGTCTAAAAATTACCTCATAGTGGATAACACTTTGTACCGTCGTGGGGTAGATTCTATTTTACATCATTGTTTAACTCATGAAGAGGCTGAGGTAGTACTGAATGATTTCCATGGAGGGGCATGTGGTGGTCATTTATCTGGCATTTATATAGCCCAAAAAATCTTAAGAGAGGTTTATTTCTAGTCATCGATCTTTAAGGATTGTGTAGATGCTGTCAAGAGGTGCCATCCTTGACATGTTTTTGCACATAATATGCGCTCAAAACCTTCCCTGTTACATCCCATCATCACCACCAGTCCCTTCACTAAGTGGGGGCTTGATTTTATGGATTGCAACCCAGCTTCAGCTAGGGGTCATCATCATATCATAGTGGCTGTTGACTACTTCACGAAATGGGCTAAGGCTATGCCTACAATTAAATCTGATGGTGAGATAGCCGCACACTTCGTATTCAACCATATTATTAGTCAGTTCAGTATTTCGAAAGAGCTTGCCACTGACCATGGATCGCACTTTCAGAATCGTATGATGGAAGAGTTAGCATCAAAGTCAGGATATAAGCAAGACCATTCCTCCTCTTAATACCCTTAAGCAAATGGACAGGTAGAAGCAGTGAACAAATCACTCAAATCCATTCTCCAATGAACCATCACACAAAGCAAGACGAATTGGCACATTATGTTATATCCTGCTTTGTGGGATTATAGAACCACTGTTAAGACTACCACGTGTTTTTCTCCATATCAACTTGTACATGGAGTGGAGTTGGTATTGTCAGTTGAGTGCGAGATTACTTCTTTGAAGCTAGCCATAGAACTCTTACCAGACACTTCACCATTGGAGGAGCATTTGGTCCACATTGAGCAACTTGATGAGCAGCACTGAGATGCCTTGGTAGCTCTAGAAGTAAATAAGTGTCGCATTAAGGTCCAGTACGATAAGTCTGTCCATCCAAGGAGGTTTAGTGAGGGAGACTTGGTCCTTTTGGGGGATCAGCCGAAAGAAGCCTCGGGGGAAGGAAATTTTAACCCCATGTGGCATGGTCCTTACATCATTAAGCATGTGTTAGAGAAGGGCACTTATGATTTAGTGGATTATGAGGGAACGGCCTTGGAAAAGCCTAGAAATGGGCTCTATCTTAAAAAGTACTATGCATGATTTTCAGCCAAGGCTTGTTATTGTATATTATTGTACAGTTTTGCATAGGTAGGTCTTTTTCTTATCATGATCGGGTTTGTAATTAGTTTCCATTTCTTTTGGCAAATGTCAATGGAATCTTCCACCTTCATAGGATTCACAGATGGTGTGAGCCGTCACACTCAACACTCAACCTCTACTGCTTGGGTGATTTATACTCCTATGGGTCAGGTATTGTCTTCAGGAGGCGTATCTTTACAGCCATTTTCAAACAATGTTGCTGAATATAGTGTTGTTATTGAACTTCTACGGGATGCCATTTCACATGGTGTTCTCTCTCTTGAGGTACGACTTGATTCAGAGTTAGTAGTGTCATAAGTTAATGGTTTGTACCATGTTAGAGATCCGACATTATTAATAATTTTCTTATGTGTGAGATTATTAGAATGACAATTTGACAATATAACATACATACATGTTCCAAGAATTAATAATCAAGTTGCCGACTCATATGCTAACTACGTGTTAGATTGACATTTGTTTCATACACAATAAGCTCATCACAAACATAAATTTTTACACATGTAAATAAATAAATCGATCATCATAAAAGTTTTTATAAACATCCAAAATGTGGTAATACATAGTGTCATAATACAAAAATGGGGCTCTCGAGCCACCAAAATATAAATACACGGTAGTAAAAAATGTATCACTCCCAAGTATCTAAGCCTGTGGAGGAGGAGGGGGGTTGTGATCGTGGAATGTCACTACGGCTCTAGATAGCCATCGAAATAGACACACCCATGCTCATGGTACACCCACCACCTGGCGTTGCATGGCCTTAGGCAATTCCTTGAATTGCGCCATGGGTATTCTGTGTGTCAATTTCACGAAGTTGGTATGAATGCTTTAGAGCGTCTGCTCCGCATCCACACCCATGATATCATCTCCTCTTCCCCTCCGTCTATGATGAGGGAATCCTTCAGGCCGCCGTGGTTCCACATCTGCATGCATATGGTATATGTCACTATGTATTGTCACCCAAAAACATGTCTTGTGATTCCACATAATCAGAAAACACAAAAAAAATTAAATAACTCAAAATTTTAAAAAGAGGGTCGAGATTCGTTACCAATGTCACCGTATACTGATCCTGGTGGTAGCGGCATGTCCGGGTCTCCCCGTAAATCTATCCCCGCATAGGGTTAGTCATTAATGGAAACTATTTGTTGTCACCACCATGGAATGAAATTAGCTGGATAGGGGTTGGACACCCTACTTCCACCCAGTCTGCGCATCAAATTCACCCAACACCGTTGGCCCAGATCTCGAACCTCGTGTAGAGGAACATCAACTGTAGAGCTCAATCCCAAAACACGCTCAAAGAAAAACGTGCTCGGTATGCTGCTGAAACCAAAGTTTCACACTCTTCCCATCTTGCACTCACTGAGCTAGTGTTTCATGTTGCCCAGTAGCGTAGTGCTCCAATCGTACACAGTGGGTCTCATGCACTCCACTGCATAAAACATCAGAGGTCGCGAAGCCTAGTTGAGTCAAGCTAAGCCTGATATCTTGCCTAGTGTTAGTAGGATGGCCTTTAGTCCCAGCACCTGTATGGAGTTAGTTGGGATCTGACTCCCCACCTTCTTCGTGTTTGGATAGAAGTACACCACAATGTACTCATCTATAGTCAGGCCATCTCTGGGCCCGCGAGATCATAGGTTCACCACTTTCCCCCATCGAGAAAGTCTAGTAATAAAATATATGTCTTCCACTTCTATGGTGAGGGAAATACCGTCTATCTGGAACGGATCTGAGTCTAGATCCTAGTAGTCCACTAACATCTGCAATAGTCCTGGTTTGGCACTTAAGTCACCAAGACACCAAAATTTGTAAATCCCGCATGCACGTAACACTTGTTGAGCCATTAGATCTACCCTTACTGCCTCTTCTACATCACCATGTTCACGTTCTCTCCATTCTAGGACCATCCTGCACATAAAACTTGAGTTTTGTCCATTAGAATGATTAAAAATCATTGAGTGCGGTCGCATACGCGACTGTTTGCTAAACAACCACGTATGTATGCGACTTTGAGGGCGTTTTCCATGTATAACCAGCCCTATATGCGGAAAAACCCTCGATTTCCATGTGGGTCGTGGCATGCATATTAGACTGGCCTAGAATCATAAATACACAATGGAATTTGGAAAAAATTGCATCAAAATGAAAGAGTAGAGCATGGGTAAGTACCTGGAAAAAACGATAGTGGATTCCACCAGCTGGATCTCCTAGAATTCACTGTTCAAGTTCTGATCTCAAATGGGTAAAAAATTCAAATGTTTTATAATGTTTTGAATTTTTTACCATTTAAAGAAATTTTTCAAATTTTTGAAAACTTTTACCCCCTTTTCTATAGTTTGGACCGTTTCTAATCCCGTTGGACCGTTTTTGGACTAATTTATGATGTAGGAGACCTTTTTGAGCGTCGTTTTGGCCGTTGGATTGACCCGTTCGTGCCGATTTCATGTATCATGTCTAAACTGGCATATAGGTTAGGTTTCATCACCATTTGCATTTTACATGACCTTATGACCATTTCAGTATAGCCTTAGGTACGAACCCACTCTATTATGTCACCGAACCTTCTTACTGTTTTAGAAGTGGCATGATATGAGTGGTAGAGCTTGATATTACATGGGTACCCTAGTTAGCGCCTTATTTGCATTTGGTTCCCATGCCGACATTTTGTCCCTTAGGGTGTGGGAGTCCGTTGTATAGTATTGCCATGACATTTCGCAAGAGCCTCATACTACTTTTGATCTTTTGCTGGCCTATTTCCCTCAGGACTCCCTTATGTCAAGTTGTAATTGCATTATCATGAGTTTTGCCTGCCTTATTGAGCCTTACGCTGCCTTCCTTGACATTGTGTTTCAGCCATATAGCTTGATCTTGTCTCATGTCTAGCCATGTAGAGCCATTTTATATATCCTTTGCAGCTTCATCCCCTATTTTTACTGGGAGGGGACTTTCCCCCGAGTGTAACTATCCTACACATGTATCCTTGCATCGAGTATAGGTATGTTCCACTACTTGGAACTAGTTTGTTTTCCCATATGATACTCGTCTCCTCCTAGTCTATAACTATAAAGCAGTTTTATTCTTTTTGAAGATTTTTAAATATTTGAAAAAGTCCAAAACAAAATTTAAAAAACCAAAAAGACGGACGAGGAAAGATGTTATCTTTTGGTAGATGTCAAGTCATGTCACCTTTGAATAGAGCACTGTCTATCATATTTACTGGTTGGGTTTATAGTTTGACTTTAGGAGATGTACTCATTTATCTAAGTTTATCTCCACCGACTGGTTAAGCTTCCAGTCCCCATGGAGCCTCTATCGATGCCTCCTATGTCACATAGATTTCCCAGTTTTGTATATCAAGTCTATGTTGTCTTTATTTAGTCACCATTCACCATTATGCTCTTGTTCGAAGGAAGTTGAAACCTGAGTAGGCCATTCCTCAATTATCTTGACTTTGCATGTCAGCCATTCCTGGTACAGTTACTGGTTCATGCACCTTATGATCAAGTCCTTCCACATTATACAGCTTTGCTGAGTACCTCATGTTGGATGATGAAGGATGCCTTGATGCCCTCCTTCCAGCGGATTTCATCCCATCGACTTCAAATCATTTATTCGGTGATTGGAATCTAGAGTCATTGTTGAGTTCCTTGAGACTTGCAGTCATCAATGGCAGATTCTCTCGCCATAAATAGTTTTGGGAATACATTAATGTCCCCTGATCGGTGGATCCTCTCAAGTGTTCGACCTCAAAACATCTATTCGCACTTGTTAGTTTTCACTCTAGTACCTTAATTCCCATTATTATTATCAGTGGGTGATCTCGCATCTGTTAATGGTATACATCAATGACCGGTAATCAGATGATGGACTACTATGTTAGACCTCGACACCACTATTCACATAGTAGGACTTGTACTCATAGTGGTTTGTGAAGAAGACCTTCTATATTGGTGGCATCTTTTATATGCTACCTCCTTGATCGTGCCAGTGTTCATGAGATTTCAGCTCTCGTGACTTGATTCCAGTATATGTCAGACATTTCCAGCTATTATGGAGATCTTGATCCATTGTTTATATTCATCATGGAGATTCTGATCTATGTATATTGTAGTGGCGATGACCACTTATGTGATATTTTGTATCATGCCTATTCATGGCCATTGTACTCTTATGTATTCGGGACTGCTATATGTATTTGCAGTTATGTGCAGAGTTGTATCATTGTACTATGCTAATTGGGTGGTTGGTCTTCCATTTGGGATTCTTCATCACTCCACTTCTGCGATGGACTTATAATGTATTTCGGCCATTGTATGACCCCTCTGACCTCACACATTAGGGGGCATCTGTTATAGCTGATTTTACCACACCAAGTGAATCACACTTGTATGGCCTTCCCCTGTCCCTCTGCAGACTCCTTAGACACCTTGGACCATTTTTTGTCCTTTGATGTTTCCTAGACCATCCCTATAAACATGTGAAAATTTCTATACGCAAATTTTAAACCCCTTATCATGTATATACGTGGGTTTGACCTTTAAAACCCTGTACATCAGGATGTGTACAAAATCCAAATCAATTTGGAGTTTTCCTTGACATGGATCTAACTCACTTGTCTCCTGGACTTCCATATGCCTTGATATCGCTCAGATTCGACCTTTCATTACCCCATTGAAAAGCTATATAAGGAACTCTTTGGATACAATAAAGGCATAAGAGAATTGAGAGCAAATAAACTATAGTACATTGTTGCCAAAACTTTTGCTTGAGTCTGCATCCCTTTGTCCCTTGGAGCACTTTTGTGTTCTTCCTAAGCTTTCCTTTTGCTTGTGAGCTTTCTATCGAGAGATGGAGGATTGAGGTGGTGGAGACTCAAGTGGGGTATTCAGTTTCTCCAATTCACAGACGTGCTGATAGAGGTTGTATTCATTGTAATCTCTGATTTTATATTAATATAAATATCTTTTCCTGTCCAATAATGTATGTTTGAATGAATATTTTATCCATGAATGATTTCAAATGCTTATACATTGTTGGTTATATATGCTAGAGTAGATATAACACCAATATATATAGTATGCTTGTCTTATTTACTTGTCGTTGAGGAAGTCATTCATCAATTCAAGTTGAAGTTGAAAAGCTCAATGGGGATCTACTTCAATCAACCAGAATAAGGTATGAGGTCTGATCCTTTAGTGTTAGATATTTTATTTCTCTTGCATATTGGAAAGGATTGATTTCTGGAGTCAAGCTGTCTATTGTGGTACCCCAAGCCATAGGAATTTCTCTCTGTAATAGTCCATGACCACTATAATGTAGCCATGCCCCCCTAGGTGAGGTAAGTCTATAATGCATGAAGTCGATGCCCCATTTTGCAAAAGGGACAACTGCTATGACAGGATGGAGTGGAGCTGGATGGGTCTGCTTCTTGGTGGTAAATAGTTGACATGGTGGACATTTCTTGACCATTTCAATGCAATATTTGAAAATCAAGGGCCAAATATACCTTGTGTGCAAGATTTTCTAGGCAGTATCCAACCCAAAGAGATGACTGCCACAAGCTCCAGCATCGAAATCATTTGGGATGATTTCAACTTCCTCATGCATGAGGTAAGATCGTAATATAAAATCAACAACACGATGATATACGGTATCATTCAAGATGAGATAGTATTTATCCTGGTAGCAGATGTGATGACACCCATTGCGAGTAGTGATGGGCTGATATCGTAATATTTGAAGATACAAAATGATGTCTCCATACCAAGGGTTAGTCATACTAATAAGAAACAATGACTCAGTAGGTAATGAATCCACGAGATCTATATTCTTTGTAGTATGGGGAAGGTCACATATGAGCTCCGTAAAGACAAGGAACTTCTTCGAAGTAGTTTTAGCAAACTCCAACTCAAATTCCTAGAGGATAACGATCCATCGTGATTATTTTCTTCCGATTACTTGACATGTCAAAACGTAGTACATGGGGTTAGAGTCAACACAAATAGTAGTAGTGCAGAGCAAGATGTAGTGACAAAACTTCTGGACCATAATGACCGTGGCCAGAGCAAGTTTCTCCACATGTGAATATCAGGTTTTGGAGTCTAGAAGACTCTTACTACCATAGTAGATCACATGTTCTTGGTCGTGTTCATCTATTTGAACAAGGACCATGCCTATAGTAGACAAGGAAGAAACCACCTACATGGAATAGTCCTTTGTGTAATCGGGTGGTTGCAACACAGGTGCATGCGTAAGTGCATGTTTGAGATTATCAAATGTGCGTTGCACTAAATCATCCCAGAAAAAAGGTGTATCCTTTTTAAGCAACCTCATGAAAGTGTGTGTCCTTTCTTCATAATTGCAGACAAAATGACGTAAAAAGTTTTCCTTCCCTAGCAAACTTTGGAGTTTGTTTACATTCATTGGTGTAGGTAGGGCTAACATAGCTTCGCTCTTCAAAGGATTGATACATATGCCATCCTTGGAGACGATGAAACCAAGCAATCTTCCATTTTGGACACAAAAAACACATTTGTGGGGGTTCAAATGGATGTTGAAATGATGACATCTAAGAAAAATGGCTCTCAAATGATTGGCATGAATATCCCACTGCTTGGAATGAGTAGGTAGGTCGTCGATATAAGGTTCCACAATGTGTTTGATATCATGAAAGGAATATGACAGGGTCTGTTGAAATGTAGCACCAACATTTTTCAAGCCAAAAGGTAACTTGCGATAGGAAAAGGTCCCCCATGGGAAAATAAAATCCGTCTTGTGTTGGTCTGATATGAGAATCTCTATCTGATTATAGACGAAAAATCCATGCATGAATGAAAAGATGATGCTTTTGGCGCAACTATCGATTATCTGATCGATATAGGGAGTGGGGAAATTGTCTTTTGGACAAGCCCTATTCAAGTCCCTAAAGTCGATACAAACCCTAATAATACCCTAATTTTTGTTCATAGGTACTATATTGGACACCCATTCAGTTAAAGGAACGACATAAATAAAACCAACCTTCAGAATTTTTTCAACTTCTTCCTTAATGGCTGTTGCTTTTCATGGATGTACTTGTCATAATTTCTGGCAGACTGACTTGGCACCGAGGTAGGCTTTGTCTCGTGAAAAAAAATGGAGGGATCAATCACTGGAATTTCTTCGGATGTCCAAGTGAAGAGATCTCAAAATTCTTTGAATAAGGCTGTATATGATTGAACCTCAGAGAACAAAGAAGTTTGGCCTATATAAATGTTCTCTGAAACACCTGGTTTCACTGCTATGTCAACGAGCATGGTTTTAGTAATATTACAGAGGTTTCCTTCAAACTTGACACTACGAGTGAGGATTGGAGACTGAGGGTCCATGACTATATCAAATGAAACATCTATTATGAAGTGCTCTTCTACCATATGGCAAGGGGTAAGGAAAGAGGATCGATGATGATGGTCTTCCCAAGGAATTTCCCCTAGTGACATAAATTCCATAATGGATTCATTTGTAGGAAGTGTATGTGAAAGGCAATCTAGGGATGTGGGGGGGTTGTCTAGCTAATATGGTAGGTGATAATAGTCTGAGGATATCAAAAAATGGTTGTTGATGGTAGGGTTACTGGTGGATTGCATTGCATTGTAAACTTCTTCAAAAGGGGTAAGGGATGCCGATTCGTCAACAATCGATTTTTCTTTTTCTATGATTATGTTAGAAATCATATTAGTAAACATAGTTTGTGAAGAAGGAGGAGGATTTGGTAATGGAAAGACTCCCACGAGTGAATATTCTTTGATAAGACCTACTCTGATGTCCTGATACTATGGGGTATTCAAAAGCAGGGCGCTGTTTGCATCGTTGGTAATAGCACTGGGTGTAATTAAATCTAATTGATCTATGGTGACAATCCTTCCTTGGAATGGGAACTGGACGATCCAAAAATTAGTCGATTCTAAATCTTGCATAGCATAAAAATAGTTATGACCTAGGAGTAGGTTGCAATCCAAAGGAGCGTCAACGACCTCAATATGAATGGAGATAGATTTTCCCCCCAGTTCGACCTGGATAGTAAGCAATAATCCATAGGGTTGAAAGCCATGACCATTAGAATCCTTGAGAGTTGTAGGTGAACGATTGACCTCAAAAGAACCAATGGCTCTCCAACAAGACAAAGACATGACCGAAGTAGAGGCTCCCTCATCCAAAACAGTATGATAGATAATATTCCCAGACATTCTAGTGGTTATCTAGAAATCCAATTGATGTGAGAGTCTGGTCTTAAAGTCATCCAGTTTGAAAGCAATGCTATTACTATTTTCAGGATCCATGGCTCCAAGTGTTGTGAGGAAATTTTTTCGCTGGGTGGGACAAGTTTGGAGTGCTTCCACAGCCGACATAGCGCATGGTGCTTGGGCCAAATATTCTACAATGTTATAGTACTGGGCATCACGTGCGTTAGGATTGATAATGGACTTACAAAGAGTACTCTTGGGTGCGCAAAATATTGCTTCAGGCATAGATTTTTCAATATGAAGACCATTACTAGGAGGAGGTGTGGAAATTGAATGTTTTTCAGATGAAACTTCATCAAGTTTCTTCTCTGGAGGAGGGTCATAACTATGTGATCTTGTGTTCAAGTTAATCATTTCACTAGACATCATTCTAACTTCATCATTGCATGAAGAAGGTTCTCGCAAGGATTGATGACCAATCAATTGCTGTTGGGAGGGGAAATAATCTTTGAGATTTGCTAAGGTGGGTGAAATTTTCAAAAACTTGTTAATTTCCTCATGATGAGGACATTCTTTGGTGAAATTATCACCTCCACATATTAAACAAGGATATTTTACATTTCTCTTACCTTTTGAATCTGCATCAGGGTGTTGTGGTTTACTTCCTTCTTGTTGATTGTCAGGTTTTTTCGATTCATTCTTTCCTTTCTTCTTCCCACCTAAATATTTTTTGGATTGGACCACGTTTACTTCTGTGGAAGCAATGGAAGAGGGTGCAGTTTTTGAAGGTGGTGATAGTTGATTTGATGATGTGGCGGTTTGGGTTTTCTTCTTAGAATATTTTTTGACCATTTGTGTTTGAACTGAACCAAGTATACCGTCAGCAGGTGGTTCAGTTGCGGGTCTAGACGGATCAGTTGTGGGTAGAGGAGTGTGGGGAATTAAATCATACAAAGTACATGACTAGGAATAGACCAAGTCTAGGTACTGAGCCCGAATAATGGTTTGTTCCTCGGTAACAATGCCTACCATGGAAACATCTCTAGCAATAGGTGGAAGTAAATACTTTGTAAACCAATCAACCAGTAAATGATCAAGAACGGGAGCCTTGATTAACCTGCATCTTCTTCTTCATTCATGGATATAATAAGAGATATGGGCTGATGTGGTTTGACGAAGTGAGATCAACAGGTCTTTACCTATTTCATACCGGATGGGTAACTAAAAGTGTGTTAAAAATTCCATTGCTAAGGCATTGAAATCCCATAAAGATTGTTGTAGTAGCTCTATATACCATTTTGTAGCAATGCTTGTGAGGGTTCTTTGAAATAATCATTGATGGATTGAGCCATCCATCAAAGAATTGGATGAACACCATAGATGAAAGGTCATCACATGGTTCTTAGGATCCTCACCAGGTTTACCATCAAACTTTGGTATATCCGAAGGTAACTTGACTGAAATGGTTGGCCAAGAGGCGTCATGATGAATTGGGTCATTGATCAATATGGACAGATCTAGAAGATCTAATGTGGCCAGAAATGGTAATTGTTGATTGGGTTGTGAGTACTTGTAGTACTGATATGGCATTTTCTAACTAGTAGAACCATATGCATACTGGTAAATGGGCATGGATGATTCCCTCGAGGCTTGTAGATTAGGTTGTTGGTTACTAGAAGTTCCATTAGGAGGTGGTCCACCTGAGCGAGGTGGACCTACAGGAAGTGGTCGTCTAGGTCATGGTGGTGGTGGTGGTTATCCTCTAGGNCCACCACCTAGAGGACCACCACCACCACCACCATGACCTAGACGACCACTGCCTGGAGGTCCACCTCCCTCAGGTGGACCACCTCCTAATGGACCTTCTGGTAACCAAAAACCTAATCTACAAGCCTCAGGGGCATCATCCATGCCCATTTACCAATACGTATATGGTTCTACTAGGAGGTGGTGGTGCTCCATGAGGTGGGCCTCCAGGTGGTGGTCCTCCACGACGAGGACCTCCAGGTGGGAGTCCTCTAGATGGTCCACCAGGTCCTCCAAATCATCCAGGTCCTCTAGGTCCTCTTGGAGGTCCTCCAGGTGAGGTCCTTTAGGTGGGCCTTCATACCCCCCAACAGTATTGAAAAAATCTCCTCCATAAGATGGGACATTAAACCAATTCAGTTGTCCCCAAGGTACAAACAAATTTCTAAGGTAGGGCATGCTGGGATAGATTCCTGCCAATGATATTGGTTGATAATATTGTTGAAATGTAAGTGGTTGATTCCTAGGATAAGTATATCCCCAAGAAAGTGAAGCAACGACAAGTTGGACCCAAGAGGACCCCCCTTGACTAGAAGGAAGTACAACCGTATTGGTATTGGAAGGAGGAAAGTTTGATGCTAGTGGTCCAATAGGTAAGTTTTTCCCCATACTACAAATAGTCCCTCCAGTAGGTAACATAATTTGTGCTAGGGGTTTCCCCCTAGATGCAGAAACTATTGGAGAGTTTGAAAAAGATGGGGAATTTTGACTGGGAGAGGGTGTTTGGACTAGATTGTGACTAGGGGCACTAGTGGAAACTAGATTCTGAGTAACCAAATTTTGAGTTGGTAATTCTGGAAGTTGAGCTACATATGGTGACGAAAGGGCACGATACCCAGGTGGGGTGGTTCTTGAAGGATTGGGAAGAGGATAAATACTTCTACTCCTTGACTTTTCTACATTTTTCAATTGTTATGCACATGCGTGCATGCTCGATAGATTCTTGGAATAATTCTTGATTTGACGGAGCATTCTCAAGCCTTGTCCTTAAAGGAGGAAGTACATCTAGTTCTGTTGTAGTAGTTACGTACTCATCAATGATATGTCCTAGAGATATTCTCCAAAAAGGAGAGTTTGGTCCATACTCTACCTCTATAGTTTCATCAAGTGGGTGATTAATAGTCTAGTCGAATGAGTCAGGTTGAACCTCCATAGGAAAGTGAAAGGTAGTGTCAGTTGCAGGAGGCAGTTGGACCAAAAGATTGTTACAGACAGAGAAATATTCTCTAGTTTCGGTAGTTGAAGTAGTTCTATATGAGCATAAATAGAAGTTGGTAATTCCATGGTTACACCTTCTTGTCCTTCCATGGCCGGAGGAGAGTCAGGTGGTAAACCCTGCAATCTATGGGAATGACGCCTCATAAATTTCTTAGCCAGGGTGGCGACTGAAGTTTTCTACTCTAGTTCAAAAAGAGGAAAAACACACACAAACCCACCTACGCAAGCTAAAGGTCACAAGCAGTCTTAAATGATAGGATGAGATTAATATAGCTTGTCTCTCACTAGGATTGTCAATAAAGTGCAACTCACAATATACCGTAGGGTCCAATAGTAAAACACGTCGATGAGGATCAACCATCCCTCACCTGAATACCCGACTACCTGGACGACACGTACATAGTAATATCCCCGACTACTGTTCTCAGTGTATTGCTCCAAACAAGACAACCAAAGGGTTTTTCTAAGATGGACAAGGAATCCTAGTATGGCCTCTCGATATACATTAGGTATGTGGGAGCTCAAATTTTTAGTAGTGTTGTCTAATGCGCAACCGTTCACAAGGGGTTTTCTGATATACAATCGAGTACGTGAAGTACCTTCCTATATACCTCAAGGGTCTGTGAAAAGTCGTTCGATATACCCATGGTACGTGGAAGAACCATGCAGGTCCTGGGTTGTAGTGCAAGCAAAAAATGATAGCTTCTATGTTTTACGACGCCAGAACACGCCACTAACCTATCACTCAACTTTCTATACAATTTTAACCTAAAGATATCCTTTATTTTATCTGAATCATTAGTGAATGTTTGTGAGGTGTTGTCTCCAAAATGCAAATTTAATATATATGTAATGCACTTTCGGACTTCGATGAGAACTAGCTAAGGTAAGGAAGAGACCATTTTATTTTTCCTTTCAACAACACACAAAAATGAATGCCACTTTCAATAGTTTAAATGCAAGACCAGATAAGAAATCATAAAAATAAATATTCTAACACAAATTTTCTTCCGCAAAAACTCAACATCTCTGAATTTAAGAAAGAAAACAAAGCCTCTAATGTGCATAGAAACTTAACTTTCACTATGATTCCAAAAAGATTTATTTATCCCAATTACTTATGCAAATAAAAAATGAAACTTCCCTAAGCATAAACAAGGCGAAATAGCAATTTTTATTTTTATATTTTCTAAAAATTAAAAGACACACAAGTTCAAAGAAAACTAACTTAGAAAGAGGCTATAGGTTCCCTTTTCAAAAATACAATTTTCAGAGCATGAACCACATAACAAAAAATCCAAAACTGAACTTTTTCTGCTATTCTTTTCATACTAATGAATAAGACAAAGGCTTCAGAGCTGAGCTCAACAAGTGAGAATCAGGCTCACCAAAACCACTGGAATCAGAACATACAAACGCAAGAAAATCACACAAAAATTTTAAGAGAGGAAAGTAATCACAAAAAATTGCAAAAAACGTTCTTATAGGTGGTCTAAAGGCCTACCTCGGTGCACTAAAATGAGATGTGCCAAAGCACTGTAGCTGGGATAACCGCACTTGGTATACTAAAGTAAGGTACCATCGGTGCTCTATGTGATATGCAGAAAGGCACCGTCAACCCTTTGTGTCAAGAGGAATAAGGCACCCTGAAGGAATCGACGCGCTGTCAACCGAAGATAAGTGTGGCAGTGGATTAGTAGGTTGAAAAACTAAGGATCTGCAGGAGAAACCGAAAAATTAACTGAGTTGGATTGCAAAGAGTGAACACCACTCCTGAAACAGAGGCAATAATTTGAATAGTAAAATATATTGCTTACCTTATTAGCTAAAATGACTAAGGGAAAAGAAAATGACCTTCATAGTGCGATGGTTACCAAAGCTTGTCGATCTAACTGAATCTGCGCCAGATCTGACTGGATCTACCCCAGATCTATCCAGATTAGACTATCCCCAATATGGTCACCAAATTTTTTATCGGGAATTATATAATCGGTGCAGACACCAGTTGTTCCTCTACCCTGCAAATCACAAGTGTAGAACAAAAGAGAACAGTAGTATATCCTTTCCTTAAGCAATCAATTTGAACAACATGAAATAAGCCATACCTTAGACCTAAGTCTCTTTGTCTTTGTTCCAAAATCCCTTGCAATGTTCAATACCTGCAAAATGGATCAAAAGACAAAACACAAGGTCATAGTATCATAATAAATCAATTACTTATATAAGTGATCAAGGAATCTGATAATATTCAACTGAAATTAACAACACATTAAATATAGGAAAGGGGAACACTTTTGTATTAAATAATGAGAGAGTAAACTTACAACTAAACCTTGATGTTGATGGCTTCAACCTCTACGAGGAATTTACAATCCTTCACAATTATGAGCATCTCTTCTGTGACATCCCCAAAATTCACAAAAGTTTAAAAATTTTCCATGTGACATTTAATGCTAAATCATAGCCAGAATGCTAGTTTAATCGCTAACTTTAGTTTAAATAATAGGTAGGTTACAAGACAAGTTATCAGGAGAAACTTAGGAGTTAAACCTTTTTGGTTAGCTGTAACTAAAAGGCTACAAAATTTACTTACTATCTTGTAAGTCACATGTCACTAACCCTATTCAAACTTTATTGATTTTTAGTCTTGAATAAAATTTTATCAAAATTTAAAGAGTTTCAAATTATGAATTCAGATCATTGGCTTGTTTGCAATAATGTTTATGATATTGATGGTTGTTTCTTTTCTTATTGAAGGGGGCTTGAGGTTATCCCGAGGCTTACTTATATTTTCCTAAAGCTAACGGAGATCTGATGCTTGTACATGATTCACAGGTAAATATTACTTCCAGGTTTATGATGTAAGAAAATAAAACTCAGAAGACCAAACAAGTAATCTAGAAAACATCCTTAAACTCTATTTAATGTCTAGATTTTCGAAGTGGAAGAGTTCCTATGCCTTTAGCAAAGACTACTCTACCTAGGTAACAACTTGAGTTGATAACGTGATTATTTGTTCTAACCACTTGAATTATATGATTGTTTGTATATGATTATCCAAACATACCTTTAGTTAATTGTAGTATTAGGAGCTTAAGAACATCTTCAATGATTTATAACTATGAATTTGTAACCTTGTTAATCCTAGAGCATACCTAAGCCCTAGAATTAACATTACTATTTTCATTTAGCAGTTAGATACTATATACAATTAAAACAAACTTAACCTAGGCATATAACCAATACATACAAATAACAATTACAACCTAAATATAACCTCAACAAGCATGACATAATAAACTATAAACTTAGTTCCAATCTTTAACATGCATACCATAATTTATTTATTTCTTAACAAAAGTGATAGTAATATTTCACATACTCTGCAGGGTAAAACATGCAGGTTCAATACTATATTGGAACCCAAAAGTATTTCGATGGTAGTGGAATCGACATGGGGAATTCTCATTTGAAAAAGGGTTTTGGCGTTAAACCCTAAGCACTTACATTCAAATCCTTACCCTAAAAATCGCTTGGTTTCAATTGTTGTTTATTTTTGGAAAGGGAGAATGGGCCGACAGGCCCTCAGCCTTCTTGGGTCTTCTGCAATAATTTTCACTCAGAATTGAACCTTGGTTCTTCAAGATCAACATTTAGACAGTGATTAATTTTGTTTTCGTGAGGCATTAAAGGATTGAAGCTCTAGTTTTTCACCATGACCATAAGCTCAACATTTATACTAATAAGTCATTTCGAAATCCTCCAAGCATTTTTATTTTCTTTTTATTCATTTGTACCAAGCTAAATATTAAAAGTTCTAAGCCATGGTTGTTTTATGATAGCCGAAGAAGATACAGGTGAAGGTTAAAGGAATTCTCTTGAATCTAAAGGGTGAGCAAAAAATGCTTTGTAAGCCTCGGTCCCATCCTTTGGTACCTTTCGTTGATTGAGTCTGCAGTGTTTTTGATGGTGCTTGTGTATTATTAGTGCGGTGTTTAGAATATTTATGAAAAAACTTGTTGTTTTGTTTTGAATTTGTGAAGGACACTGTATGGCCATTTTGAAAGATAACATTTAGGGTTTTACGAATGAGCTATGACTCTTGTAAAAAAGGTATAAGTGATGAATAAAAATTTTCTAGGGTTTTATAATAGTTTTGTTTACTATTGTAAATATGTTAAGTGAAGAGTCCTAGGCCTCTTGCTTGGCCATTGAAAAAACTTAGAGGATATGAATCCATTAAGGAGTTTTGGTTTTAAAGAGTTAGACCAAGGGGCGACTGTATGGTTATTTGAGTGATAAAATAATGACTCTGTTTAATATTCCTTTGTTTCTAAGAGGCAATGCTTATGACCGTAATGTAAATATTTATTCATATTTTTTTTCCTTTTGTAAATTTTGGTTGTGTAATGCATTACGTTTGGTAAAAAATAGATTTATGTTAAGACGAAAATCTATTTGTAAAAAGATTCTCTGGGTGCGAACTGGTTTAGGCCATTTGGAAAATTCATTGTTGAAATTATTTTTTGAGCAACCTGTACTGTAAGGAATAATCCTAGGGTTTGGTTTTAAAACAAACAGTTTTGATTATTTAGGTTATCTTTATGAATTCGATGATTTTTTTGGTATAAATGATAGTAAAATCATGATGGTTTTCCTTTTAAAATAGAAGTGTTGGTAATCTATCCTTTTTCATAATGGGATTCTGTGCCTAGATATGAAAGTTTATAAAAGTAGATTAGGGTTTAGAAACACAATTTACAAATAATAAATGAGTTATATCGATAGTTTGCAGTTGGGTTGTATTAAGTTCCTAAATTCATTTACTATAAAATGATTAGAGTGATATGTTTATGATTTAGGTTTTTACAGTACTAGAATAATGAATGATTGTTCTGTACTAAGTATAAATAATTAGATGGTAATACAATAATTGTTAATGTACTATATAAATCCTTACTATAATAGACTCAGTCTATTAACTGTTCCTCGTGAATTTACTGTGTTAGATGTTTAAAGGAAACGGTTTGAGGTTTAACTTGTGGATTAATTATTATAATATAACTAGAGTAACATTGGTTATATTTAGGGTTTTACAATATTAAAATAATGATTGGTTTATTTCTTTACTAAATGTAAATAATTAGTTTATAATACTATAATTATTAATGTATTATACTTCCCACAGTTTATTGACTGTGTGATAAAATCTTGCTAAATTAGATTATATGTAATAATTTCTTAGAGGTTTTGTATCAGAAAATAAGTTCTAAAAATGAGTTATTATGATATATAACTAAAATAACAGTAAAAGCTTCCAATGTTAAAGCAGATCCAATTCATTTTATTGTAACACCCCGGTTTTTGACCCCGTTTGCATTAAATGTATATGATGTATATATTGTAATTAATCATGGTGTGGAGTTAAAGGAAAAAGCCCCGCCATCGATTTGGTCCTGTTATGTTTCGGCGATTAACATCGTTGTTGATGGAATATTGTGCTATCCAGCACATATCAATTCTAGCATCATGTAATTATGCATCTTAATTAAAATGAACCCCAACCAGCTATGTCAATGCAACCATGATGAAAAGGGCATGATATTCCTAAGGATAAGGAGGGGGAATTATTAAACCTTGAACCTATGGGGAAAAGCCATGTGTCAGCTGTTAAACCCATTTAGCTATCACCCACCCTTTTGACTTAGTCACCTTTCCTTGTCTCATCAGTCAACTACCGACATTTAAACTTCTTTCGTTAGTTGGGGGCAGTTATTGCTGGGTAGTGGTGTGTGGCAGGACTGTCAGCCCTTTCCCACATGCACACTCCACTAGCAGACCCTTCACTTCATGTGGGTAGGAAAAACACGACTCCATTTGCCCATTCTAAAATTCTTTCCCATCCTCATGGAGAGACAAAGACATTCTCTTCTCCTCACACACAGGTTGGAAGTCTTCATTGATTCCTCACACAGTGAGCTAGGGAGTCATTTTTCTGTCACTCATGATTTGTTGTGAATGAGCCATTCGCGCTCGGTGCTATGTGTATGTGTGTTTTCATATTGACTTGTGTACTGTGTATATGTTCTCCCTTGTCCAAGCTGAGAATCAGATCTCCTCATCCAATCTCAGGCTATGCATTTCTCATTGTTTGACTGTCACCCACCCTTTTGACTTACTCACCTTTCCTTGTATCATCAGTCAACTACCCACATTTAAAATTCTGTTGTTAGTTCGGGGCAGTTATTACTGGGTAGTGGTGTGTGGCAGGACTGTCAGCCCTTTCCCACATGCATACTCCACCAGCAAACCCTTCACTTCACGTGGGAAGGAAAAACACGACTCCATTCTCCCATTCTAAAATTCTTGCCCGTCCTCATGCAGAGACATAGTCATTATCTTCTCCTCACGCATAGGATGGGACTAGTTCTCCTGATGCATAGGTTGGAAGTATTCATTGTTTCCTCATGCAGCGAGATGGGGAGCCATTTTTCTGTCACCCACGATTTCCTGTGAATGAGACATTCACGCCCGGGGCTGTGTGTATGTGTGTTTTAATATCGACTTGTGGACTATGTATATGTTCTCCACTATCCAAGATGAGAATCGGATCTCCTCATCCAATATTGGGCTGTGCATTTCTCGTTGTTTCAATGGTGAGACCGGGGCTGTTGCTCTCCCTGTGATTGTTGGTTTGTTGTTAGTTTCACCCATGGGTTGGTTTGCTGTGGTTATTTTTTGTTTTGATTTTCCATGGGTTTTTATTGAGTCGTTTTGGCCACGATAGGGCCAAGAATGACTCAAGAATTGGATTTCCCCCTCCAAGCTGTGAATTGCTTGTTTTTCCACATGTATACAGTGGTTGGTCTTCGGACTGTGGTGGAGTGGGGATGAAGGCTTGGTTTGCTTGATAAACCTGGTGTGTTTGGGAGCCACACAGATAGAGCTAGAGGGTTGGTTTTCTTCTCCATAACCCCTGAATAACAATGGAAGGGAGGTCAGGGATGGAGGTACTGCATATAAGAGAAGGGATTGATTTCCTTGTGTTGGGTGTGTTTGGATGTTCGAGAAGTCAAGCTAGTTCTGGTGTAGTTAGCCTTAGCTCTTCAATAAGCTCACCAACTTATCATTCAACTTTTCCCAACTCCTTGATGGCCTGATAAACCCAACTATGTTGGATTGGATGATTTGTTGATGGCCTGATAAACCCAACTGTGTTGGCTTGGATGATCCATGTATCCTTGGATATGTGTAATCCTGATTCTTCCTTATTCCTTGAGGAATCATGCCCAGCTCAGGGGTGGCAGTGTCACCAAGAGACTAAGGAGCACACTGGCCTATGGTTGGGTGGAACGTTGCAGTGACGTAGCTGGTTGTAGGACGAATTATTCATAAGATAAGTATTTCTGGACTATTTCATCTCTGCAATTATATTTACTGTTTAATGAATTATGATGAACATGTTAAATGCTTAAATGTATGGTTCGATTCTGCTTTATGGTAACCATGTATGCATATTTTACTTCAAAGCATTTTATTTCAGTTGTTATGTATGCACATGTTCATGGGGCTAGTTTCCTGGATAGATGATAGCTTTGTAGCATCATCTTCGTCGGTTGGAGGGTTGGAGACATTACAGTTTTGTTGTATCAGAGCTAAAGTTGCAGCATGGACCTCAATGGGCCTTGATAATCATTGACAGAGGCAGGTTTCCCTCTGTCCACTAGGGAGAAATGAGAAATCTGTGAATGATAGGAAATAAATTTTTCAAAAATTTTCTAATTGTCAAGCTCGTCGGGTTGTCAGAAGGATTAGTCAGAAGCTCCTCTGATGCAGCAGAGAGCTTAATCAGAATTCCACCCGACAAGGGACAATCGAAAAGAAAGTTTTGGAAAAATTTTCTAAGTGTCGGATTGTCAAATCATCAGAAGACTTAGTCGAAATCTACTCCAAAGCAATGAAGAGCTTAGCCGGAATACCCTACGATACAGATCCCGATGGTGACGAGAGATAGGGGAAGTCTGAGTCGATGAAGCAACTGGAAAAACTTGAAGGCACTGCAATGACAGCGGGAGAAAGATGATGAAGGAACCAATATGTCGACAGGAAAAGGATGATTGAGCCGACAAAATTTCAAAATTTTTCTAAGTGTTGAGATCATCGGAAGGCTTCAGCTGAAGACCATTGAAACACTGGCTTAGATCAACTGAAGATCGCTGAAACATCTTCCCCTTTAGCTGGAAGGGATTTCGATGCCACCGGAGGAAAAATGGTGATGATGGAGCCGAAGTGTCGGAGAGGCTCGTCGGAAGGGAGTCGACACGGCATTAGCAAGAAGAAAAAAATTTTGAATTTTTTTTGGGAATTTGCCTAAGTCCAGGAAAAATCGAAAAGTTTCCATTGACATTTGGGAGAAGTTCTCCAAAGCATCGTTTGAATATGATTGCTGAAGTGGAGCTGAAGTGTCGGCGGGGATCTCCTGAAGGACGCCGAAACGTCGAAGAAATTTAGTTGTTGAGTACCCGATGTGGTGGTAGAAGGAAGAAGAAAAATTTTTAAAAATTTTCTAAGTACAGAAAACGTCGAAACAATTTAGAAGATCGGTCCGCTGATACGTCGGAAAACTTTAGAAGATCGGTCCGCCGATACGTCGGAAAACTTTAGCAGATCGGTCTGCTGATACATCGAAAAACTTTAGAAGATCGGTCCATCGATACGTCGAAGAAAGTTAGAAGATCGGTCCATCGATACGTCGGATAAAGTTAGAATATCGGTCTGCCGATACGTCAGAGAAAGTTAGAGGATCGGTCCGCTGATACGTTGGAAGCCAGAGGAAGAACGCCCTGAAACGTTAGAAAAATTTAGTGGATTGGACCACCGATGAACGTTGGAATAAGGATGAATATTAGACCACTGAAGTGTCAGAAGCATAGTCAAATAAGGACCCAATACATCAGAAGTTTAGTTGGGAAGAGACCTGACTTGATGAGAGGAAAAATTTTGAGTTTTCAAGTGGGATTTTTTCAGGGATTTTCAGTGAGATTTTCAGCAGCTCTCCGTAGATTTTTCAGGGCTGAAAAGGGAAGAAATTCTATGTTTTGGAAAAAGTTATCAATTTATGATTTTTCCAAGAGAAGGTAAGTAATTCTAATTTGTATAAATGGTATGCAGCTGACAGTTGTATTACTAACACGTTTGTAGAATCAATAGTCACCTTCTAGGGCATTATTCCAGGAAGTGTGGTTTGGTTAAGTAGGTGGTGGTTCAGACATGAGAACCCATGACATATATGATGGTTTGGATTCCTACGAGCATGCGCGAGATACCATGGGAGAAAATGTCCATAATGGAAATAATGACATAGAGTTTAATGGAAGGAAATTCCAAGAGACACCGCCACTTGTTGTAGCCACCATGAGAAGCTTGATTAAAGCCCAATAAGAACAGCATCAGTTGAATGATACTATGTTGTAGATTTTGTCATACTTGCAAAGAAAGATAGAATCTAGGAAGGGTACAATAAAACTAGAAGTAAGTAAGAGAAGTACTAGGAGAAGAAGAAGGACTTCTAGTTGATCATCTGACTCTGAAGAATCTAGCGGGGATTCAAACTCTTATTCTCGCAAGGGAAAGAGAAAGAGGAACGTTAGGGATCACTCTCGGGATGAATTTAAGAAGGATAAACCTTCTACATTTGATGGTGAGGTAAAGATAGGAAAGGAGGCTGAAGCTTGGCTTATTGGGATAACGAAGTAATTCGAAGTTTAGGATTATTTGGGAAACATGAAGGCAAGAGTTTCCATATTCAATCTGAATGAAAGAGCATCCATTTGGTGGGAACACTTCAAACAAGTAAAGAGGATCAATGAAAGGAGACTTAAGTGGAAACAATTCAAAAAGTATCTCAAGTAGAAATACCTCTCTGACAGGTATTATGATGACAAGATTAAGGAGTTCCATGAGCTGAGATTGGGACAACAGACCATGGAAGAGTATGCAAATAAGTTTTTGGAGCTGTTAAGGTATGTTAGGTACATTAAAGATGAAAAAGTGAAGGTCCAATTTTTTTGAGTGGATTGCCTCAGTCTTACAAAGATAGAATTGAGTTTTATGAACCTAGAACTATTGAGGAAGCAATAGGGAGGCTAAGTATTGCTATGAGCAAAGCAAAGGTAAACCTGATTACCATAAGGCATGGAAGGACAAGAAGAATTAGAAGTTTGACCCAAGGAAGAAAGGATTCAAACCTTCTAACTTCAGGAATCGGCATAAGCAGCCACCCCAAGCTACGAGTAAGCCAGTTGGAGTGATAGGAGAAAAACATGAAGATCCACAACAAAATAGTGGACCACTTCAATGTTGGAAATGTAGAGGACCCCACATGCGTAGAAATTGTCCACTCGAGAATGAGAGTGCAAGGCTAGCTTACAACATTCAAGAAGCAGAAACAGTGGATCCAGTAGTAAGGGTAGTCCCTAGGATTTATGTAGTACTGGAGGACCGCCAGGTAGATCACCATGCAACTGTGGTTGAAGTTGCAGGTAATATTGTTGAGCAATCTATTTCTATTTTTATTGACCCCGGTTCTACTCACAGTTACATTACTCCTAGAGTAGTGGAGATTTGTGATTTTAAGAAAGTAAAGCATAGAAAGTCTTGGTTAGTTCAGCTAGCCACTGGAACCAAGAGAAAGGTTAGTGAAGTGGTAGAGAAATGTCCATTGGTCATGGATGGATTGGTCACTTGTGTAGATCTGAATGTTCTATTGCTTGGTTCCTAAGATGTTCTCATTGGAATGGATTGGTTAAAATCTCACATGGTAAAGCTTGATTGTTACAATAAGACTTTCGGATGCATGGGTGAAGAAGGGAACCCAGTAGTTGTGAAAGGTATCCCAAAGGTGATTTTATTCCGGCAAGTTTCAACAATGCAGTTGAAGAAGTTCTGTAGTAAGGGTTGAAAGTTGTAGGTGGCTCATATTTTGGAGGCAACAGAGGATGAAACTCCTAGGTTGGAAGACTATCAAGTGTTACAAGAATTCAAGGATGTGTTTCATGATGAGATTTCAGGGCTTCCTCCAAAGAGGAACATTGATTTCACAATTGAACTTGTGCCAGGACCAGAACCAGTGTCCAAGACACCCTATAGGATAAGTACACAAGAGATGCTAGGACTGAAGATGCAACTACAAGAATTGTTGGAAAAGAAGTATATCAGGCCGAGTGTGTCTCCATGGGGAGCACTAGTCTTGTTTGTAAAGAAGAAAGATGGTACGATCAGGTTGTGTATTGATTACAGACAATTGAACAAAGTCACTGTGAAGAATAAATATCCTTTGCCTAGGATTGATGACCTCTTTGATCAAATGAGAGGAGCAAAGGTATTTTCCAAGATTGACTCGAGGTCTGGTTACCATCAGGTGAGAATAAAGGATGAATACATTCATAAGACAACCTTCAAAACAAGGTATGGAAATTATGAGTTTGTGGTGGTACCATTTGGTCTCACAAATGCACCCGCTACATTCATGTGCCTTATGAACAATGTCTTTAGTAGGTATTTGGAGAAAATTTTTCTTGTTTTCCTTGATGACATCCTTATTTATTCTAAGAATGAGGAAGAACATGAAGAGCATTTGAGGTTAACGTTGCAATTCCTCAGGGAGCATCAGCTGTATGCAAAATTTGAGCAATTGTGACTTCTATAGATATAGAATTCAGTATTTGGGTAACGTTATCTCAGAAGAGGGTATATCCACGGACCCTGAAAAGATTGAAGCCATTATGAATTGGCCTACTCCAAGAAATATGATAGATGTAAGATCTTTTATGGGACTTGCAGGATACTACCAGAGATTCATTGAAGGATTCTCCAAAGTTGCACATGCCATCACTTCTTTGCAAAAAAAGGGAATAAATTTTGAATGGACAACGAGGTGTGAAGAAATCTTATAGAAGTTGAAAAATATTCTCACCAGTGCACTGGTATTGAAAGTTGTAGATCTAGAGAAATATTTTGTGGTGTGTATTGATGCATGCAGACAAGGGCTTGGAGGAGTCCTTAGGCAAGACAACCACGTGATATGTTATGAGTCCAGAAAGCTAAAGGAGCATGAGAATAACTATGCCACTGATGATCTAGAGCTTGCAGCCCTAGTACATGCTCTCAAGATGTGGAGGCATTAATTAATGGGTAGAAGACTTGAGCTAAGGACAGACCATTGCAGTTTGAAGTATCTATTTGATCAACCTACTCTGAATGCTAGGCAAGCGAGATGGCTAGAGTTTTTATGTGAGTTTGATTTTGAAATCACACACATAAAGGGAAAAGAGAATAAGGTAGCTGATGCACTCACCAGGAAGGTGCACGAAATGCATGTGGCATCTCTTAGTATTTTCCAATTATATTTGAGGCAACAAATTGTTAATCATGTTGCTAGAGATGAATTGTATGACCTAGTAAAAGAGAAATTGCAGCAGCAAAGTCTTGAGAAGAGGTATGAGGGATATAAATTGGAAGAAGATGGAATTCTTACTTATAAAGGCATAATTTATATTCAAAATGTAGTGGAGTTGAGGAGATTTGTTATGGATCAAATCCATCAAGCTCCGTATTCTGGTCAGCTAGGATACTAGAAGACAATTGCTACCTCCAGAAAATAGTACTCTTGGCTAGGAATGAAAAAGGACACGGTTGAATACATTTCAAGTTGCATGAAATGTCAGTAGGTGAAGGTTGAGCATCAATACCTAGCATGTTTGCTGCAGCCTTTTCCAGTCCCAGAATGGAAATGGGAAGTTATTTCCATGGATTTTATTATAGGATTGCCTATGACTTGGAGGCAACATGATTCCATCATGGTTGTGGTAGACAAGTTGACCAAGGAAACACATTTTATACTGGTTAAGTCTACGCATAATACTGATGACATTGCAAAGACATTCATGAAGGATATTTTCAAATTGCATGGATTGCTAAAGGCAATAGTCTATGACCGAGATGTCAAGTTCACTTCCAATTTTCAGAAGGGTTTGTTTGCATATTTGGGTACAAAACTAAAATTCAGCATTGCCTACCATCCTCAGACAGATGGGAAAGAGAGTTAATTAGGTGCTTGAAGATATACTTCGCATGTACGTGATGGACAAACCAACCAAGTGGGAAGATTACTTACACTTGGTAGAGTTTTCTTATAACAATGGACAGCAGGCATCCTTGGGGATGAGTCCATATGAAGCTTTGTATGGAAGAAGGTGTAGGACACCAGTGAATTGGGATAATCTAGTGAACAAGGTTGTGCTTGGTCCAGAATTGCTCAAGGAAATGGAGCAAGAGGTTGTAAAGATCAGGCAGAATCTGAAAGCAGCACGGGAAAGATAGAAAATCCATGAAAATAAGCATAGGATGAACAAGGAGTTTAGTGTTGGGGATCATTTTTACCTTAGAGTGAGGGAAAGGAAGAGTTCCTTAAAGCTTGGAAGTTGTGCCAAGTTGTCACCAAGATATTGTGGGTTGTTTGAAGTGCTTGAAAGAATAGGGCCAGTTGCATATCGATTTGCATTGCCTGCTAGCACTAGAGCTCATAATGTTTTTGATGTTTCTTTGCTTAAGAAATATGTACATTATCCTAACTATGTGATAAATTGGGATGTGATTCAGGTGGAACCCAAGGGAGAGTTCCAAATCGAGCCAATGCGCATCCTTGACAAGAAGGTCACAATGCTCCGGAACTGGGCCATAGGGTAGGTAAAGGTGCAATGGGAGCACTACAGGCCTGAAGAGGCTACATGGGAGCTGCAGGATGCCATGCGATTGGCAAATCTATTTTTGTTCAATTCTGCAGAACACGGAGGCGATACCAGTGTAGCATTTTGTTCAATTTTGTAAAGCACTTAGGACAGTGCTATTGAAGGGGGAGGGGAATGTAACACCCCAGTTTTTTACCATGTTTGCATTAAATGTATATGATGTATATATTTTAATTAATCATGGTGTCGAGCTAAAGGAAAAATCCCCACCATCGATTTGGTCGTGTCATGTTTTGGTGATTAACATCATTGCTGATGGAATATTGTGCTATCCAGAACATATCAATTCTGGCATCATGTAACTATGTGTCTTAATTAAAATTAACCCCAACCAGCTATGTCAATGCAACCATGATGAAAAGGGCATGATTTTCCTACGAATAAGGAGGGGGAATTATTAAACATTGAACCTAAGGGGAAAATCCATGTGTCAGCTGTTAAACCCATTTAATTGTCACCCACCCTTTTGAATTACTCACCTTTCCTTGTATCATCATTCAACTACCCACATTTAAATTTCTGTTGTTAGTTGGGGGTAGTTATTACTGGGCAGTGGTGTGTGGCAGGACTGTCAGCCCTTGCCCACACGCACACTCCAACAGCAGACCCTTCGCTTCATGTGGGAAGGAAAAAGATGAATCCATTCTCTGATTCTAAAATTCTTTCCCATCCTCACACAGAGACATAGTCATTCTCCTCTCCTCACACACAGGGTGGGATGGGTTCTCCTCATTCATAGGTTGGAAGTATTCATTGTTTCCTCACGCAGCGAGATGGGGAGCCATTTTTCTATCACCCATGATTTCCTGTGAATGATCCATTCACACTCAGGGCTGTGTGTATGTGTGTTTTCATATCGACTTGTGGACTATGTATATGTTCTCCCCTGTCCAAGCTGAGAATCAGATCTCCTCATCCAATCTTGTGTTGTGCATTTCCCATTGTTTCAATGGTGAGACCAGGGCTGTTGTTCTCCCCATGATTGTTGGTTTGCTATTGGTTTCAACCACGGGTTGGGTTGCTGTGGTTCTTTTCTGTTTTGGTTTGTCCTAGGTTTTTATTATGTCATTTTTTCCACGATAGGGCCAAGAACGACTCGGGAATTGGATTTCCCCATCTAAGTTGTGAATTGCTTGTTTTGCTGCATGTATGCAATGGTTGGTTTTCGAACTGTGTTGGAGTGGGGATGAATGCTTGTTTTGATTGATAAACTTGGTGTGCTTGGGAGCCACACATACATAGCTAGAGGGATGGATTTCTTCTCCACAACCCCTGAATAGCACTGGAAGGGAGGTCAGGGCTTGAGGGACTATGTAGTAGAGAAGGGAGTGATTTCCTTGTGTTGGGTGTGTGTGGATGTCCTAGAAGTTAGGCTAGTTCTGGTGTAGGTATCCTTAGCTCTTCAATGAGCTCACCAACTTAGCATTCATCTTTTCCTAGCTCCTTGATGGCCTGATAAACCCAACTGTGTTGGCTTGGCTGATTTGTTGATGGCCTGATAAACCCAACTATGTTGGCTTAGCTTATTCATGTATCCTTAGCTATGTGTAAGCTTGCTTGTTCCTTATTCCTTGGGGAATCATGCCCAGCTTGGGGTTGGCAGTGTCACTGAGAGACTAAGGAGCGCACTGGCCTATGGTTGGGTGGAACGTTGCAGCGGCATAGCTGGTTGCGGGACGAGTTCTTCATAAGATAAGTATTTCTATACTATTTCATCTCTGTAATTATATTTACTGTTTAATGAATTATGATGAACATGTTAAATTCTTTAATGTATGGTTTGCTTCTGCTATATGGTAACCATGTATGCATCTTTAAATTCAAAGCAGTTTATTTCAGTTGTTAGGTATGCACATGTTGATGGGGATAGTTTCCCGAATAGATGATAGCTTGGTATCTTCCTCTTCGCTGGTCAGAGGGTCGGGGATGTTACATTTATCCACATATAATCATTCCTATCTATAGCTAAACAATCCTTTTGTATTAGAGTACTTCATCGTAAGATGAGTGGAAAAATGCAGAAAGGAATTTTTTTACTCATCATTCAATCATTTCTAATTATAGGTTCATTTATTCATATAATCATATAGAAGTAATCTTTCCTAATTAAATGTCAACTTAACCATTTCACTAGCAGATTCATAATATCTAAGCATTAATAAGAAATCTAAACATGGTTGTTTCATTCCAATAGTTTTGCTTAAACAAAAATAAATAAGATAACAGAATGGAACCTGGCAATTTGTAGAAGAGACAAACACCCAAGGAGCCTGTTCCACCCAACCTTTTCCTTAATATAGCTCAAATGATTATCTTAGGACCCCCGAGCATGTCCACTGATCCACCAGGTTGAACGAACTATGTGAGAAAATGGGATTAAACACCCCTGCCACTCAACAGAAATGCTTAACAACAGTACTTTTTTCCTCAACAATAAAGAACTCAGTTATCCTCCTACACTAGTGTTGATGTATTTGTAACTTTGAAATGTATTCACTTGTGAAATTTATGTATTGTATCTCGATGTTTATTCCAGGAAATGTCTGTAATGTAGTTGAGTCATGTCATACCTCGATGTTCCTATCGGGAGATTCAATAATGTAAACAAGTCATGTAAAGTCATTGAGGTTAACCCTCCATTGTAATTCAGGGCAATAGTCCCCACAATTGAGTCAAGGTTAACCCTCCTTATTGATTGAAGGGATAAGTCCCCACAGTTGTAGGCCACTAGGGTTATTAGACTCTCATAGAGATGTCATCCCTGGTAAGTAATTGTTAAGTGGGGTCGACTTGTTGGAGTGGAATTTAAGTGAATGAAAGAATATAAATAAAGAATGTGCCTCTCTATTTATCACACACACACTCACTCACCGGGGTGCATGAGTGAGAGAGGAGAAGCTCTCTCAAGTGAGAGAGAGAGAGAGAACAAGCTGTTGGAGATCATCTTTATGTTTTTGGGTTTTACTGCTGCCATTGGTGCTCATTCTATCTCTAAGGAAGTTGTGGGTTTTTTTCCTTTATGGTTTCCCCGAGGAAAATTCTTTATGTCTCTTGTCTCTTGTATTTATTGTTGTGCATGTTATTCTCTCAGATAAGATCCTAAGATCATATTGCTTAAATGATAAAAATTTAACATGGTACCATAGCTAACCTGAGAAGAAGACATTGTGCAGCTGCAGAAGTTAGGGCTTCTTACTTTTGGGATCTCTCTACACAATCCATCAGCAAAAAAAGGCTAGGCTAACTCTCCATTGAAGGGTGCATCTTTTTGTCGTAGCAGAATTTGATTCTGGGCATTTTCAGTTTTTGGTGCAGGAAATTAGGACTTTTCACAGAAGAGGAATTTTTGAGTGATCCTGGAATAAGATTTATCTCCTCATGAAAATCGAAGTTTAGAGACATGGGTTGAGATTTTTGGTTGGGTGAAACTCTGGGAAATTCAAACCCTAGTTTGACCTTGGGCCTAAAAAACCCTAAAATACTGAAACTGATAAGTTTGGCTACATTCTCTATATGTTGGGATTGAAGAAGTATCCGGGGCCGAAACATTCAAAGTTCAAAGATAAATTCCTTATGTACACTGTGTCCAAGTTTTATCCTCAGATTTGCTATATTCTAGGAGATATGATTCCTACAATTTAGGGTTCTAACCTCTTCTAGGATTCATCCCTAAACAGGACACCTGGGGAGAATTGTTATATATTTGGATACGAAGGTCCAAATTAAATTTCTGAATATTTTACAGAAAACACATGGAACTTACATTTTTTGGTCAAAGTCTCTGACCCATAAGATGAAACAGTGACACGTGGTAGTCCATATAACTTTGCTATGATTAACAGTCCCAAAACAGGTCACCTTGGGAAAACGCTAATAAGTCCCAATTGGTCAAACCAATTTTGCTAAAAACTATGGTTTTGGAACAAGGACAGATGATGCTACCTCATTAAGAAATTTAAGACATATAGGAGTATTACTTTTAGAGCTACCATAGAAACAGTATGAGGCATTGCTGTAAAAGAAATTGGTAAACTAGGGTTTCCTGTTCTGGGAGCTTCCCTCCAATGTTTTCAGAAAATGAGTACATTGGATAGATCACCTTGAAGATGTCTACATTTCTATCCAATTATATCTAAAAGATTCCAATTTTTGAAAATTAGGGTTTCTCTAACAAACCCTAGATCAGCTAGCTCCAAAACCAGGACAGACACCTCAAATGGGTAAGATCTAATATTTTTCTTTTTTCATTTGAGATTCTCATTTCAAAATGATCTATCACATCAACTTGAGGATAATCTTGGTGAAGTTGACAACCTCCAAGCATGGAAGTGTATGATCTCTCTGAAGAAAATGAATTGGACACCTACATGAGTGGAGAGGTTCCATTTCTAGAGGGAGATGAGGCTAAAAGCCTTACATAAGAATAACTTGGTCAAGGACAAGAGGATTAATGTTGATTCTATCAAGGATCACCTTATACCACAAGTGTCTTGCCTAAAGACACCTAAAGAGATGTTTGATTCCTTGACCAAGATATTTTAAGGGAAGAACATAAATCAGAAGATGACTTTGAGAAAACAGTTGTAGAATGTGAAAATCCAGAATGTAGAGACCATACAGTCATACTTTACAAGGGTCTCTCAAATAAAAGAAAAACTTGAAGCAGCAACAGAAGAAGTGGAGAATGCAGAAGTTGTGATAAATACCTTGAATGGCCTCCCAGGATCATGGGATTCATTCATTCGAGGAACATATACCAGAAGGAAGTAATTACTTTCAGCAGACTCTAGGAAGAAGAAGAAGCTCAACTCATAATAAGAGAGGAGAAGATGGAGCTCTCACCATCCAAAGAAGATCCCTCAAGCGATAATGAATACGAAGGACTTAACTCTTGAAGAATTTCTTATCCATCTTAGCATTTGGATAATGTTAGTTTTTCATCATATAAGCTAGCATTATGATCTTAGGATCTTTTCACTAAGAGAATAACAAGCACAACAATAAAACATAAGCACATCACAAGAGACAAGAGACACAAAGAGTTTTTCTCGGGGAAACCATAAAGGAGAAAACCCCGCAACTTCCTCAGAGATAAAATCAGCACCAAAATAGTAAAAGCCCAAAATAGTAAGATGCACTACCGACATCAGTAGTCTTCTTATTGTCTAGTCCCAGTGTATTTCCTTCCTCACTAATGCGCCACACTTGAGTGAGTGAGTGATGTGTGTTGCAAGTGATAAATAGAGAGGATCTCACTCTCTATTTATATTCTTCCATTCACTTGAAGTGCACTCCAATATGTCGTCCTCACTTAACAATTACTTACTAGAGCTGACATCTCTAGGAGTGTCTAATAACCCTAGTGCCCCACCACTTGTGGGGACTTTTCCTCCTCCGACCAATAGGAGGGTAACACAATGGTGGGGACTATTGCCCTGACTTACAATGACTCACCTAGGGTCGAATTCACTAGGATAGTCTAATAACCCAAGGGCCCCACTACTATGGGGACTTTAACCCTTGACAAATAGGAGGGTTACCCACAATGAATTGACATGACTTTCTCATTATAGAAACTTCTCGATCGGAACATCAGGGCATGACATGACTCAAATACATTACAATACATCCCAGAATAAACATCAGGTTACAATAGATAAGAAATACAAGTGAATACATTCCGAAGTTACAATTACATCAACACTCCGTCTTAACTAGGAAGGTATTCTCTTAACACAATTTATTAGCACAAGTATTCTTCTCTGTATCATCTGGGTCATCATCAAGTCCTTGTCATCTTCAAGTCATCTTCATATTCAAGTCATCTTTCATTTGGATCTACATCATCTCTCGATCTGGATCATCGTCAATGGATCATACTCGATCTGGAACATCGTCACTAGATCATACTCGATCTGGAACATCGTCACTGGATCATACTGAATGGATCTGGATCATCACTCGATATGGATCATCACTGGCTTGTCATCACTGGATCTGGATCATCACTTGATCTGGATCATCACTGGTGCTATCTCATGACTCTTCTCGTCACAAGAAGTTCTACAGAGACAGCCCTTTTTCATGCTAGTTGTAGTCCTAGCCATCATGTAGGTATTCGCCCAGCACTTACATCTGACCTACTCATCAGAAAGGCACACCCAACACTTACATCTGACCTACTTTTCAGAAAGGCATGCCCAAAACTCACATCTGATCATATAGGAACCAATCCTATAATCACATCAGAAAGGCCCAGCACTCACATTCACCATCATGGTAGGCACATCTACTACCATCTGTGAAATGGCTCTGCACTTACATCTGACCTACTCATCAGAAAGGCACATCAATATAGGAGGGAACACATCCTACTACAATTATGGAAGACTCTCACCCAGGCTGGAACACATCCTACCACAATGATGAAAGATTTCCACACATTCACCCAGGCCGGAACACATCCTACTCACAGTGATGAGATATTTCAGCACTTACATCTGACCTACTCGTCAGAAGGGCATGCACTCACAACTGACCTGGTAGGAACTGAATCCTACACCCTTGTCAGAATGGCCCCCATTCCCAGACTGAGCTACCTGGTAACGGACCAGGTGCCTCCACTCTCCCGGAGAGCGGCAGTAGCCCTTACATCTGTCCTACTCGACAAAATGGCCAGCACTCACATCTGACATGGAAGGAACTAAATCCTTTAGCCATGAACAGAATGGCTCTACCCTTACATCTGATCTGCTCGTCAGAATGGTAGTAGCCCTTACATCTGTCCTACTCGATAGAATGGCCAGCACTCACATCTGACATGGAAGGAACTAAATCTTTTAGCCATGAACAGAATGGCTCTTCCCTTACATCTGACTTGCTCGTTAGAATGGCGGTAGCCTTACATCTATCGTACTCGACAGAATGTCCAGCTCTCACATATGCCATGGGAGGAACTTAATCCTTTAGCCATGAACAAAATGGATCAGCCCTTATATCTGACCTACTCGTTAGAATGCCTATGGATCTCAGCACTCATATCTGTCATGGAAGGAACCAATCCTCTCACCATGAAAAAATGACTCAGCCCTTACATCTTACCATGGAAGGAACCAATCCTCTCACCATGTCAGAATGGTTCTAGGTCTTATAACCTTCTCTTGGAGGAAACCTCGACCTGGAAAACACCAAGCTTCTCCCTGAAGTACTTGAACTTCATCCTAGCCAATTGCTTATTCAATACATCGTCTATCTATTCCTCTGTCGCAACATACTGGAGCTTCACTGCTCCTCTCTGCACCATATCCTTGATATAGTGGTACTTGATCTCGATATGATTTGACTTGTCATGGAACACTGGATCCTCTGAAAACTTCACGTAACTCTAGTTTTCACAATGTATACAAGTAGCATCCAACTGGAGATCAAATATATCAGACAGTAGCTTCCACAGCCATACTACCTCACAACTAGATGAACACACTGCGACATACTCTGCTTCCGTTGTACTTAGTGCCACACAGAATTACGACCTGATAAACCAAGAGATCACACCTGATCCCATACTGAAGAAACACCTTGAAGTGCTTCTTCCTATCAATGGCACTGCTTGCCCAATATGAATCAACATAACCCTCTAGGTTAATATTTTGATTTGCATCATACTTGAGATGATACTCAACTGTACCCCTGCATGCTTTGCAACCATCTGGTGAACATCTCTCAATGTGTTCACAGCAAAGCAAATATCTGGTCTCATGTTTGTCAGGTACATCAAGGACCCAATCATCTGACGATACATCGTAGCATCAACTGTCTCTAAAAAAGAATCATTCAATAGCTTCAGGTTTGATGCCATAGGTGTGGCCATAATATTGTAGTCCATCATCGTAAACCTATTCAAGATCTCTACTGCATACTTCCCTTGTCCACACCTCCATGCCTAGAAAATAATTCATCGAAACATAACAGGAGCATCATTGGTCTTCTGCCTTCAACCTTGAAGAAAAGGTTGGAATCCACTTTACTATCAGTAAATCGTAGAGTCATCAGTAATATGCCCATCCTATCATACCATGTCAAAACTCAATATATTATGTAGTCACTTCCTCTTAAGCGGAGCATTATACTCCCTCTGTCTTCTGTGATCTATGCACTGAAAATATTCTGTACCGGAGTGACAAGTATCTTCCTATGCTACTAATATTCTATGTGATTGTTTAGTGTACAGACTCGCATCTTCAACCTTGTAGCAAAGGTTAAGATCTTCATCAATCTCATCATGTATGTGTTTCAACTCTTACTGGCTGCAAATGTCTCTTCGTAGTCTAGGCCTTCCTTTTGTGAGAAGCCTCATGCTACGAATCTTGATTTGTATCCCACGATGTTTCCATCTACTGCATGATGGAACTATGAACTTCTCTTCAGGTCTCGATACTGTGCCATGACATCATTCTTCTTGAACTGGTCTTCCTTTTCTTCTTGGTGGCTAGAAAGTTTTACATCAATGATGTCACTGCACTCATCATATTATTCTTTGTCTTTGAACTGTCGTCACTTGTTCTTCGGAACAAGTCTTCATTCTTCTTTGCTTGTAGGTGATTATGTATGTGGTCTTTCCTACAAGTCAAATGCATTTGTATGGTTAGAAACATTTCATAAGGAATATTTATACTGGCAAGTTCTTATGCATAAATATATGATCATGCAACTACTTTAGCCAATACAACATTCATCCATATCTCACTGAAACTTTCTAGATGCCTTCCATCTCTACCAGGACAACATTGATATTGTGCACTAATCTAATATGTCAGCAAAGAGGTTTCATTCTAGATAAGTAGAAATGGAGAATTTGTATAGCACCATGAGCTACTTACCCATCACATGCATATTAGTAGTATATTTTCATTAATGTAAACATCCTATCATGCATAATACAATAACTGAATATAAACAAATGTATAACAAAACAATATCATGAAATGACAATTGAATACTTATCTTTATTTGTTTCGTGGGTAGACTGCTTCTTGAGCCTTCAGCTTCATCGTCTTCTTCATTCATGATAGCATAATTTCTTATCCAAATGATAAGGAGGATAAGAGGTGCTTCAAGAGTTTAGTTCTTCATATTCCTCATCACTTGAGGGATCTTCTTTGGATGATGAGAGCTTGATCTTCAATTTCTCCCATCTTCTCTTCTCTTCTTATGAGTCGAGCTTTTTCTTCTTCTCGGAGTCTGCTGAAAGTAATCACTTCCTTCTGGCACACATTCCTTGCATGAATGAATCCCATGATCCTGGGAGGCTATTCAATGTGTCCATCACCACTTCTGCATTCTTTACTTCTTCTTTTACCGCTTCAAGTTGCTCTTGATTTGAGAGACTCTTATGACTATATTGTCTCTTCATTCTGGATCTTCACATTCTTCAACTGGTTTCTTAAGGTCATATTTTGATTTCTATTCTTCCCTTCAAATAGCTTAGTCGAGGAATAAAAACATCATCGATGTCTTTAGGGAGACACTTGTAATACAAGTTGATTCATGACTAAATCAGCAATGATCTACTTGGCCTTGACCAAGTTCTTCTTGAGTAAGGCTTTGAGCCTCATCTCCCTCTGGAACTAGAAACTCTATACTCATGTAGGTGTCCAATCCATTTTCTTCATAGAGATCAAATAATTCTATGCTTGGAATTTGTCAACTTCACCAAGCTTATCATCAAGCTGATGTGATAGATCACTTTGAAATGAGAACCTCAAATTAAAATAGCAAAGGATTAGATCTTACCAATTTGAGGTGTCCGTCCTGGTTCTGGAGCTGGCTGATCTAGGGTTTGTCACAGAAACCCTAATTTTCAAAACTTGGAATATTTCATATATGATTGGACAGACAGATATATCTCTTCAAATGGAGCTATCCAATGTACTTCTTTTCTGAAAACAGTGGAGGGAAGCTCCCGGAATAGGAAGCCCTAATTTTCCAATTTCTTCTGCAGAAATACCTGTTACTATTTCTATGATATCTATGAAATTTATGCTCCTATATTTCAGAAATTTTTTACCAAGGCACCCTCACATGTCCTTGATCCCAAACCATATGTTTCATTAGCATTAGTTTCACCATTTGGGATTTATGATCCTTTTCCCAGGGTGACCTATTACAGGACTATTCAGAATAGCGAAGTTGTACGGCATGCCACGTGTCATTGGTTGATATTCTAAGCCTGATATTCATACCACCAAATTTAAAGTCCATGCAATTTCTGTAACATCTTCAAGAATTCCATTTGGACCTCTTTAGCCCAAGATATTGCAATTCTCCCCAGGTATCCTGTTTAAGTATGAATTCTAGAAGAGGCTGGAACCCTAACTTGGAGGGATCATATCTCCCAGAATATAGCGAATATGAGGCTGATTTTTATACAAAGTGTTCATCAGGATTTTATATTTGTTCTGTGCAAGTTTTAGCTTCTGAGACGTCTCCAAACGCAGAATATAGTGAATGTACCAAAACGTATCAGTTTTAGTATTTAGGGTTTTTCCTAGCTCGGGGTCAAACTAGGGTTTGAATTTCCCGAAGTTTCGCCCAACCAAATTTCTTGATCGAGGTCTCTAAAGTTTGGTTTTGATGAGGATAACAATCCTATGCTGGTCTCACTCAAAAATTCCTCTTCTGTAGAAAGCTCTAATTTTCGCATTGAAAACTAAAAATGCTCGGAATCGAATTCTGCTTCGACAGAAAGATGCGCCCTTCAATGGAGAATCATCCTAGCATACTTTTGTTGACAGATTGTGGAGAGAGACCCAAAAAGTAAGAAGCCATAGATTTTGCAGCTACACAATGTCTTCTTCTCAGGTTAGCTCTGATACCATGTTAGTTTTTCATCATATAAGCTAGCATTATGATCTTAGGATCTTTTCACTGAGAGAATAACAAGCACAGCAATAAAACATAAGCACATCACAAGAGACAAGAGACACAAAGAGTTTTTCTCGGGGAAACCATAAAGGAGAAAACCCCACAACTTACTCAGAGATAGAATCAACACCAAAACAATAAAATCCCAAAACAGTAAGATGCACTCCCGATAGCAGTAGTCTTCTTCTTGTCTAGTCCCAGTGTATTTCCTTCCTCACTAATGCGCCACACTTGAGTGAGTGAGTGATGTGTGTTGCAAGTGATAAAGAGAGAGGTTCTCACTCTCTATTTATATTCTTCTGTTCACTTGAAGTGCACTCCAACATGTCGGCCTCACTTAACAATTAATTACTAGAGCCGACATATCTAGGAGTGTCTAATAACCCTAGTGCCCCACCACTTGTGGGGACTTTGCCTCCTCCGACCAATAGGAGGGTAACACAATGGTGGGGACTATTTCCCTGACTTACAATGACTCACCTAGGGTCGACTTCACTAGGATAGTCTAATAACCTAAGGGCCCCACAACTATGGGGACTTTAACCCTTGAAAAATAGGAGGGTTACCCATAATGACTTGACATGACTTTCTCATTATAGAAACTTTCTGATCGAAACATCGGGGCATGACATGACTCAAATACATTACAATACATCCCGTAATAAACATCGGGTTACAATAGATAAGAAATACAAGTGAATACATTCCGAAGTTACAATTACATCAACATATAAGAAATGATGAATGAAGAATATGTTGAAGCTGAAGGCTCAAGAAGGAGTCTACCCACGAAACAAGTAAAGATAAGTATTCAATTGTCATTTCATGATATTGTTTTTTTATGAATTTGTTTATATTCAAGTGATGTATTATGCATGGTATAATGTTTTCAATAATGAAAGTATACTACTAATACACATGTGATGGGTAAGTAGCTCATGCTACTATACAACTCTCCATTGCTACTTATCTCGAATGAAACCTCTTTGCTGACATATTGGATTAGTGCACAATCTCCATGATGTCTTGGTAGAGATGGAAGGCATCTAGAAAAGTTTACATTAGATATGGATGAATGTTGTATTGGCTTAAATAGTTGAATGATCATATATTTATGCATAAGAATTTTCCATTATGAATATTCCTTATGAAATGTTTCTAACCATACAACTAATGCATTTGACTTGTAGGAAAGATCGCGTACAATCACCTACAGCCAAAGAAGGATGAGACGTGTTCCGGAGAACAAGTGACGACTGTTCAAGAAAAAATCCAAGGTGAATAATAATATGACGATACTTTCAAAGAAGAGATCTCAGACATAGTGCAGTTTTGTAACACTGTTGAGCGACACCATTGATGAAGAACCTTCCAAGAAGTAGCTAAGAAGAAAGGGAAGGAGTGTACCAGTTCAAGAAGAATGATGTCTAGGATGTAGTATCGAGACCTAAAGAGAATTTTGTAGTTCCATCATGTAGTATATGGAAACATCATGGGATACAAGGAAATATTCGTAGCACAAGGATTTTCACAGAAATAAGGAATAAAATACAAAGAGACATTTGTAGCCACTAGAAGTTAAGACACATGACAGGCATAATCATGTGTGGAAATGAAACAAGGCCTTGTATGAGCTCAAAAGACACCCATGGGATAAAACATACATGATGAGCTTGATGAATATCTTAACCTTTGCTACAAGGTTGAAGATGAAAGCCTATAGAGGATGACAAGCTCACAGATGGGTGCGAGAAGAACTTTTGAAAAAAGTTCAAGATAGAGGATCTTGGTATCCAGTGACCCTAGATGGATACATAGAATATTAGTAGCAGAGGAAGCTACATGTCACACTAGTATAGAATGTTTCAATGCATAGAGTATGAATGGCAGAGGGAGAATGATGCTACGCTTCAGAGTGAGTGACTGCAGAAGATCCTAAGCTTCAACATGGTATGATAGGATGGATAGATTACTGATGACTCTAGGATTTAATGAGAGTAAAGAGGATTCTAACCTTTTATTCAATGTTGAAGGTGGAATACCAATGATTCTCATGTTATATGTTGATGACTTATTCCTGACAGAAAAAGAGGAACTCATTAAAGTTGGAAGAAGGACACTTGCTACCGAGTTTGAGAAGAAGGACTTGGATAAAATGCACTACTTTATAGGCATGGAGGTGTGGAAGAATCTCCCTGGGACAAGGGAAGTATGCAGTAGAGATCCTGAAGAGGTTCACGATGATGGACTACAAGGTCATGACCACACCTATGGCATCGAACCTGAAGCTATTAAGTGATGTTTCATCATAAGCGGTTGATGCTACATTGTATCGTCAGATGATTTGTTCCTTGATGTACCTAATGAATACGAGACCATATATTTGCTTTGTTGTGAACACGTTGAGACATGTTCACCTAATGGTTGCAAAGCATGCAGTGAGGTACCTGAAGGGTATAGTTGAGTATGGGCTCAAGTATGAAGTGAATCAAAAGACTAACTTGGAGGGTTATGTGGATTCAGATTGGGCAGTGTCGTTGATAGGAAGAGCACTTCAGGGTGCTGCTACAATATGATATTAGAGAGGAGCAGTGAAGCTCTACTATGTGATCTAGATCAAGATCTCTTGAAAGAGGGAGTGCTAGCATAGCCGGTGAGACAGGTTGTCTCAGCATAAAATCTTGGCGAAGCTCGTAGGTGGCTCAGATGTAAATGGTCTTGTAGGTTGTCCTCGGATATAATTGGTCATGGAAAAGATCATAGGTTATCCTTGGACCTAATCAATCCTGATGTGATTCTATGCTAGAAATGGCTAGAGTGAAGTTCGTGTACTTCAGGGAGAAGCTTGGTGTTCCCTAGATTGAGGTTCCCTCCAAGGGGAAGTGATGATTCCGTGAGCCATTCTGACATGGTTAGAGGATTAGTTCCTTCCATGGTCAGATGTAAATGCTGAGCCATTCTGAGGTGACTGTGGGATGTGTTCCCACATGATAAGATATAAGCACTGAAGTCTATTCTCTTGGAGAATGGAAGCACTTGGTCAGTTATATCCTGGAGCCGAGAGCAATTCTGATGTGACTATGGGATGTGTTCCCACATGATTAGATGTAAGTGCAGAGCCATTCTGATGTGACTGTGGGATGTGTTCCCACATGATCATATATAAGTGCATAGTCATTCTAAGTAGACTTTGGGATGTGTTCCCACATGATCATATATAAGTGTTGAGCCCTTCTAGCATGGATGCAGGATGTGTTCCTGACATGGCTGGATATAAGTGTTGATCCCTTCTAGCATGAATGCAGGATGTGTTCCCCACATGGCTAGATATAAGTTCTGATCCCTTCTGACAGGGTTCTTGGATGTGTTCCTCACATGGTCAGATATAAGTGTTGAGCCGGTCAGACATGGTTCTTGGATGTGTTCCTCCCATGGTAAGATATAAGTGTTGAGCCTTTCCTATATGTTCTTGGATGTGTTCCTCCCATGATCAGATGTGAGTGGTGAGCCTTTCCAATATGGTTCTTGGATGTGTTCCTCCCATGATTGGATGTGAGTGATGGGACTTTCTGACATGGTTCTTGGATGTGTTCCTCCTAGGGTCAGATGTGAGTGTTGGGCATGCCTTTCTGACATGGTTGCTGGATGTGTTCCTCCCATGGTCAGATATAAGTGTTGGGTGGGCCATTCTGACTTAGGGTCAGATATAAGCACTGAAGAATACCTACATGGAGGCTAGGCCTAAAACCAACATGAAAAAGGACTGGCTCTATAGAAATTCCCGTGACAAGAATAATGAAGAGATAGCACCATTTGATTGAGATAGTGAAAGCAGTGACGATGATGATGATCCAATGATGATCCATCTTTGATGATGATCTAGTAATGATCCATCCTTGATGATGATCCAGTGATGATCCATCTTTGATGATGATCCAGTGATGATCCATTTTTTTATGATGATCCACTAATGATCCAGTTTTGATGATGATATAGTGATGATCTAGATCCAGTGATAAAGATGACTTGAAGATGAAGATAACTTGATGATGATCTAGATGATACAAAGAAGAAGACATGTGCTGATAAATTGTGTCGAGAGAATACCTTCCTAGTTAAGAAGGAGTGCTGATGTATTTCTAACTTTGGAATGTATTCACTTGTATATTTTATGTATTGTACCCCGATTTTTATTCTGGGAAGTATCTGTACTGCAGTTGAGCCATGTCATACCCCGATGTTCCTATTGGGAGAATCAATAATGTAAACAAGTCATGTAAAGTCATTGAGGTTAACCCTCCATTGTAAGTCGGGGCAAAAGTGCCCACAATTGAGTCAAGGTTAACCCTCCTTGTTGATCGGAGGGAAAAATCCCCACAGTTGTGGTGTAGTAGGGTTATTACACTCTCATAGAGATGTCAGCCCTGGTAAGTAATTGTTAAGTGGGGCCGAATTGTTGGAGTGGAATTTAAGTGAGAAAAAGAATATAAATAGAGAGTGAGCCTCTCTATCTATCACACATACACTCACTCAATGGGGCACATGAGTGAGATAGGAGAAGCTCTCTCAAGTGAGAGAGAGAGAACAAGCTGTCGGAGAACATCTTTATGTTTTCAGGTTTTACTACTACCATTGGTGCTCATTCTGTCTCTGAGGAAGTTCCAAGTTTTTTCCTTTATGGTTTCCCCGAGGAAAATTATTTGTGTCTCTTGTCTCTTGTGTTTATTGTTGTGCATGTTATTCTCTCAGATAAGATCCTAAGATCATATTGATTAAATGATAAAAATCTAACAACTAGTTCTGAAAGCAATCTTAACACTCAAACCACTTCTAACTTTCCCTCATTGAATCTCTTGTGGTCCTTTCCGAACTTCAAAAATTTCAAAAGGTAATCATTGAACAACCTCCTGGTGAATTCGATGGGTAGATATATGCATGCCTAGGTAATTTTGGTTAGTTTCTCAATTAATGAGCCATGTCCTCTGTTCCACTTTCTTGGGGAACATGACCACAAAATTAGGGAAGTGTCCCCCTTCAACAACTAGAAGTGATTGAGGATGCTACCATGTGTCAAATTTCTCTCACCCCAGTTTATTCCTCCTAGTGGGCCAGTGGACAGTCATTCAACAACCTCCTTAGGATATTTGTCTCATCTTTTATTTATTAAATAATAAAATATTCAAAATAATTAATTATAGTCATGATTGACCCCACATGGTCAATAGTCATAAAATTTACAATAAAAGTAAAATATAATGTTTTCTTAAACATAGAATGTTATTGAAATTGGGGTACATGACATACACCCCCTCTTATGTCCAACATTGTCCTCGATGTTGCTTATTCATCATCCTTAGAGCTTCCCTAGAACATAATTGGATATGATGCCTGCATATGACGCTCCAATTCCCAGGTTTCTTCTTCTGGACTAAGGTGCTTCCATTGCACCTTCACCTATCCAATAATGCGATTCCGAAGCAAGATCTCCCTTTTGTCGAGGATACAGTCTAGTTTTACTAGAAAATCACCTTCGGGTTCAACCTACACATGATTCCAATTTATCACATGAGTAGCATCATGTACATATCTTTTAAAAATATAAATATGAAAAAATATTATGAACTTTCAAATTCGGTGTTAAGGCCAATTGGTATGCCACCGGTCCAACTATGGACAATATTTTGAAATGCCCACATGACCTGGGTGCTAGCTTAGCATGGCTCCCTAATTTTAAGGAAATCATTTTAGGTTTTACCTTAATGAAAACATGTTCTCCCACGTGGAACTCTTTTTGAGTTCGTTTAAGATCTGCTTGACTCTTCTATCTATCTTGTGCAACCTTTAAATTACCTTGTACCTGCTTTATGGTTAATTCCATTTTCTTTAATAAATTAGGTCCTAGTATTAACCTGTCAACGGGGTTACTCCATGAGATGGGAGTATTGCATTTTCTGCCATACATAATTTCAAATGGGCTAAATTTTGATGAAGCTTGGTAGTGGTTGTTGTATGCAAACTCAACCAAGTGTAAGTAGCTCTCCCATTTACTTGGTTGTTCTCTTACATACATCGTTAACATATCTTCCAAAATATGATTTACCCTTTTTGTCTTCCCATCCATTTGCGAATGAAAGTATGTACTAAAATTTAAAGTAGTTTCTATACCTTTAAATAATAATTTCCAGAAGTTTCCCATGAATTTAGAGAGCCTGTCAGAAATTATAACTTTTGGAATTCCATGCAAACAAAAAAATTTATTTCATAAATATTCAGCAATATTAGGAGCCTTATGAGTGGTCTTCACTAGTATAAAATGGGCTACCTTACTAAGTTTGTCAACAACTACCATTATCGAATCATTCTGGTTTTGATTTTTAGGCAAACCCATTCTGAAATCAATGTTGATTATTTCCCATTTCCATCTAGGAATTGGTAACAGCTATAATAAACCTGCTGGATGATGTTGTTTAGTATTTACCTATTGACAATAAAAACATCTAGCAATATATTCTTCCAACTCATTCTTCATATTCAGACAAAAGTAATCTTTCCGTAACATAGTGATTGTCTTCTTATAGCCACAGTGTCCCGAATAAGGAATTTTATGTATTTCATTTGAAATTAGCAACTTAAATTTAGGTATGTTAGGTATATACAATCTATTTTTATACAGCATTAACCCCTTTCATTTAGACTGTAACCTGTATTTAAGCTTTCAGTTACATTTTCTGCCACTTTAACTTGTAATTTTTAGTAATTTTTATCGAATTTTACTCATTCTTCGAGCTGATCTTCTAAATTTGTTTTTGTAAGTACTGATTGATTCCATAAAATTTAATATTACATTTCTGCTCAAAGCATCAGCTACTTTGTTTTCCTTCCCCTTGATATGTTGGACCTAAAAATCATATTCGCTAAGGAAAGCTAGCCACCTAGCTTGCCTTGCGTTTAAATTTGGTTGATCCAACATATACTTTAAACCCTTATTATCCATCATTAAGATAAATTTCTCCCAATCAAGTGATGGCACTACATCTTTAGTGCATGTATCACGGCATCCAATTCTAAATCGTAAGTAGTGTAATGTTTCTTGTGAATTTTAAGTTTCTTGGACTCATAAACTATTACATGTCCTTCTTGATTTAAGACCCCGCCAAGGCCATCTTGTTAGTTTTTCAACATTTAAGCTAGCATTATGTTAGGATATTTTCACTGAGAGAATAACAAGAACAACAACAACATAAGCACACCACAAGAGACAAGAGACACAAAGAGTTTTGATCGGGGAAACCATAAATGGAGAAAACCCCGCAACTTTCTCAAAGATAGAATCACCACAAGATGTAAGACCCAAAAATAGTAAGATGCACTCCCGACAACAGTAGTCTTCTAGTCCCAGTATATTTCCTTCTCCACTAGTGTGCCACACTTGATAGAGCAAGTGATGTGTTTTACAAGTGATAAATAGAAAGACTCTCACTCTCTATTTATATTCTTCTGTTCACTTGAAGTGCACTTAATCACGTAGGCTCAACTTACAATTACTTACTCGAGACTACACCTTAATTAGTGTATAATAACTCAAGTGCCCTGAAACTATGGGGACTTACCTAATGACTTGACAAGACTTGTTTACATTATTAATCCTCCCGATCGAAACATTGGGGCATGACAGCATGACTCAAATACATAATAGAAACATCTCGGAATAAACATCAGGTTACAATACATAAGATACATAGAAGAATACATTCCGAAGTTATATGTACATCAACACTCCCTCTTAACTAGGAAGGTATTCTTTCGACATGATTTTCAGCACTGGTCTTCTTCTCTATATCAACTGGATTATCGATCTGGATCTGGATCATCTCTCGATCTGGATCATCATTGCTGGATCTGGATCATCACTCGATCTAGATCTCTCGGAGTCATCATAACTGGATCTGGATCATCTCTGGTCATCATCTTGTGTGTACTATCTTTTCATGGGAAGTTCTACAGAGCCAGCCCTTTTTCATGTTGATTGTAGGCCTAGCCACCAGGTAGGTCTTCGCCCAGCACTTACATCTGACCTGCTCATCAGAAAGGCACGCCTAGCACTTACATCTGACCTACTCATCAGAAAGGCATGCCCAGCACTCACATTTGATGATGTAGTAAACTACAATCACATCAGAAAGGCCCAACACTCACATTCACCAGCATGATAGGACATCACATCACTAACATCTGTGAAATGGCTCTGCACTTATATTTGACCTACTCGTCAGAATGGCACATCCATCCAGGCAGGAACACATCCTACCACAGTGATGAATGACTTTCACCCAGGCCAGAGCCCCTCCTACCACAGTGATGAAATATTTTCACACATTCACCCAGGCCGAAACACATCCTACCACAATGATGAACGACTCTCACCTAGGCCGGAGCCCCTCCTACCACAGTGATGAGATATTTGTGCACTGATATCTGACCTGGTAGGAACTGAATCCTACACCCTCGTGAGAATGGCCCCTAGTCCTTGACTGAGCTACCTGGTAATGGACCAGGTGCCTCCACTCTCCCTGAGAGTGGCAGTTTCCCTTACATCTATCCTACTTGACAAAATGGCCAGCACTCACATCTGCCATGGAAGGAACTTAATCCTTTAGCCATGAACAGAATGGGTCAGCACTTACATCTGACCTGCTCGTCAGAATGGCTCTCTCAGTCCTTGACTGAGTGTTCCTGTTAACTGACCAGGTGCCTCCATTCCCATAATGGCAGTCACCACTCATATCTGACATGGAAGGAACGAAATCCTCTCACCATGACAGAATGGATCAGCCCTTACATCTGAACTGCTCGTCAGAATGGATTTGGATCTCTAGCACTTATATCTAACATTGAAGGAACTGAATCCTCTCACCATGATAGAATGGCTCAGCCCTTACATCTAACCATGGAAGGAACCAATCCTCTCACCATGTTAGAATGGCTATGGGTCTCATCACTTTCTCTTGGAAGGAACCTCGATCTGGAGAACACCAAGTCTCTCTCTGAAGTACTCGAACTTCATCCTAGCCAATGGCTTCGTCAATACATCATCTATCTGTTCCTCCATCGCAACATGCTGGAGCTTCACTGCTCCTCTCTGCACCATATCCCTGATATAGTGATACTTGATCTCGATATGCTTCAACTTGTCATGGAACACTGGATTCTCTGACAACTTCACGCAACTCTGGTTGTCACAATGTATACAAGTAGCATCCAACTGGAGATCAAATATATCAGACAGTAGCTTTCACAGCCATACTGCCTCACAACTAGCTGAACAAGCTGCGGCATACTCTGCTTGAGCTGTACTCAGTGCCACACAGGATTGCTTACTACTAAACCAAGAGATCACACCTGATCCCATATTGAAGCAACATCCTAAAGTACTCTTCCTGTCGATGGCACTGCCTGCCCAATATGAATCAACATAACCTTCGAGGTTAATCTTTTGATTCGCATCGTGCTTGAGCCCATAATCAACTGTACCCTTTAGGTACCTCAGAATATGCTTTGCAGCCATCAAGTGAACACTTCTCGGATCTATCAGGTACTGGCTCAAGGTGTTCACAGCAAAGCAAATGTCTGGTCTCATGTTCGTCAGGTACATCAATGACCCAATCATGTGACAATACATCATAGCATCAACCGACTCTGATGAAGCATCGCTTGATAGCTTCATGTTCGATGTCATAGGTGTGGTCATGCAGTCCACCATCCTGAACTTCTTCAAGATCTCTACTGCATACTTCCCTTGTCCAAGGAAGATTCCATCTGCACTCTGCCACACCTCCATACCTAGAACATAGTGTATCAACACATAACAGGAGTATCATTGGTCTTTCCCCTTCAACCTTGAAGCAAAGGTTGGAATCCACTTTACTCTTGGTAAAGCCTAGAGTCATCAATAATCTTCCCATATTGCCGTACCATGTCGAACCTCAAGATATTTTGTAGCCACTCCCTCTGGAGTGAAGCATCATACTCCCTCTGTCTTCTTTTCTCTATGCACTGAAAACATTCTGTACTGGAGTGACAAGTAGCTTCCTATGCTACTAATATTCTATGTGACCGTCTAGTGTATAGACTTGCATCTTCAACCTTGTAGAAAAGGTTAAGATCTTCATCAATCTCATCATGTATGTGTTTCAACTCTTACTAGTTGCAAATGTCTCTTCGTAGTCTAGGCCTTCCTTTCGTGAGAAGCCTCATGCTATGAATCTTGATTTGTATCCCACGATGTTTCCATCTACTGCATGATGGAACTATGAACTTCTCTTCAGGTCTCGATACTGCGCCCTGACATCATTCTTCTTGAACTGGTCTTCCCTTTATTCTTGGTGGTTGGAAGGTTCTGCATCAATGATGTCACTGCACTCGTCATATTATTCTTTGTCTTTGAACTATCGTCACTTGTTCTTCGAAACAAGTCTTCATTCTTCTTTGCTTGTAGGCGACTATGTATGTGGTCTTTCCTACAATTCAAATGCATTTGTATGGCTAGAACATTTCATAAGGAATATTCATAATGGCAGATACTTATGCATAAATATATATGATCATGCAACTACTTTAGCCAATACAACATTCATCCATATCTCACTGAAACTTTCTAGATGCCTTACATCTCTACCAGGACAACATTGAGATTGTGCACTCATCCAATATGTCAGCAAAGAGGTTTCATTCTAGATAAGTAGCAATGGAGAGTTGTATAGCACCATGAGCTACTTACCCATCGCATGTATATTAGTAGTATACTGTCGTTAATGCAAACATCCTATCATGCATGATACATCAATTGAATATAAACAAATGCATAACAAAACAATATCATGAAATGACAATTGAATACTTATCTTTATTTGTTTCATGGGTAGACTGCTTCTTGAGCCTTCAGCTTCATTGTCTTCTTCATTCATGGTACCATCATTTCTTATTGAAATGATAAGGAGGATAAGAATTTCTTCAAGATTTCAGATCTTCATATTCCTCATCGCTTGAGGGATATTCTTTGGATGGTAAGAGCTTGATATTCAATTGCTCCCACCTTCTCTTCTTGAGCTTCTTCTTCTTGTGAGTTCTCTTCCCAGAGTCTATTGAAAGAAATCACTTTCTTCTGGCACACATTCCTCGAATGATTGAATCCTACGATTCTGGGAGGCCATTCAAAATGGCCATCACCACTTCTGCATTCTTCACTTCTTCTTTTACCACTTCAAGTTGTTCTTTGATTTGAGAGACTCTTATGACTGCATGGTCTCTTCATTCTGGATCTTCACATTCTTCAACTAGTTTCTTTAGGTCATATTCTGATTTTTCTTCTTCCCTTCAAATAGCTTGAAATTCTGGAATACCTTCAACAGCTTTGCTTGCAATAGGTAGTGCCCTGCAATGCACATGTGCAATCCTTCTATGCCAAAGCTCATTTGGCTCTACTATGTCATGGATCAAGGCTTGTTCTGGATGGTCCTTCAATTTGTACAAGCCTCCTTCTTGTTCTCCAATCACTACTGCATCATCGATAGTCTTTCCTTTTGGCCACATGATGGCTTCACCATCTATGAATGCAACCCGCATTCCTTTTGCATCAATGCTGAAATGGAGAGAAGGTTCTTCTTGAGTCCTGGAACAAACAATACTTCTTTCATTGTTAGAGACTTACCAGAGTCTAGCTTGTATGAAGATTCCCCACTACCTTTTATTGGATATTGGTAGTCATCTCCTAGTTTCACCTTGTGAGGTGATTCATGTTCTGACAGTCTTACAAAGGATTCCTTGAATCCTGTCATGTTTTTGGAAGCCCCACTGTCTATAAGCCAATCATCACTTCCATGAGTAATGTTACCTGTGAGAGCTGATATCAGAACATATTCATCCTTGCTTGAAGAATCTTCACTTTCATATCTGGATCTCTTTCTAGATGGTTCATCATCCTCTACATCATGAGCATGATGTCTTCTTTGGCCTTGACCAAGTTCTTCTTGTGAAAGGCTTCTAACCTCGTCTCCCTCTGAAACTGGAACCTCTATACTCATGTAGGTGTCCAATCCATTTTCTTTAAAGAGATCATATACTTCTAGGCTTGGAAGTTTCCAACTTCACCAAGCTTATCATCAAGCTGATGTGATAGATCACTTTGAAATGAGAACCTCAAATGAAAATAGCAAAGGATTAGATCTTACCAATTTGAGGTGTCCGTCCTGGTTCCGGAGCTCGCTGATCTAGGGTTTGTCACAGAAACCCTAATTTTCAAAACTTGGAATATTTCATATCTAATTGGATAGATAGATATATCTCTTCAAATGGAATTTTACAATGTACTCCTTTTCTGAAAACAGTGGAGGGAAGCTCCCGGAATAGGAAGCCCTAGATTTCCAATTTCTTCTGCAGAAATTCCTGTTACTGTTTCTGTGATATCTCTGAAATTACTACTCCTCTATCTCTGAAATTTAGCACTGAGGTAACCTCGCATGTCCCTGATCCAAAACCTCAGTTTTCATCAGAATTGGTTTCACAATTTTGGACATATGATCCTTTTCCCAAGGTGACCTTTTACAGGACTGTTCAGAACAATGAAGTTGTACGAAATGCCATGTGTCACTGGTTCATCTTCTAATTATGATATTCAGACCACTAAAATTAAAGTTTGTGCCTTTTCTAGAAAATCTTCGTAAATTCCATTTCGACCTTTGTAGCCCAAGATATTGCAGATCTCCCCAGATGTCCTGTTTAGGGATGAATTCTGGAAGAGGCTAGAACCCTAACTTGGAGGGATCATATCTCCCAGAATATAGCGAATCTGAGGAAGAAATTTGGACACAGTGTTCATCATGATTTTATCTTCGGTCCCTACAATTTTCATCTTCTAATAATTCACTAAACTCGGAATATAGCGACTGTAAAAAAACTTAGCATTTTTAGTATTTAGGGTTTCTCTAGCTCGGGGTCAAACTAGGGTTTGACTTTCCCAGAGATTTACCCAACCAAATTTCTTGATCCAGGTCTCCAAACTTCGGTTTTTATGAGGAGAAAAATCCTATGCTGGTCTCACGTAAAAATTCCTCTTCTGTAGAAATCCCTATTTTCCACGTCGAAACTGAAAATGCTCGAAATCGAATTCCGCTTCGACAGAAAGATGCGCCCTAAGGAGGAGAGTTGTTACACCTTACTTTTGCTGAAAATATGTGGAGGAAGATATGCAAATAGGAAGCCCTAGTTCCCGTAGTTGCACGATGTCTTCTTCTCAGGTTAGCTCTGATACCATTTTACTTTTTCAACATTTAAGCTAGCATTATGTTAGGATCTTTTCACTGAGAGAATAACAAGCACATCATTAACATAAGCACACCACAAGAGACAAGAGACACAAAGAGTTTTGATCGGGGAAACCATAAATGGAGAAAACCCCGCAGCTTCCTCAAAGATAGAATCACCACAAGATGTAAGACCCCAAAATAGTAAGATGCACTCCCGACAACAGTAGTCTTCTAGTCCCAGTATATTTCCTTCTCCACTAGTGCGCCACACTTGAGAGAGAAAGTGATGTGTTTTACAAGTGATAAATAGAAATACTCTCACTCTCTATTTATATTCTTTCGTTCACTTGAAGTGCACTTAATCATGTAGGCTCAACTTACAATTACTTACTCGAGCCTACACCTTAATTAGTGTAAAATAACTCAAGTGCCCCGAAACTATGGGGACTTACCTAATGACTTGACAAGACTTGTTTACATTATTAATCCTCTCGATCGGAACATCGGGGCATGACAACATGACTCAAATACATAATAGAAACATCCTGGAATAGACATCGGGTTACAATACATAGGATACATAGAATAATACATTCCGAAGTTATATGTACATCAAGACATCTTTGCATGCATCAGTGCATACAACAAAATCCTTGTTAGGGTCCAAAATTCTTAAAATTAGTGCAGTAGTTAATAATTCTTTTAATTTCTTAAAACTCTCTTCATAGTTTTGATCCCATACAAATTTATTCCCCTTCTTCTGTAGCGAAGTTATGGGATTCAAGATCCTTGAGAAACCCTTAATGGACCTTCAATAATACCTGATGATCCCCATGAATGACCGTACATCAGTCACATCTTTTGGGATTGGCCATTCCTTAATTGCTTTTATCTTATTTGGGTCAACCGAGATCCCATCTTTAGTTATTACGTGACCCAAGTATTGTATTTTATCTTTGAAGAAGTCACATTTACTCAACTTGACATACAACTAATGTTCCCTTAACACTTGTAAAATGATTTTTAAATGTTCTTCGTGCTCTTCTTTAGTCTTAGAATAGATTATAGAATATCATCAATAAATACTACTGCAAAATTATCTAGATATTTATGTAATACATTATTCATTAAACACATAAAGAATGTTGGGGCATTAGTTAGCCCAAATGGTATTACAACGAACTCATAGTGACCATATCGGGTCCTAAAAGCCATCTTGAAAATATCGTCATCCTTAATCTGGACTTGATGATAACCGGATCTTAAGTCAATTTTTGAAAATACTGTTGCTCCGCATAACTGATTGAACATATCATCTATGCAGGGAAATGGGGATCTATTTTTAATTATCATCTTATTAAGCTGACGATAGTCAATGCATAAGCGTAGAGTACCGTCCTTCTTTTTAACAAAGATGACCAATGCTCCACAAGAAGACACACTTGTTCTTATATAATTCTTATCTATCAGTATTTTAATTGTGATTTTAGTTCATTAAGCTCCAGGGTGTTCATTCAGTAAGGTGATTTTGAGATAGGCACCACACTAGGTACCAACTCAATAGTGAAATCCAACTCTCTTTTCGGAGGAAATACTGGAATTCCCCCCAGAAATACATCCGAATAACCTCTCAGAATTGGTATATATTCTAATTTTAGTTTGTCTTCTTTATTAATGTCTTCTTCATTAGTTATAGTTACAACAAAATCTTTACACCCCTTTTGAACAATCCTTTTTAGTTGTAAGGCAGAAATCTATCTGATTGATGTTTTCCTAGGGATTCCTTTTACTGTTATCATTTCTCCTTTGTTATTTAAACATGTAAAAGTTTTATCAAAAAAATTTAGTACTACTCGATGATATTCCAACCAATCCATTCCAATTAATACATTATAGGAGTCAAATAGAAGTACATTCAGATTTATAGAAGTTTCAAACTGATTCATCATTAATGTACAATCTTTCACAAAATCATTTACTTTCCTTTTTGCTCCGGTAGCTAATTGAACTAGCCATGAATTTGAAAATTTCTCTACTGGTAGTTTACTTTTCTCTACTAAAATGGGAGAGACATAACTTAGGATAGCCCCTAGATCAATTAAAATAGAAATAGGTTTATGGTTCAGCATACCTTCTACTTCCACCATGGAAGTCTAATATTCATCCTATATGTTCTCTAGCATTGCATTGTTTATGGGCATCCCTCTTGCTAAATCACCAACAGTTGTTTCTTCATGCACAACATGAACATTGTTGATGGTCTTCTTTCAATTAGGACAGACTGATGCATAGTGAGGTCCCTGGCATTCCCAACATTTTATTTGTTCCTTACGTTTGTTATTTTTAACATAATTACTGTGATTATTTGTAAATTATTTATTTCTTGTGACAGTAGGATTTTGCTGTGGGTTACCTTTTGAATTAATTCCTTGAAATTTTATGTTAGGAAAATTGTGTGAGTTATTATGCCAAAAACTCCGATTAGGTGTGAAATTTTTCTTCCTTGATTCAAAATTATTATTAGGCCTTTTTGTTTTCCTGTTCAGCATGTTTTCCCTTTTTCAGTTCTGCTCATAGAAGTAATCTAATTTTTGCATGGCCTCTTAAAGGGTCTTGGGATTATCATATTCAATTATTTCCTTAATATGAAAAGGTAAACAACTCAGAAACCTATGTACCTTGGGTTTTTAATCAACAATATAAAGCACATATCACAGTAAGCTTAAAAATTTACTATTTAACTCTTTCACACTCATGGTTGCCAACCTTAGGTCATAAAATTCTTTAGCTCGTTCCTCGTAATATTGCTCCAACATAAATTTATTTTTAAAGTACTACTTAAAAGTGCTTCAGTTTATATTCTTCTCCTTTATTCCCTTAACCCGTTTATGTCCTGCCACCAGATGTGGAGTTTTCTAGTTAAGTTATATATTTCCATCCTCACTTTTAACTGATTTGAATAATTATATATCTGAAAGTACTTTTTTGTTGTGGATATCCATGCTTCAGCTTCATCTCCTTTTTATGTTTCTCCATCAAAAGTTGGTGGTTTAATCTTTTTGAACTCTTTGGAAATCTCTTCATAAGGCTTGTATTTATTCTTTCTAGAGCGATAATTACTCTCGCTACTGTCATTAGAATTCTGGTGTTTCTTTCTATGTGAATTACCATTAATTTCAGAAGAAGAACTACTTTCAATTTTAGAGTGTTCTGACCTTTTACTCTTATGTTGATAGGACATAGTGTCAGATTCCATCTATTTATCCTTTTCTTCGTTATAAAAATTTTTCAGTAGTATTTGATTCAGCTCCTCTTGAGCTCTTAGGATTCTCTCATTTTCTTTTTTAACGGTCTCCATTTAAGTTTTTAAATCCTTAACTATTTGCAGTAATTTAGATGAGTTATTAGTTATATCTTCTTTAGTAGGTTCTTTTCCAAAATTAATTTGTTCATTTAACAAGGACCTCTCTTCAACATACACTTTGAGTGCTTCCATACCTAAAAATCTAATTCAGAAATATTTTGTACAACAACATTTAAAATCATAAATCAGTATCCATACTTTCTATTTACTTTTTGTTTATGTGTGCTAAGCCACTTCAGGCCTAGTGTCTGAACGTGTGCTTTGATACCATATGTGACATCACCAAAATTCACAAAATTTTAAAAATTTTCCATGTGACATTTAATGCTAAATCATAACTAGAATGCTAGTTTAATAACTAACTTTAGTTTAAATAATAGGTAGGTTACAAGACAGGTTATCATGAGAAACTTAGGAGTTAAGCCCTTTTGGTTAACTATAACTAAAAGGCTACAAAATTTTATGTACTATCTTGTAAGTCACATGTCACTAAACCTATTCAAACTTTATTGATTTTCAGTCTTGAATAAAAGTTTATCAAAAGTTAAAGAGTTTCAAATTATGAATTCAGATCATTGGTTTGTTTGCAAGAATGTGTATGATATTGACTCAGTTATTTCTTTTCTTATTGAAGGGGGCTTGAGGTTAGTTGGAGGCTTACTTAGATTTTCTTAAAGATAACACAGATCTGATGCTTGTACTGGATTCATAGGTAAATCTTACTTCCAGGTTTATGATGTAAGAAAATAAAACTCGAAAGAACAAACAAGTAAGCTATAAAAGATCCTTAAACTATATTTAATGTCTATATTTTCGGAGTGGAAGAGTTCCTATTCCTTTTGAAAACACTACTCTACCTAGGTAACAAATTGATAACGTGATTATTTGTTTTAACCACTTGAATTCTATGATTGTTCGTATATGATTATCCAAACATACCTTTAGTTAATTGTAATATTAGGAGCTTAAGAACATCTTCAATGTTTTATAACTATGAATTTGTAGCCTTGTTAATCCTGGATCTTACCTAAGCCCTAGAATTAACATTACTATTTTCATTTAGCAGTTAGATACTAGATACAATTAAAGCAAACTTAACCTAGGAATATAACCAATACATACAAATAACAATTAAACCTAACTATAACCTCAACAAGCATGGCATAATAAACTATAAACTTAGTTCCAAGCTTTAACATGCATACCATAATTTAATTATTTCTTAACAAAAGTGATAGTATTATTTAACATACTTTGCAGGGTTAAATGTGCAGGTTCAAAACTATATCGTAACCCAAAAGTATTTCGATGGTAGTGGAATCCATGCGGGGAATGCTTTTTTGAAGAAGATTTTTGGTGTTAAAACCTAAGCAGTTACATTTAAATCCTTACCCTAAAACTTGCTTGGTTTCAATAGCTGTTTATTTTTGGAAAGGGAGAATGGACCGACAGGCCCTCGGCCTTCTCGGGTTTTCTGCAACAATTGTCACTCAGGTTTGAAACCTGGTTGTTCAAGATCAATGTTTAAATGGTGATTACTTTCATTTGCCTGAGGCATTAACAATATTGAAGCTCTGGTTTTTCACCACGACCGTAGGCTCAACATTTATACTTGTAAGTCGCTTAGAAATCCTCTAAGCATTGTTATTTTATTTTGATTCATCTATACCAAGATAAATATTAACAATTGTAAGCCATGGTTGTTTTACGATTAGTGAAGAAGATACAGGTGAAGGTTGAAGGAATTATATTGAAGCTGAAGGGTGAGCAAGAAAGGCTTGGTAAGCCTCCGTCCCATCCTTGGGTGCCCTTCGTTGATTGAGTCTGCAGTGCTATCGATGGTTCTTGTGGATTATTACTGCAGTGTTTAGAATATTTATGGAAAAACTTATTGTTTTGTTTTGAATTTATGAAGGAGGTCGCATGGAAATTTTTAAAGATAACCTTTAGGGTTTTATGAATGAGCTATGGCTCTTATAAAAATGGTTTAAGTTATGAATAAAATTGTTTCAGGGTTTTATAATAGTTTTGTTTACTACTGTAAATATGTTAAGTGAAGCATCCTTAGCCTCTTGCTTGGCCATTGAAAACCCTTCAAGGATATGAATCCATTAAGGAATTTTTGTTTTAAAGAGTTAGACCAAGGGGTGAATGTATGATTATTTGCTTGATAAAATAATGACTCTGTTTAATATTCCTTTGTTTCTAAGAGGCAAGGATTATATCTGTAATGTAAATATTTATTGCTATTTTTCTTCCTTTAGTAAATTTTGGTTGTGTAATGCATTACGTTTGGTAAATAGTAGATTTCTGTTACGATGACAATCTATTTGTAAAAAGATTCTTTGGTTGTGAAATGGTTTAGGACATTTGGAAAATTTGTTGTTGAAATTATTTTTTGTGAAACCTCTGTTGTAAGGAATAATCCTATGGTTTGGTTTTGAAATAATTTATTATTATTATTTAGGTTATCTTTATGACTTCGATGATTTTTTTGGTATAAACGATAGTAAAGTCATGATGGTTTTCCTTTGAAAATAGAAGTGTTGGTAATCTATCCTTTTTCATAATGGGATTATGTACCTAGATATGAAAGTTTATAAAAGTATATTAGGGTTTATAAAGATAGTTTACAAATAATAAATGATTTATATTGATAGTTTGCAGTTGGTTTGTAATAAGTTCCTACATTCATTTATTGTAAAATGATTAGAGTGAAATGTTTATGATTTAGGTTTCTACAGTACTAGAATAATGAATGATTGTTCTGTACTAAGTATAAATAATTAGATGGTAATACAATAATTGTTAATGTACTATATAAAGATTTACTATAATAGACTCATTCTGTTAACTGTTCATCCTGAATTTACTGTGTTAGATGTTTAAAGGAAACAGTTTGAGGTTTAACTAGCGCATTAATTATTATAATATAACTAGAGTAACATTGGTTATATTTAAGGTTTTATAGTATTAAAATAATGACTGGTTTATTTCCTTACTAAATGTAAATAATTAGTTTATAATACTGTAATTATTAATGTATTATACTTCCCACAGTTTATTGTCTATTTGATAAAAGCATGCTAAATTAGATTTTATGTACTAAGTTCTTACAAGTTTTGTATGAAAGAATACGTTCTAAAAAAGAGTTATTATGATATATAGATAAAATAACAGTAAAATATTCCAATGTTAAAGTAGATTCAATTCATTTTATCGATTTATAATCGTTCCTATTTACAACTAAACAATCCTTCTATACTAGAGTACTTCATTGTAAGATGAGTGGAAAAACGCAGAAAGGAAATTTTTTACTCATCATTCAATCATTTCTAATTCTAGGTTCATTTATTCATATAATTATATACAAGTAAGCTTTCCTATTTAAATGCAGACTTAAGCATTTCACTAGCAGATTCATAGTATCTAAGAATTAATAAGAAATATAAACATGACTGTTTCATTCCAGTAATTTTGCTTAAATATAAATAAATAAGATAACACAATGGAACTTGGTAATTTGTATAAGATACAAATAGCCCAAGGATCCCATTCCACCCAACCTTTTCATGAATATAGCTCAAATTCTTGTCTTAGGACCGTTGAGTCTGTCCACTGATCCACCAAGATGAAAGCATTATGTGAGGAAATGGGGTTAAATACCCCTGCAACTCAACAAAAATGCTTAACAGCAGTACTTCTATCCTCAGCAGTAAAGAACTCAGCTATCGAGCTACACTAGTTTTGAAAGAAATCTTAACACTCAAACCACTTCTAACTATCCCCTCAATGAATCTCTTGTGCTCCTTTCCCAACATAAAAAATTTCACAAGGTAATCATTGAACAAGATCTTGCTGAATTCGATGGGTAGATATATGCATGCGTAGGTATTTTTGGTTAGTTTTTCAATTAATGAGCCACCTGCTTTGTTCCACTTTCTTGGGGAACATGACCACAAAATTAGGGAAGTTTCCCCCCTGCAACAAATAGAAATGATTGAGGATGCTGTTGTGTGTTAGTTTGCTCTCACCCCAATTTATTCTTCCTAGTGGGCCAGTGGACACTCATTCGACAACCTCCTTAGGCTATTTGTCTCATCTTTTATTTATTAAATAATAAAATATTCAACATAATTAATTACAGTCATCCTTGACCCCACATGGTCAATAGTCATAAAATTTACAATAAAAGTAAAATATAATGTTTTCTTAAACATAGAATTTTATTGAAATTAGGGTACGTGACATCTTCACATACAAGCCAACTCTATCTTACCTCTAACTCAGACTTCAATCCAACAGCATAAGGGTACTTTATTTTGGCCTTCTCTACTCACATCATGAATACTTCATTTATAGGCCCAAAGAACATGATATTGACTTGGGGAATGGATAGGAGTTGATACCAACAGGTGAGGGAGGTGAATGCCACCTCTCCCAAGCAAATAGGAATTGACTCCATGGAGGCTTCCACAAGGAATCTTCTAGAACCTTCTTTTTTCCTCTTTCTGGTCTATCGACGTACTGAGCATAAGGGGTAAAGGAACAGACCTAACTTGTTTTCAAAGAAAAGGTGGACCGTGCAAATAGGGGAAAAGCACCTCCCTTCCAAAATATGGAAAAAGGATACTCAAGGTGCATCAAGTTAGGTTCTCTGAAAGGCTAATACGCAATGTGGAATTTCCAGGAGCAAAAAGAAGTTCACCCTGTACCAGGGAACTAGTGCACACAAATACCATCACACTACATTAATTATCTACAGAGGTGAAGACTACATAAATATTTCACAAAGGTTTTTACTCAGAAATTTGTCTCTTAGTGTGAAAGCTTGATCTAGTTCCCTACTGTTCATTTTAAGGGGGGGGGGGGGGGTGTTCCCATGAGGTTTTCCCCATTTCCTCGGTTTATTAAGAAGTTAATTTGATGCATTAGATTTTATGGGTCACCTTTGGTCTTAGTTTTCATGGCTCACGTTGTCCAATTTTGTATTAAGTGTTGTTTTTAGGATTAATTATAATCCTCCCTTGACCACCATAGTATAAATGTTATATTCCTAGATTAGGATTATGTTTCCACTTCACTAGTGCCACAGGTAACTCATATGGGGACTACCTACCACTTTTTGTATTGGTTTTCATGAGTTTAGAATCTCCAGAGAACAATCCATATAAATTAGGAATCCACACTAAGTCATGGGAGTCCCACCATCAATTCACCCTAGTTTGTGTTTAGTTATGCTCTGATGGGAATCAGTTAGTACATATTCAATTACCCTAGCACCAATTTGCATGGATTAAGTAGGTTAGGTTCCTTTTCTCACCTACCTTGGTTAGTTAACTAATTGTGAACTTATTCTATTGTCCAGAGTTAAACTAGTGAGTCTCATGTGGTGATTTTGCCACAGTTATTGATCACTGGAGTCAATCCAAGACATGGGATTCAAGTAAATCCTAGAGGATTCAAATTTCACTTATTTGTATCATGGATGTATTACATACCAATTAATGATTATGATATCTTTTTTTTTCCTCTTATCAAAATAATTTCACCATGATTATTTGATCATTATACACTAAATTTCTTCTTCCTCCTTCAATATTCCTTTATAGTGAGGTTCAATCAAGCCTGATGATCCTGAATCTTTGCTAAATTAAACATGGCAGCATTAGAAGAATGACTATCTTCATTAAATCTTATTGATGGTTCGAGTATTCACATGGGAGCTAACACTCAAATCCAATATGATGGGAACGATACAATAAAATTAGAGCATGGAATCTTAAAAAATGTCTTATATGTTCCCTCATTAGCATCAAATATATTATTTGCATATCATATGACTCATATAGGATCACCAAAGTGAGTTGTATTTGAACTTGACTCAGTTGATATCTCTGATATGTCTACTAGGAAGATGATAGGGAAAGGTGTTGCAAGGAATAGGATTTCTCACAATTTTTTTCCATACTAAAATCCATTTTCATATGATGATTTTTTGTTTGACGATTCATAATTTGAAGCTGAGGACCAAGTTGAATCAGTTTTTGGAATTGAAGATTATTTTTAATTAGATCTAGATCCATATACAATCCCTACTCCAAATTCTAGGACTAAATGGGATCAATAATTCATTAAGTCTGTTGGGAACAAGGCTAGATATTCATCTAAAAAAAAGAACCAGATCTTAGTTTCAAGATGAGGGCCTTGCATTATTCCATGCAACTCCAATTCTCCTAATGGCGTGCTATATTAAACTCCCATAAATATTCTACATGATGGTGAGGTTTGATCAATAGTTATGCAAAGTGGCTTTCACTGATACACCAAGAAAGGAAGCCATGGATAAGGAATAGGATTCATTGAAGAAAAATGAGACATTGGATCATGTATCTCTTCCTCTAGAAATAAGAGACAAAAGTAACTTTCGACATGGTAAATTAGAAGAATAAATCTACATGGAAAATCCTAAGGGGTACATTGATGATTCACTCTTGACATGCAAGCTGGGGAATACATTGTATGGGATCAATCAATCCCCTATGGCATGGCATCCCAAGTTGAAATATTCCATATTGTCACAGAGGTTTGAGATATGCAAGTTTGGATGCAAAAGAAACAACATGTCTTCTCCTATATGTCATCAGATTGGAAGAAGGTGGAGAGGTTCACCTGCACTATACTAGGGAACTAGTGCACACAAGGACCATCACACTGCATTAGTGTTTTACAGACATGCTGACTATATATTTTTTCCACAATTTGTTTTCCTGAAGATAAATTTATCTCTTGGTGTGAAATCTTGATCCAGTTCCCTACTATTCATTTTGACGGGGGGGTGGGGCTGTTCCCATGAGGTTTTCCCCATTTCCTCGGTTTATTGAGTAGTTACTTTGTTGAATTATATTGTATGGGTGACCTTTGGTATTGGTTGTTGCGGCCCAGGTTTTCCAAATTTGGATTAAGGAGGAGGGTGTTATCACTACTAGATTTTGATCCAAAATCCGACGGTTTTTTCCGACGGCGCGTAGATTTTTTATTTTAACCGTGCCAAAAATCAGAAAGATTAAATTTTTTTTGAAATAATGGGCATAAGCGTCGCTTAAGGGACGACGCTAAAATTGCTATCCTCCTAAGTGTCTCTTAAGCGACGGTTTTCCTCCAAGTGTCTCT
>LPNX010227067.1:4067-23773 GCA_001517045.1 Pseudotsuga menziesii | reverse complement strand
ATAATCTTAATGTCTGATGGTTTTTAAATTTTTAGTAACATGTCTTGTATTGTGCATTTCAGAATGGGCCTCTTTTGCTATGGTTGTAGCTGACTCTCTAGATCATTTGGAATACGAAAACCAATCATTGCTAATATATTTGGGCAATCAAAAAGATCGAAATTGTTGTTTAGTAGCACCTCACTAATAAGTTGCAGTAGTAATTCTTCTTTTTTGCTGGACGTCCCCTCTTTTCTCCCCGCTTCTGAAATTGAAGAGCTCGCTATTTGTCCTCCTTATCATCACATGCACAAGCTGTAGTTATCACTGTCTAATTTTCATTACATGTGATGACAGTTGTTAATTAATAATTGCATCTCAAAGCATCCTGCATTATGCATCACTGTAAGGTTAAGGCTTTCTCTGAGAGAAAATAGTGGCAAAAGCAACATTTCCATTTATAAAGCCACAGTAATTTTCAATTACAATTTCCAGCTTTCCACTCTGTTCTTCTGGTGCCTTTAAATTTGCTTCCTTTTGCAAAGAAAACAAGCTCCTCAGCAATCACTGTCAGTGACTTCACACAGCTTCTCATGGTAGCATTAAGCTGAAGTTCTAAATTGGATCTTCCATGGGAAATGGACTTCAATTTTCGATGCACAATCTTCAAGATAAACAGACTTCAAGTCAATGCACTTATGTTCACATTTTGACAAGTTATTGCAGCAATTGTTTTCTAAAAGTTCAAAACTTATGAATCTTAAGACCCTGATATATTCTTACAGAAAAGCGTCTACCAAATTCCAAGCTTTGTAGTTTTAGATCTTTCTATCTTTATACAATTAACAAGATATTTGTTGAAATAAGTTAATAAAAAGCTACTAAAGTCAACGGATTCAATCTCTGCAGAACGGAGTAGACTTAAATGTCATTTTTACCTGTGTACTTCTTTCAAATGGAAATTGGAGCTTGAAGGTCAAAGGCTGCGATCAAAACTGTGATGAAAACTTAGGTTGGTGGATAGGGTCAATCATCAACTTCTAAGTCTAAGTCTGGCAGTGCATCATGTCTTCTCATAACTTCTAATAGTTAATCAAATTAGACCTCAGATCATCCGATTCCCATTGAATTGCATGCCTGCATTTGAAGGTCTTAATTATTCTATTTCCTCTATTCAAATTTCAAAAAATGTATTCAGATGAAGTAGCTTCCTAATCATTTCTAAGAATATTTAGTTGTTAAAGGAGTGAAAGATATTTCTTCTTTGGCTTATTTTGACGTTATTTCAGCCATAATCTCAGTAAGGCAGGGGTGATTGTTGTACTAGATTCTCCTTTGTACATATTGTGTCATTTGTAATGTAAGACATATTTCCTGAAAACAACCGCTGCAGTGAAATTTTAAATGCTTTTGTAGGTATTTGTTGCTTCAGTGAAGGGCACTGTGATTGGTGTGCATTTGTGAAAAGTTGATGGCAGTGTCTGAAATGGATTATTTGTTACATGATTGTGAATTGATCAAGCTTTTGTATTGCAGTATGTTTGGTTGGTCTAAATTTTCTTGTGGCAGTAAGATTGTCAAGCAAAAACAGCCTAGCTTGTTAACATTACACTCTCTTGCCTTGTATCAGCGTGTGTTGCTCTTGTCATAGATATTGGATATTTGGTTGAAAGCTATATTTCAGTTTTGTAGTAGAAATATTGTAAATAACAAACTCCAGAAGAAAGTTGCAGATCTATCTTTCTTGAGGATAAGTTTTCTTTCTCCATCTTATTTAACATAAAACTTCTACCCTGTGTATGAAATTTGTTTAATATGGTATAGAGGGAAGTACATAACGCTATGGATAAAACATTAAACTTTTATAATACACTAGGCATTGAATAACAAATCTATGATGTCTGTTGCATTATGGGTCACACTCTGCTGACATTGGAAATTCCACTCCATTGCATCTTGACAATAAAATTTTGGTTAGGTAAGTGTATATCTAGAATAGGCTTATTTATGTACCATCTCTGATTCTCTTACAGATTTTTATTTAGTTCTGTTCAATAATTTGTAAGCAAAAGCTATGCAGCATTTAAAAATGACTGTGAAGGGGATCCCTGGAACAGCTTGTCTTTGGATCTTTAGAAGGGAAATACCCATTCTTATATGTGGTATTGGACAATCGTGGTTGTAGTTGGTAGTAACATGGGGTTTATTTTCTCACAGATATCAATTAAAGATGAAACAAAGGCTAGCAAGAAACTGAAGCAAATGACAAATACAAATGTGTCACTGGAGAAATGCAAACAGGCCGAGGTTGTTGAGGTATATGATCTAGATTCTGAGCGTGCACCAGATGGTTGTGCAATGGAATCTACATATCAAAATGCCAGTGTAATTCAAACCAGCCTATCAAAGAAATCTTCTTGTAGGCAAATACTTGAAATGGAGGACGCTTCACTAGAAAAAGCTGATATGTTAACGAGGGATTTAACAGGGTAATTCCCTGAGCAGTTGAACGAGGGCATTCGAAGTGGCATAATAAGAATTGACATAATTCCTGGCATTGTTGGAACCAACATAATTCCCAGCGTAAGTCCAGCGTAAGTACACGGTTATTTGGACACGGGCATTCATTCCCATAATCAGTCGAGCACGGTCATTATTCAGACAGCCATAGCAGCCATTGGAACCGGCCTCATTCCCACAATATTTTTATAAAAAAAAATTTCAGCAGACGTCGCTTAAGCGACGCTTTCAAACTGTCTCTTTTCCGACGGCTTTTGAGATATCCGTCGCAAATCCGACACTTGTAACCGTCTCTTTTCCGACGCCTTTTTGATCGTCGTCGCTTATCCGACAGCTGAAGGTGTCGCATATCCGACGCCTTACGTTAATATTCGTCGCTTAAGCGACGATTATGGAGGCTATTTTTCAAAAAAAAATTCAACCGTCGAAAATATTCTGTCGCTTAAATGACACTTTACATTTAACCGACGGTTATATAGGTGTCGCTTAAGCGACGGTTATTTAAGTGTCGGATAACCGACGCCAAGTTTCCGACGCTTAAGAAAAAATCAAAGTGTCGTACATGCGACAGGAAAGTGTCGAAAATCCGACATGACGGCCGTCGGATTTTGGGTCGAAATGTAGTAGTGTATGATTAATTATAATCCTCCCTTAACCACCATAGTCTAAATGTCAGTTATCTATATCAGGAATATGGTTCCACTTCACTAGTGCCATGTAGAACTTATATGGGGCCCACATACTGTTGAATTTTTATCATTTAATCAATATTATCTAAAATCTTATCTGAGATAATAACATGCACAACAATAATCACAAGAGACAAGAGACACAAATAACTTTCCTTGGGGAAACCATAAAGGAGAAAACCCCACAACTTCCTTAGTGATAGAATGAGCACCAATAGAAAAAGTAAACTCCAAAAACATAAAGATGATCTCTGACAGATGATGTCTCTCTCACTTGTGCCAACACTTCCTATATCACTCATGTGCCACAGTTGAGTGAGTGTGTGTTTCAAATAGAGAGTCTCACTCTCTATTTATGCCAGTTTTTGACTTGACAATCACTTACCAGGGCCAACTTCTCTAGGAGATTCTAATAACCCTAGTGCCCCACAACTACGGGGATCGTTCCCCCTGATCAACAAGGAGGGTTAACCTTTATGACTTTACATGAATTGATTACATTAATGATTCTCTCGATAGGAACATTGGGGACCAATGAAATGCAATATATGAAATATACAAGTGAATACATTCCAAAGTTACAAATACATCAACACTCCCTCTTAACTAGGAAGGTATTCTCTAGAGACAAATCATCAGCACAAGTCTTCGTCATTGGATCATCACTAGATCATCATCAAATATAGATCATTACTGGATCATCATCAAAGTTGTATCATTACTGGATCATCATCATCACTTCTTCCGCTATCTCAATCAAATGGTGCTATCTCTCAATTCTACTCATCACAGGAAGTTCTACAGAGCCAACCCTTTTTCATGCTGGTTATAGGCATAGCCTCCATGTAGGTCTTCATCTTCTTCAACAATTATATTTTAAAATGGGAGGAACAAATCGAACATCGATGTCAAAAATGCCTGCCGAGCACTTACATCTGACCATGGGAGGAACACATCCAACATCCATGTCAGAAAGGCATGCCTAACACTCACATCTGACCATGGGAGGCCCAACCTGTAACCATGTCAAAAAGGCCCAGCACTTACATATGACCTAGTTAGAAAGGCCCAACACTTACATCCTCTAGAATGGTGTCTACCATCCAAAGAAAGGACCAACACTTAGATCCTCCGGCATGATATCTAACATCCGAGGAAAGGCCCAACACTTACATTTGACCTAATCAGAAAGGCACAGCACTTACATCCTCCGGCATCATATCTACCATCTGAGGAAGCCCAACACTTACATCCTCTGAAATGGTATCTACCATCCGAGGAAAGGACCAACACTTATATATGACCCAGTCAGAAAGGCCCAACACTTATATCGGACCCAGTTAGAAAGGCTCAGCACTTACATCGTCTGACATGGTATCTACCATAAAAGGAAAGGCCCTGCACTTACATCTGACCATGGAAGGAACCAATCTTATCAGCATGTCAGAAGGGCTATACACTTACATATGACCATGGGATGCCCCACCCACCACCATGTCAGGAAGGCTTAGCACTTATATTCGACCATGGGAGGCCCAACCTTCCACCATGTCAAAAAGGCTCTACACTTACAATCTGACTCATCACTTCCTCTTGGAAGGAACCTTGATCTGGAGAACACCAAGATTCTCCCTAAAGTACTCAAACTTCACTTTGACCATTTGTAGCATAGAATCACATCAGGGCTGATTCTATCCAAGGATAACTTGTGATCTTTGCCTTGACTGTTTACATCCAAGGAAAAACTACAGGTTCATTTATGTTTGAGCAACCTACAAGCTTCTCTAGGATTTTATGCTTAGACAACCTATCTCACTAGCTATGCTAGAGCTCCCTCTTTAGAGAGATATCGATTTGGATCACAAACTGGAGCTTCATTTCTCCTCTCTCTCAAGTAGCTAAGAAACTGGAAACATAGTTTTCCTCGGCTATACTCAGCGCCATGTAGGACTCCTTCCTGCTAAAACAAGAGATCACACCTGATCTCATACTAAAGCAACACCTCAAAGTGCTCTTCCTATTAATGGCACTACCCAATCCGAATCCAGATAACTCTCCAAGTTAATCTTCTGTTTCACTTCATACTCAAGCCCATAATCAACTGTACCCTTCATGTACCTAGGAATATGCTTTGCAGCAATCAAGTGAACATGTCTTGGATCTATTAGGAACCGGTTCAATGTGTTCATAGCAAAGAAAATATCTGGTCTCGTATTCATCAGGTACATCAAGGACCCAATAATTTGATGATACATCATAGCATCAACCAAATATGATGAAACATCCCTCAATAGCTTCAAGTTAAATGCCATAGGTGTGGTCATGGCCTTGCATTCCATCATCCCAAGCCTCCTCAGTATCTCTACTGTATACTTTCCTTGCCCGAGGGAGATTCCATATGGACTCTGCCACACCTCCATGCCTAGAAAGTAGTGCATCATATCCAATTCCTTCATCTCGAACTCAGAAGCAAGTCTCCTTCTTGCATCTTTAATGAGTTCCTCTTTTCTATTAGGAACAAGTCATCGACATATAACAGGAGCATCACTGGTCTTCAACCTTGAAGTAAGGGTTGGAATCCTCTTTACTCTCAGTAAATCCTAGAGTCATCTGTAATATGTCCATCCTATCGTACCATGTTGAACCTTGAGATATTCTGCAGTCACTCCCTCTACAACAGAGCATAATTCTTCCTCTACCTTTCGTACTCTATGTATTCTGTGCTAGAGTGACAAGTAGCTTCCTCTGCTACTAATATTCTATGTATCCATTTAGGGTCATTGCATACCAACATCCTGTATCTTGAAAATGTTCTTCTCGCACCCATATGTGAGCTTGTAATCCTCTATAGGATTTCATCTTCAACCTTGTAGAAAAGGTTAAGATCTTCATCACTTTCGGTGATCTTCAAGCTCCTCATGTATATGTTATCCCATGGGTTTCTTCTGAGCTCATACAAGGCCTTCTTTAATTTGAGCACATGAGGCTACCTGTCATGTGTCTTAACTACTATTCGTTGCAAATGTATCTTTTTAGTCTATGTGTTCTTTCCGTGAGAAGCTTCGTGCTACAAATATTTCCTTTTATCCCATGATGTTGCCATTTATTACCTGCTGGATATTGCAGATCCATATGGAAGATACTATAGACTTCCTTTTAGGTCTTTGACATTGCATTCTAGTCATCATTCTTCATTTTGGATTATTATAGTGAATCTTGAACTGTCATTACTTATTCTTCTGAACAAGTCTCATCCTTCTTTTCTTGTAGGAAATTATACGCGATCTTTCCTACAAGTCAAATGCACCAGTTGTATGATTAGAAACATTTCATAATGCATATTCATAATGGTAAATTCTTATGCATAAAGATATAATCAAGCAACTATTTTAGCCAATACAACATTCATCCATATCTCATGGAAACTGTCTAGATGCCTTCCATCTCTACCATGACATTATTGAGATTGTGCACTAATCCAATATGTCAGCAAAGAGGTTTCATTCTAGATAAGTAGCAATGGATAGTTGTATAGGACAATGGGATACTTACCCATAACATGCATAATAGTAGTATACTGTCATTAATGCAAACATTTTATCATGCATAACACATCAACTGAATATAAACAAATGCATAACAAAATAATATCATGAAATGACAATTGAATACTTATCTTTATTCGTTTTGTGGGTAGGCTCCTTCTTGATCCTTCAGCTTCATCATCTTCTTCATTCGTAACAACATCATTTCTGATCCAAATGCTAAGATGGATAAGAGGTTATTCAAGAATTGATTCCTTCATATTCATCATCGCTTGAGGGATCTTGTTTGAATCATGAGAGCTAGATATTCAGTTTCTCCCATCTTCTCTTCTCTTATTATGAGTCGAGCTTCTTCTTCTGTTCACTCTTCCTAGAGTCTACTGAAGGTAATCACTTTCTTCTGGTATACATTCCTCAAATGAATGAATCCCATGATCCTGGGAGGAAATTCAAGGTGGTTATCACAATTTCTGCATTCTCCACTTCATCTTCTACTCCTTCAAGTTTTTCTTTGATTTGAGATACCCTTGTAAATTATGACTGTATGGTCTCTGCATTCTAGATCTTCACATTCTTGAACTAGTTTCTCAAAGTCATATTCTAATTTATGTTATTCCCTTCAAATAGCTTGGTCAAGGAATCAAACGTCTCTTTAGGTGTTTTTAGGGAAGACACTTGTGGTATAAGGTGATCCTTGATTGAATCAGCAATGACATTCTTGGCCTTGACCAAGTTCTTCTTATGTAAGGCTTTAACCTCATCTCCCTTTAGAACTGGAGCCTCTCCACTTATGTAGGTTTCCAATTCATTTTCTTCAAGAACCAGTGAAATCCTATACTTCCATGCTTGGAATTTTTCAGCTTCACCAAGCTTGTCATCAATCTAGTGTGATTAGTCATCCTAAAATGACAACCTCAACTGTAAATAGAAAAAGATTAGATCTTGCAGATTTGAGGTGTTCATCCTGGTTCTAGAGCTGACTGATCTAGGGTTTGTCAGAGAAACCATAGTTTTCAAAACATGGAACATTTCTGATATGATTGTATAGAAATATGGGCCTCTTTAAGGTGAGTTGTATAATGTACTCCTTTTCTGAAAATAGTGGAGGGAAGCTCTCGGAACAGGAAGCCTTAGTTTTCCAATTTCCTCTGTAGAAATTCCTGATAGTGTTTATGTGGTATATCTAAATGTAATACTCTTCTATGTCTACAATTTCATAGTACATTGGACTTGTATTTAATATTTCCAACACCACAGGTTTTACCAAAATTGGTTACACCAATTGGGACTTATGATATTTTTCCCAAGGTGACTTCTTTCAGGACTGTTCAACATAGCAAACTTGTACGGACTGCCATGTGTCACTGTTTCATCATCAAGATCTGAAAAGTTTACCATAGAAACTAAAGTCCGTTTCCTATATAGAACATCTTGAAAAATTTAATTTCTACCTTTGTATCCCAAGATATAAAAATTCTCCGTAGGTGTCCTGTTTAGGGATGAATCCTGGAAGAGGCTGGAACCCTAATTTGATGTAATCATATCTCCCAAAATATAGCGAATATGAGGCTGAAATTTTTACACTGTGTTTCGCAAAAAAAATTATTTGGCCTATGAAAATTTTTGCTTCTGAGCCTTCTCCAGTATTGATATATAGAAAATGTACCAACACTACGAGTTTTAGTATTTAGGGTCATTCAGGCTCGTGGTCAAATTAGGGTTTGAATTTCCCAGAGTTTTACTCAACCAAAAACTTTGACCTTTGTCTCTAAACTTCGATTTTGATGAGGAGAGAAATCCTATGCTAGGCTCACTCAAAAATTCCTCTTCTGTAAAAATCCCTAATTTCCCGCAGCAAAAACTAAAAATGCCCGGAATCAAATTCTGCTTTCGACAGAAAGATACGCCCTTCAATGGAGAGTTATCCTAGCCTCCTTTTGCTGATGATCTATGGAGGGAGACCCAAAAAGTAAGACGTCATATATTCTTCAAGTGCATAGCATCTTCTTCTCAGGTTAGCTCTGATACCATGTTGACTTTTTATCATTTAATCAATATGATCTAGGATCTTATCTGAGAGAATAACATGCACAACAATAATCACAAGAGACAACAGACACAAAGAATTTTCCTCGAGGAAACCATAAAGAATAAAACCCCGCAACTTCCTCAGGGATAGAATGAGCACCAATAGCAAAAGTAAAACCCAAAAACATAAATATGATCTCCGATAGCTGCTGTCTCTCTCACTTGTGCCAACACTTCCTCTCTCACTCATGCACCATAGTTGAGTGACTGTGTGTTTCAAATAGAGAGTCTCACTCTCTATTTATACTAGTTTTCGACTTGACAATCACTTACCAAGGCTGAATTCTCTAGGAGAGTCTAATAACCCTAGTGCCCCACAAATGTGGGGACTTTTCCCCCTGATCAACAAGGAGGGTTAACCTCTATGACTTTACATGACTTCATTACATTAATGATTCTCTCTATAGGAACATCAAGGACCAATGAAATACAATATATGAAATATACAAGTGAATACATTCTGAAGTTAAAAATATATAAACACATACCACTTGATATGCTAGGCTGCATGAGTCTAAAATCTACAGAGGACAATCCCTATAATTTAGGAACCACATTGAGTCATGGGAGTCCCACTATCAATTCACCCTAGCTTGTGTTGATTTATTCTCTGATGGGCAACAATCAGTTCATATTTAGTTATCCTAGCACAAATTTTCATGGTTTAGGTAGGCTAGGTGCCTTTTCTCACCTACCTTGGCCAGTTAACTAATTTTGAGCTGATTCTGTTGTCCGGAGTTACACTAGTGAGTCTCCTGTGGTGATTTTCCCACAGTTAGTGATATCTAGAGTCAATCCAAGATATGGGATTTGAATCACACCTAGAGGATTCAAATTTCCTTATTTGTATCGTGGATGTATTACATACAAATTAATGATTAGGATATTAATGTTATGCTATCAAATGTTTTCCTCTTTTCTGAATAATTTCACCATGATTGTTTATCAATGTACATTGAATTTATGCTTCATCCTTCAATCTTCTTTCACATTGAGGTTCAATCAAGCCTGAATATATGAAGCTTTTCTAAATTAAACATGGTAGCATCAGAAGAATAGGTAATATCCCAACAATAATGGTGGTCATGATGAAAATGGCCACAATCAGTCACAAGGAGGATATTAATAACCAACTGTGAGATCAACAAATACTAGTGTCAGCAACCAGAGGAAATATACCATCATGACCCAATGTCCGAGGAAGAATAAATTGGCAAAGAAACAACTTGTAGTGATGTAGACAATGACATCGATATTCTATTTGATAGAATGAATGAAGTGGTGGAGAAAGCATGAAATCTCGAAGAAGCTAAGACTATTGAGTTATTTGGAGGAGTGATGAACGAGTCAGCTAAACTTCATCAATCTTTTTAAGCCATTCAAATAACACTAGTTCATTCAGGGCATGTGAAGAAGGGTATTGTTACCACCTAAGTTGTACTTGGTGGTTCTTTATCAAGTGATCCTAGTGAACCAAACAAGGATAACTTGTTTGGACTTCAAAAGACCTTCAGTCTTGCTTCTGGGAAGCTCTGTTGTACTATATCACATGTTCATACCCCATGGGGGAACTGTAATAAATTTTCTAGCATGATAGTGTATATAAAAGACTCAGTCTCTTAGACTTTATTTGTCAATCGGATCATCCCAATGTGTTTTTTCCGTTGGTTATTATTGGTTGTTGAATAAACGACTAATAATTTCTGAGTTTTCACTCCATACCTCCAAAGCTTGGGTGGTTAGCTTGGCACTTAGGCCCATTGAGGTTATTAGAGTCTGTGTGTCAATGTATAAACATGCTAGGCATCATGGTTGAGTCATATGAACATGTCTAAGTCCCCTTAAGGTTTTTCAACCTTTTTTGAAATTTTTAATTTTTTCAGTGTTTTTTATTAAAATTTATTTTTTCCAAAACTTAGGCTATTTTTTAATAGTTTAATTGGAAAAATTGGTTTTTAAATAAAAGTGGGCCAAATAATCAGTTTCAGTCATGTAGGTTCTCATTTTCAAGATAAGAGCACCATTTAAACCTATGGACCCACTATTTCCTAGTTTTGAGTGATTTTCCATCACTCAGGTCAAAAACCCCAAAAATCAATTATTGATTATTTTAATTAATAAATTAATGAATAATGGAGCAATCCAAAATCCTATATCAATGGATTCTTAGTCGATTTGATTGAAATCAGTCAGATATGAACTGGATTGACTGGATCTGACAAATCCTTGGTTGAACGAGGTTATCTAGACAGATCCAGAGTTGATCTTCAACATCCTTTGGGGAATTGTGCCCTCTCTCTCTCCTCCACATGTGTGGGATCTCATGGAAGATCTGTGGATTGATGTGTCAGTTTGTGGGTTGATGTGTCAGCTCAATCAACTTCCTAGTTGACAAGTAGGCTCAGCTCAGCTTCATATCAGCATTGATTGACTCTCCCTCAGCTACAGTGGTCTCTCTCCTTGGGATTTGCACCCCCGTAGGCTGGATCTCCTTTTTTTTGTATAAATCAAGCTTAGATCACCTCTTCCAATCTAGTTAGAAATGGCACTGAGGTCCTGCTGCTATTGTACTATTGTTATTGTTCATTTGAAATAAAGAGAAGCTTTGGAGGAAAGACGATGTCATGTCATTATATGTGTGGATGATCATTGCCATTTTTTACTGAGGTAACCTGTATCTATGTTCATAATTTGCTGATTGTTTGTGGATTCATTGCTAAGATTGATAATAAGATTGTTAAAATATTGATAGGAAAGGAGATTTTCAATAAGTTTATTGGCCATCTCTTTCCTTTGATGAATGTTTAGTGATCTAGATTCAGCATGTTTTATAAGTTTATATGCATGTTATTCTGAATCTCTGTGTATGTATTAATCGGATCTCACAAGTATTTTGACAAGTCTTTGATTTCAGTTGCAGGTTCCTAGATTTGAGAGGATGCTGATCTAGTTTGCTTCTTCACTCTCTCCAAAACCATCCAAAGGCATAGTCCCTCGACATTCCACCTGAAACCTCCATGGTGGATCTTCAAGGATACCAACACTCTTCCTCTCTCTTCCTCCTTATAAAATTCAATTTTCTCACCTGGTTATTGTGTTCGAAAGATTTGTTGTAATTTGGATCTATCATATTAAACAAAAATTTACATAGATATTCTATTTCAAAGCTCATAGTCTTGATCTCATTTCTGAAAAGTATCATTAAGCATTCTAGATCTAGCATAAGGAAATCGTTTGTTTTGCATGGCAAGTTGAAGAAAATCAGTAGGTTGCATGCTCTAGATTTACTTTTCTATTTTAAAAAATATTAAATGCAACAATCAATGCATATTTCATTGGATGCACAAACAGCAAGCCAAGATCCCAAGGAAAACTTGCTTTCCTTGGTTCCTTTTTCACCTGTTTAGCTAGTTTTAACTTAGTCTTTTTTGAGTTAAGGTAGGCAGACCCAAAGGTACTTTTAAAGTGATTTTGGGAATATTTTATTCTAACATGTTTTCTGTTTTTGATAAGGTATAAAAGAAAAGAAAATAATATGCTATTCAAAAGTGGCCTCAGGAGCGTTCAAATCCCCCCAGGGGTCTCCCCTTTCACTAAAATTTAAAATTTTTGGAATATTGTAAGATCTTGGTTTCATCCCATAGAAGGACCTAGATATTTCTGATATTTCAGTTTTATTATATTGTAACCAATAATAATAAAAGAATTTCCTTTTTGAGTAGGCTCTTTCGAGCCCGCTCGCCATCCCCCGACGGGGTATCTGCGTCTGTTTCACTTTTTTGCATTTTCCCCTTTTTTCTGCTCTAGTTTAGTACTGACATGAAGGATTGTATACTTTGATGTAATTTTGCATTATTCCATATTTTAATTTCAAAAGTAATCATATCACTTACCCCATGGCTTCCTGATTGACCCACAAGGGGAAAGAGATGCATGATAGGACTAAATAGCAAACTGGTGTTGTGTATCTTTGTTTCCATTTTCATTAATTGATTCGTTAGACATAATAAAATAAACCCCTCCTTGATTCCATGATTGAGGTCCACTTGGACCAAAAGAGGTTCCTAGAGGGTTTTCTTTTTAACAAGAACACCTACTTTAAAATTTACTAAAAATAACAAAGAATCTAGTGTGTATGCTCTGTACTTGGCTGTGGTTCATTCGATCAATCAAGCTACATCAAAAGCACTTGAGTGACTAGAATAATTAGGAGTCACACTCCCCAAATTGACAAACCATCAGGCAAAAATCCAACGCCTCGATCAAACCATTACAGTGGCAAAATACCCAAAGGAAGCGGGAACTCCTGAAAAGTGACCTCGGGGTGTCGATCTTTGTTACACCTTTGGGTGCATTATGAACAACAACCTCAGAGACTCCATTCCACCCACATATTCCTTGTGGCTAGTTGTGATGGTTTAGTTTTGGACATACTTCAAGTACCCCCTGGGTATATCTGGAGTCCCCTCACCTAAGTTAAATTACTCATCTTCTTACAGTAATTTAAAATTAACCAAGATAAAATTGCACTTCATTCTAGCACTTGCAAGCACTCTTAATTTTTTTTCAATTCCATTTTTAAGGCACTGGTCAACTCTTTATTTCCTTCAATCTATATGTGATTGGGTGTAATTTTCGTGCTTACTTGTGATTATGTCATCATGTTATTTGTTGTTTACAATTGTTAAATCAAAACTCCTAAAAAAATTACTCTTTAATACCATCATCATACTAAATAATTTTTCCTTAGTAACTTAATAGGGTCTACCCCCCTTGTCTTTGTTAGGACTTGAGCCTAAATGGAGGAGTCAAGAACAAGGTGATATCCTTGACTCAAGACTTGCTCCCAACAACACAACGAGTGGCTTGAAGATTTCTTCCACGTAACCTAGGTGTGTGAAAGGTGGAAACACATTTTGGCATCATTGCTGGAGATAAATCTTTTTATTCTCAGAGTATGATTTTTTTTTTCTTCCTTTTTGTTTTTGCTTCGTTTGATGAATGCTTAGAGTAGATCTTTAAATTTCATCTGGCGACTCCATTGAATTTTTTCAGTTTTTATTTTTACAAAGAAAAGCAATTTTTTTTTGTGAGAGTTCTTAAATGTATATTTTAATTCTCACATGGAGACTCCATTGAAGGGATAAAACCCTGCTTTCTCATAATTTTGTTGAGACTTGTTGTGTGTATATGAGCTCATACGACATAGTAAAAACTTAAAATGCTCATTATTCGACAGCTCCGCTTCAGTACAAAATACATGGTTGATATATGCTACTAATAGGCCATTATGGATTATGAATATTATGGTGCTCTAATTTCTAATGCATATCCTTCCATCGATTTCTCGGGAATCCCAGGTTTTCCTAACTATGAACCATATCTCCAAGATGAAAGATATTCCCAGGCTTCGACTTTTTATGGAAATGGTGATTCTGCTATTTGTCACATCATATTTGTTTTTTCATTTGTGACAAAACTCAACATACTTCATACAGATAATGTGATGTGAATCTTTGCTCATTCTTTGAAAAATAAGGCTTGGACATGGCTTTGTGGTCTTCCTGATAAATGCATTTCCTCCCATGGAGATTTGTGTGCTATGATTTTTGAGAGGTGGCATGATGGTGAGGGAGATATGATGATGATTGGTGAAAGGACCCTCACCTACCTAAATGAGATAAAGGAGCCCATGACTTCCATTGTAGATGAGGACACTGAGGATGATCCTATTGAAGAGATTTAGGAGGAGCCCATGATTGAACACATTGTTGAAGACTCTCCTCATGTCACCATAGCTAAAAACATTGAAGATTTGAGGTATTCTCAAGTGTGTTGCAATGTTGATATTTTTCCAGAAAGCCCTCTAGAGGAACTCACTAAGCAACACATCTTAAGTGATCCCCTTGAGTATGTTCAAAAATTTTCCTTGATTGAAGATAGTATTGAAGATCCATTTCATGATATCATAACAAAAGCCTATAAAAAAACTTATGATAAGATCAGTATGGTGTGTGATGACACTAGACCTTGTTCTCCATATAATGATGATAGTCTGGAAGGTTTACTACCTTACGACCTTTTTTCTGAAGAAGATGAGTATGAAAATGAGGACAAGTATAACTTGGAGCAGGACAGAAGTGACGAAGACTCCCTTATCTTCAACAAAGATATTGATGAGGAGTCTTGGACATTCATGGAAAATCCAGTCTATGACATGAATAAAGAGGAAAATAATGAACCGAAAAGTTTTGATGGTGTTGTTGATTCTCCTGTCTATGACATATCTAAAAAAGAGAGCATGGAACTTGTGGCCTTGGGAAAATTTGATATGGAAAAGGAGCACGCAATTTATCCATATGATCAGTCTGAGCCATATATCAGTATCAGTAATGAGGACAAAGAGAACTTGATATCGGAACTTGATATCAGCAATGGGGAATCCATCACATATGACATGGATGGGAGTGATGACTATTGGAATTTCATAGATAATCCAACTTGTGAGAATATTTTTGAGAACCCCATATGTAACGTCCCCGACCCTCTGACCGACGAAGAGGACACTACCAAACCATCAAAATCCTTTAGGAAAATAGCCCCATGAACATGAACATGCATATAATTTGAAATAAAATGCTTAAAACATAAAACATGCTAAGATGCATAAAACATACAAGGATGCATAGTTACTCAACATACAGCGGAAGCAAACATACATTCGAGCATTAACATATTCATCATTATCCATCATTATTCATCATTATTCATTAACAATAAATATAGCTGTAGACATCAAATGGCCAAGAATAATTATCTTGTAAGAACTCGTACCACAACTAGCTACGTCGCTGCAACGTTCCACCCAACCATAGGCTAGCGTGCTCATCAATCTCTCAGCAACATTGCCACCCTCGTGCTGGGCATGATTCCCCAAGGAATAAGGGACTAAGCAGTCTTACACATAGCCAAGGATACACAATACTACCAAGTAAACACAGTTTGGTTTATTAGGCCGTCAAGGAGCTAAGAAAGATTGGTTGTCTCAATGGAGAGTTAAGGACGCCTGCACCAGACCTAGCCTGAATTCTAAGACATCCACACACCCAACACCAGGAATCGGTCCCTTCTCTGCTTCACAGTCCCTCAGGCTCTGAATTCCCTTTCCAATGCTCTTCAAGGGTTATGGAGAATAAATCCAACAATCTAACTCTGTCTTAGTGGCTCCCAAACACCAGGTTTCTCAAGCATACCCAGCCTCCAATCCCACTCTAAACAGTTCGAACACCAACTAATACATACCCACAGTGAAACAAGCAGTTCACAGCTTTGTGATGAAAATAAAGACAACATTGTGACAACCCAAACAAAAAGGTGAATACAACTCAAGTCAATCCAGACGATTCAGAGTTGTTCCTGGCCCTAGCATGGCCAAAACAACTTAGCAGCAACCCTAAATACATTTGCACACACAGCAACCCAAAACCAGGGGAAGAACAATAGCCACGCTTTTACCACTACAGCAACGGGGAAAACCCAGACTCACATCAAAACCCAAATGGAGGTGAAGGTCTGATTTTCAGCCTGGACAGGGGAAACACATTCACAAAACCCCAAATCAATATGGAGACACACATACACACCACTATAACGCGAAGGCTCATTCACAAGAAAATAATGGGTGACAGAACATGCTTCCCAACTCACTGTGTGAGTCCGAAACAAAAGGGAACCTTGTGTGTGAGGAGGACAATGCCCATTTTCCCACCGGTGCGTAGGGAGAGTGAACCACACAAATCTTTGTGGGAGGAAGAACAAGAACTGCCCTGCATGAGAGTGAGCAATCGAATCGAAAGACAATGAACCGGAAGCATGGAGTCATGGGAGAGTGGAGAGAATGGAATGATTGCTTCTCTGCCCCCAACGATATGAATATGAAGAGTCTGTTGGTGGAGTGAGCACGTGGGAAAGGACTGGAAGTCTTGCCACACCTACCACTACTCAGCAATAACTACTCCCAGACAACAGGAGCTAAATGGGTGGTCGACACATGGCAATCTCCCAATGGCCCCCACGGTTACAAATTCCCCCCTTTTAACCTTAGGAATCATTCCCTTTTCATTTAATGTTGCACCGTTGTAGCCGATTGTATGTTTATTTTAATTAATGTGAATATTTACATGATGACAAAACTATAATGTGTTGGCTAGAACAATATACCATCAGCAATGATTCCTATTGCCGAAACATACACAATCAAATCGATGGTGGGGATTTTGCCTTTAGCTCCACACCATGATTAATTACAAAATATACATCATGTATCTTTTAATGCAAATGGGGTCAAAACTGGGGTATTTCAATCCCCTCCCCCTTGGAATAACACTGTCCTCAGTGTTTCAATATATAGGAATACATATACAATTTGCACATCCAAAATTTCAAAATTTTGCAAATCTATCTGACATTCAATTATTTAGTTGAACTTTTAGGACCAAGCCCCTCAGCTTCCATGAGCTTCTCCTGCTGGTTCTCAGCTTTCGGCTCATTCCTAAGTCTAGGAACTTTGTGGCTGCTACCCTCTTTATGTTTCCCCGTTGGGCAATCTCGGCGGTAATTATGTCCTCCGCATTTCCAAAATTTTGTTGACTGCTTCATCTTTACTTGCTCAATTTCCCTTGAGCCTTCATGCCTGGAACATTTCTTAACGGATCACTTGGATGAATGTCCCATCATTGATCCACTTTCCTTTCCTTTATGGATTGCTCCCAGAAAGATTTTTACCTCCTTTTTCAAACCAATAGAGTCTTGCAAAATCTGGTGGTTCATCTCATTCTTCCTTTTCTCTATCTTGAGCATCTCTCCAAGATTCTCTTGGGTCTTGGCAATCATTTGAAGGAGACTTCCATCCAAGTCCAACAGCTTTTGGTCTGCTACCATGACCAATGTGCACTACTGGATTTCACTTTTCTCACCTATGATATGGATCATTGAAATTATGTTAGACCAAGCATAATATAGGCATTAAAATCAGTCAATTAATTGCCTAATTGGCATGATAGTCCAAGTCTCATCAAGGAGACTTTCATATTTTTCATGCCTTCCCAGCAAGCACATGAGCTCATTCATGTCCATTCTTGAGCAGGGAATTAACTATTCCAGAATTCATAATTTACTTTAAACAAATACACGCATTCTATTTTTAGTCATACATGCATTCAACAATATTTTCTTTTCACAATGCATATATATATAATCAAAAAGGCAAGAGAGAGCAGCAAGATTTTTCCCCCTCTTTGTCTTGTTCCATCCTAGAACCCACACCACCACTATGGTTTTCATGCTCTCAACCTCTTTTTCACTTCACTATGAATGCTGGACCAATCCCTCTTGGTCATGACACTTAGTGTCTCAGGTCTATTTCATACCTCTCAACCATGGAGCCTCCCCACATGGTTTGTCTCAGCTGCTAGGACCTTCACAGTCTCACTAGCACCTTTTCATTACTGCTCATTCTAATCTCTTTAGGACAGTCACATGTCCACATGCACCCCTAGGATGCTCTCATAGTCCTCACTCCCAGTGGTACCTATATTGTGCATTTCCTCTTTGGTCCACAGGTTCCTGCTTCGCTTTGTAAGCCTTGGGATTTCCTATGGAATTGGATGTTAGGTCAACACGCAGGCTGCTCCACATCATCCTTTTACACATATCAAGCATAGTCAAGCCAACCTATAGTTGGGTTTATCAGACCGTCCAGCCAAGCCAATACGCAATTGGCTTTATCTGGCTGCATCCAATCAAGCCAATACACTTACTAGGTTTATCATGCTACTCAACCAAGCCGGCTACCATACTGTATCATTTCCACAATTTCCACAACATCCAAGAATTACACAGTCAATCCAACCTACAGTTGGTTTTATCAAATCGTCCAGCCAGTACATCTTTACACTGACTGGGCTTGGAACTCTACCATTACCATTACCATTTCTAGGTTTCATTCCCAGCAGTGAGCTCTAATTCCACTACCCCATACCACACAAGAAACCACTCCCTTCCTTGTGTTGAAATATTGTAACTTTGAATAATATTCTATATGTATCTTTTTGTGGTCCCCAATGGTCCTACTGGGAGAACCACTTGTATTACATTGTATCCTGACACTCCTAATCGGAAGAACTAATAAGAGTCATGAGGTAGTCCTCTCTAATTGTAAAAGTGGGTCATCGGCACCCTAGTGTGGTTACTTGAGCCTACATGTGTAACTCGAGCCTACATGATTTAAATCGATCCTACATGTCAAATGAGTTAACTTAAGTGAACGGATGAATATAAATAGAGGTGTAGTGCTCCTCATTTGTGACACACACACTCTCACTTGTGTAGAACATTAGTGGAGAAGAGAAGTAGTTGGATAAGGAGGAGGATCAGGATTTGATCTCCTTGCTGGTTTTATCTTTTATCTTTTTGGGACATCTATATTGAGGAAGATTTTGCTGGGTTTTTTACTTTAGGGTTTTCCCAGGATAAATCTTTGTGTTCCTTTTTTATGGTTGTGCTTGTCTATCTTTCAGTGATCCTGTTTATATGCTTTTGTCATGAAAATGAAATGAAATACTGATGTCTTAGCTAAGCATATGAAAATTTAACATGGTATGAGAGCCACCCTGAAAAGAAGACATTGTGCAGCTATAGAATCTAGGGCTTCTTACTTTTTGGTTCTCTCTCCACAATTTATCATCAAAAGAAGGCTAGGCTGACCCTCCATTGAAGGGCGCATCTTTCTGTCGAAGCAGAATTCGATTCCAAGCATTTTCAGTTTTCGGTGCGGGAAATCAGAGGAGTGATCCCAGCATAGGATTTCTCTCCTCATCAAAATAGA
>LPNX010227056.1:250213-277226 GCA_001517045.1 Pseudotsuga menziesii | reverse complement strand
TCTCTCACAACCATGAGCATGTATCTCTTATTAGTGTTGATGAGTCTCTTCATCTGTCCTGCACTAACAAGAGTGGTGTTAGCCTTCATACTGTGAGCTGTCACGATGTACTCCACCCCATTTTTGGTGAGATGGTACTTGTTCTCATGACGAAAGAATATTGCTTGTCGATCATACAAGTATGGGCTTCCCAATACAATACCACAGATGTCAAGAGGAACAACATCGAAGTCCACCTCATCAATCAACTTTGAAGCAATAGAAAACCTTAACCTGCATTTCTTAGTCACCTATAGCTTAGCATTATCACATACCCATCCAAGAGGATAAGGCTTGGGGTGAGGTTTAGTCTATATGCCCAACTTCTTAACAACTGATTCTGAGATCAAATTTACTTGAGAACCCGGATCAAATAATGTTTCAATCTTTGTATTCTTAGACACAACTCTGATGTGAAACAACTCACTTCTTCTTTTATCATTTTCTTTAGAAACATGAGTAGAACTTGAACCAGTATGAGGAGTTTTGTTACCTTGCATTCCCACGGCTGTAATCATGGTTTCGTCACCTGATTCGAAACCCAAATCTCATTGCATTGTTGCAACGGTATTTTTCTTCTTTTTGCTTCCATAATTCTTTGGCCTCTGTTCAGGATGCAACTTCCAACAACTTTCTTCATCATGCCCATCAGTGTCGCAATGGTTGCAATGGAGCTTTCCTCCTTCCTTCTTGGCAGTAGCTGTCTTTTTGCTCATCCTTCTTTTTGGACTTGTGGTTGTTGTTGGGCTTGAAAGGCTTCTTCAGATGGTATTCTTGCAAATGCTTCCCCCTGCTCTCAAGATGAGTAGCTTGAACACTTGCTTCATCCACACTAGTAGGATTCAACAACAACAAATTATGGTGTAGATAATGATGAAGAGCACCAATGTACTTCAAAAGAGTGTCAGGAGAATATAAAGAAATATTCAAGTCTAGACCTTTCTTTCTAAATTCTTCAGTAAAATTCTGAACACTCTGACCCTTGCCTTGTCTAAAACTTTTCCAATCCATCATAGCCTTTTGAACATAACCCAATGGATAAAATTGCTTACGTAAAGAAGAAATGAAATAAGACCACGATGAGAGAAGATTACCCATTTGTTTGCTACCTTGCTGAAGCTTGCTTTCCCACCATACAAGTGCGGTGCCTGTCAGCCGAAGTGAAGCCAACTAAATATTCACATCTTCTTCTTTGATCTGTTGGACTCAGCAATATACCTCAATTTGCCTTATCCAATTGTTTAACTTCTCTGCATTTGCTTCCCCATTGAACATGGGAAAATCAAATTTCACATTGAGCTTCAATAAGGGCTTCTTTTGAGGCTCTTTGTGAGGAACCTTGGAATGCTGAGAATGAGATGAGGAAGAAGCACTTGAACTTGTGCTTGAAGCTTAAGGTGAAGAGGGAGGCTCAAGAGGCTCTTCGCCACCTCCTCCTTGGTTAACTAAAGCATTGCCTTTGTCCTTCACTTCTTTTTCTTCCTTCTTTACTTCACTGCCTTTTCTTTCTTTTGCCATGCATCCTTCATAGTCTGCAAACAACTTGTCTACCTTGTCGGCCATCATGTAGAAGACCTTGTGAAAGTTTTCCTGCATCTCGGTGTGGGCATCATTAGCATCCATCTTCTTCCTTCGGTGTGCACATCCGATCTTGGAATTGTAAGGCTCTAATGTACCCTCACCAGCTTGCAGTTTAGCCCTCGTAAGCATCCACACTCACAATGTAACGTCAAATAGTCCTGCTCTGATACCACATGATCTGAAAATGAGATATTTGCTACTCTACGATGTTAACATGAATTGCATAAAGAGCATGAATGAAGCTCACAAATCCATAAGAAGAGAACCAAACAACATAGACAATACGCACATAAAGGCAACAAGTTGATAACGGAGTTCGTCCAGGATGGACTACGTCTCCTGGCCTGCTTCTCAATAGGAGGGACGATCTATAATCTCAGCATAAGGCAAAAATACATGGCAATGATACAATGATACCTTAGCGACAATGGCCAGGAAGAGAACCGCTGCCCAAAACACAACAAGACTGCTTCCAGCAACTCCGAAGCCTGAAGACGGTGTAAAAAGAGTATAAACACTCGTACCTTCCTCCTGCAGAGCTATGCAATATCCCTTCTCTCCTTTAGCTACAAAGTCTCCACTCCAAAGCATGAGTGGGAAATGGAAAATGAATGGGTTTATATAGGTTGGCTTGCCCTTGTTCACATGACTCTCATGGATTCCTTTGGTTGCAACTAATTTGCCTATCTTGGCCTTGGTTACAACTTCTTCAAGTTGGTTTTCATGTGGTTGAGCTTCTTATTAAATAATAAACAAACATTATTTAAAGATGCCCTTAAAATGGCATACCCTTTGTTGGCTTTTAATATGGTTAAAACCATATTATAATAATAACATACCAACCCACTTTTAAAACTTTACCAACTATGGCATATTATATTGTTATAACCTACCCATAATGGTGGCGCTCCAAAAACCCACTTTTAACCTTAACCCAATTTTTTTAAAAGCACATGTGTTTAAATAGTGGGCACGTCCCACGTGGTGGTTGTGCCAACGGGAGGAGGGGAGCAAATCTTATGAAATACATGTTTTAAGGTGCATTGAATGGGCCACAAGCTCCACGTGATTTGTGGGTTGGAGTTGCAACAACTCCCCATGCACCTTGTCGTATTTCCCCCTTTTTGCATCATTAAACTTTAAATAAATTCTTTTCCATAACTTACACAAGAAACACCTTGTGGCCCAACAGTAAGGCGGAGCGCTTATGCAGGAGAGGTCAAGGGGTCGAACCCCGTGGAGGCTATAAATTTTGTATTAGACATATTGGCCAATCCCATGCTGCCATGTGGTGGCCTGGGATTGGTCCATCTCATGCCCAGTCAGTGTCTAGTCAACCGTTCAGTCACTGCCATGTCACCGTCCATACGCCCAGTCAGCAGTATGCCAGCTCGGATCCGTACTGCCATGTGTCGCCTTGTGATTGGTCCGTACACCTTCCATGTCACCTTGTCTATACCATACGAATGCCACATGTCACCCTACCAGTGGTTCCATGTCATCATGTTTGTAAAGTACAGATTCCATGTGTCACCCTATTAGTGGTGCCACGTGGCACCTCTTTTTTCCAATTTTGCCTGTTGACCTTATAGAATAGAATGCGATAACTTTCTCATACGGAGTCTGTTTAAGGTGAAATGAACGCCGTTGGAATTGTCTCGATGAACCCTTTGATCTGGTGCTGGTTTTTTTGATATTGGAGTAGTTTGAAAATTTTTCCTTCTTGGATCCTCCTGGATCAATAGGTGCGACATGAATCTATGATGCGATGTTTTTTTCTTATAAATAATGTCATCTTATTAGATCTGTTTGTGAAAAATATTGGTTATTTATTTTATGAATGAGTGATGCGATGAATATCCTTGTTGATGATGAAGAAACTGGTCAGATCTAGTAAATAAGATGATAAATTACCAATTCCCATAGTCCTCTTCTACTCTACGAAAACTTGGTTTTGTCAGCCCTCCGTCGAACATCTCAATGAGTCTTCATCCGCTTCGTGGATGTTTCCGGATGGGGTAAAATCTGTCTAGGTCGGTGGTCAGGGAGATTGCGATGATTTGAGTGTTGACAGAGTGGGAACCCCTACCAACTAAGGTTTTTTTGGTGGGTCTTGCACCAACAAGTAGTGATATTTCCAAAATCGTGGAAAAATGCGAGGACTTTTACAAGAAGATACATCAAGTACATGAAAAGTGCCATATTCCTTTGGTTACGAAGATCACAAACCTTCCAGGAAAATACCAACATATGGCACATTTGCAGAACAGATTACAAGAGGACATAGAATACATCAGATTAGTAGAATATTTCAATGAAGATATTAACCACTTGGTTGGGAAGGATTCTATCAACGCTTACATCTTAAAATACTTATGTAGGGTCGCAACAAAAGAAGTGACATGCATAGAGACAAAACTATCAATACATGAAGTGACCATGCAGGTACTGGAGCCAATAAAGTACAAAACCATTGTTGAAGAGGCTAACACATGGGGAGCATATGTTTCCAACATGGCAGGGCCCACTTGAAATTTTGTCTTTTATAGATTTTTTGGCATCTTCCTATGTAAAGTGTTACGGATAAAACTTCATATGGCTTGGGGTGTATCACAATAGACAAAGAAACCATAGAAATCAATCCCTTCCAATATGCAAGAGAAATAAAACATCTAACACTAAAATATCTCGAAACATACCTTATTCCGGACAGTTGATGTAGATCTTCGTTGAGATTTTTCCAAACCTGCTTGTGTTAGCAATTTGCTCTCTCAACAACAACAAAAAATACAAGCATGCTATATAATGGTGTTAGAACTACTCTAGCATATATAATCAATAATGTATAAGCAATTAAAAGCATCAATGGATTGAATATTCATTTAAATGCACATCATTGGACATAAAAATATATTTCTATTAATATAAATCAGAGATTACATGAGTGGTAACCTCTGTCGACATGTATGTGAACTGGAGAAACTAAGTCCTCCACTTGGGCCTCCACCACCTCAATCCTCCATCTCTATATAGTAAGCTCACAAACAAATGCAAGCTTGGGAAGAACACAAATTTCTCTAAGGGACAAAGGGATGCAGACGCAATTATAAGCAAGCTACGGCAACAATGGACTATAGTTTTCTTTCTCTTTAATTCCTTTCCTCCTCAATCTATCCAAAAGGATCCTTATATAGTGCTTCAATGGGGTAATGGAAGGTCAAATCGGAGCAATCTTGAGGCATATGGAAGGCCAAGAGACAAGTGACTCGGATCCACATCAAGGAAAACTCCAAAAATATTTGGCCTTTTGCACACATCCCGGTCTATGCGGGTTTAAGGGTAATATCCACGTGTATACACGGAAAAGGGATTAAAAGTCATGTACAACAAATAACAGGTGTATTTAGGTATGATCTTGGAAACATCAAAGGTACAAAAATAGTCCATGGGGTCGAAAGAGTATGCAGAGGGACAGGGAAGGCCATATATATGTGATCTACCATGTGTGGTAAAATAAGCTATAAAATAAAGAACTAGATGACAAATTTTGGAATCCCTAGGGTTAGGGTAAACAAAAGGTCACTAGATGAAGAATTTTGATTGTAATATAAATAGATATAGGAAGTATATAGAGCGGACTTTTTCTAGCGTAAAGAAGGGTTTGACTATTTTTGTAAGAGAACTGATTTTTCTGCTGATAAGAAAGACCTATTTATTGGGAAAGGCCTGCACAAAAATTTTCTTGGAATGTGTGGAATTTAGAATGTGAAATTGCTTATTATTGCTTCCGTACAATATACTATGAGATCATTCTAACTTCTTTGAATCAATTCTTTGGTTATGAATGATTTTGTTTTCTGCGTAAAATGTTAGTGTATGAAATGAGTAATGAATGGTTTATTATATCGAAGATTTCTTTGGTATTATTTCTACTGTGAATGTGCATATTATATTGAAACAACTATCTATGAAATTGGTATGAATAGTTACAATACATTACTCTAATTTTAAATATGCTCCCTACGGAGATAGAGTAAACTAGAATAGGATAGTTATCTTAGTCTTATATTTAAAAGATAATTGATAACGTAGGAATGGTAAGATGAGAGGTAAGAACCTATGCATCACTAATGACGTTTATGATTATCGATTATATGCACTTAGATTAGGAATTTGCATTTCATATTTTAATTAAAGAAAACAACAAAAAATGGTGAATTGAGTCATAATCAATAAAACATTTTTAAACAAATTAATTTACGGTAGTCGAACAGTTAACCAGATGGATTCCCCACACCAAATGGTGGATGATATAATTGGGATCAATTACCAGGGAGAATCCCTATTGTCGGTCCTCAGGAATTTCCTGGAATCAACATATTTGGCACTAGAAGGAGGGCAAACAGTGCATGAATGACATAGGAAATCCGTTTGTGATAAAGGATTCCACTGGAACTACATCTTAAATGACTTTCCGAGAAGATTTCATTCTTGAATCTGAAGAAAAATAAAGGGTAAGTTTTGAAGAAGATACAAAACCTTTATACGATGTCATATTTGAAGAAATCAATCATTTTCGGAGGCATACAAGATATTATGTTAGAAAACTTGGAGGTTTGAAATTAATTCATGCATTACCCAAGATGAAAGCTCCCAATAAATCGATCTCATACACTCAAGATTCAGTGCTTGTGAAAAATTTGGAAGAATTGTTAGATTTCTCTCTCCAAGAAATTACTCAACCTCTTGATCAGTTGGGACCCGAATCCCCTATGGCTCAAGCCTTTACGCATTCTCCACCACAATATCTTCCTTGATTTATGGCCTTAGTTTCTAATCAACCTACATGGAGATCCAAAACACCACTCAACCTGGATGCACCTTTACACGATTTACCTAAGAACCCATAAACAGTGCTACTAAAATTTGATCCTAGAAAGGGTTTTTTTGCTGAACATCCCCTAAAAAGATTTTATCTCACACTAAACCTTATAAATGTTGAGCACAAAGATGTTGTCTGCAGATGGTTCTCATATACCTTTGAGCCTAGAGCATCTTCATGGTATTTTATCTTACAAGCTAACTCAATAGTGAACTGGGATGTTTTTCAAAGGGTGTTTATAAGTAATTTTTGTAACTGGAAAACTGTAGCCACACTTATTAATTAATTACCGTCGATGCGGATGGAAAAAAAATAAAAGGTTCAAGAATTGAATCAGAGATTCATTATTTTATTAAATAGTTTTAGTGATGCGACAAAACTAGTCAAGAATTCCTTGGTAGAATATTACACTACAACACTATATCGATCCATAGCAATGTTTGTAAAAAGTGCAGTCAAGGTTACATTAATAGAGAATTATGAAGAAGCTAATAAGGTAGAGGTTGAGCTAGATAGTATCGCAAGAAATACTTTAGAACCAGAAGTGAAACCAACGGCTAGTAAGAAGCCTTTGATGTTAAATAGGCCTAAAGAAGAACATTCAAATGAATTAGAAAATGTGGTCAAAATGGTGCAAAAATTATCAAACAAAATAGTTGACTTAGAGAAAGGGAAGGGAGCTAGTTCATCAAGAAAGCTATTCAAGCCCTAATACAAGAAAAGGGAAGAAAGCGGATAACCCCAACCACCTCTAATTAATTTTGTTGTTATAAATTTTAATGAAGTTGGAATGGATAATTTATGTACATTTCATCAAGAAAACCACTCTAAAAAATGTTTCCCACAATGGATAAATTCAATGAATCTGGTGATGACTCAATTATTAGACACCCAACTGATAGATCCAGAAGAAAAAGAATACCAAACAAACAAGCATGAAGAAACAACTGAAGAAACCACGATGATGTTATGGGATTGGACACCCACATTAGGATTGAATGAGGAAGAACATACTGAGGAAATCCAAGTATCACCAGTAAACGTTACAATGAGGAGTAAAGGACCGGTAGTGGATCAAAGTTTAGTGTTCCCTAAAGCGAAGAGAATAAAGGAAACCATGAAGAAAATTATTAGCGCCACTCAAAGGCAACATAAGGTGAATGTCTAAAACATAAAATAAATTAGCCCAGTGATTAATAAACATGTGAAGGCCATGGAAAAAAAAGCAGAAAGTACTAATAAAAGAATAGAAGAATATAACATGGGATATAATATTGTGGAAGATATTAAGAAAACCAAAGAAAATATTTCTTTGTTCAAATTATGTCATATTCCTCAACAGAGAAAGAAATTATTGGAAGCATTTCACTCACAACCAAGTACTACTATAGAGGTCATCGAATCAGATACTGAGATAAACGAAGAAAGTATTGGCGGTAAATAAAAATCCCAGACTTTTCCTTTCCTGTTAACCTTTGAAATTTTCAATCACAATGTGCATAATTGTTTGGTGGATTATGGAGCCTTGTCTAGTGTTATTCCATTATCCATTTGCAAGAAGATCAATGGTAAAACGATACCATCCCCTTCACAGATCATTAAATTAGATAGGTTTGTTGTTAAGGTTATAGGGGATATGAAAGATGTGCTTATTAGATTGTCTGCAGATCCCAGAGTGTGCTAATTCATAGATATCATGGTGGTGGATATACATGAGTATTATGGATTGATATTGAGTAGGGACTGGTCATTGAAACTTAACAGTTATTTTGCGGCTAATTGGTCTCACATGTGGTTGTTGTACCAAAACAGTCAGAATCAGATTAAGATACTGAGAGAACCACATATGAAAAATAATGTAACTCAGTTGGAAGAGAAGAATGAACTGGTCAATTTCTCATCTTCAGTCTTGGAAAATTATCTTTTAGAACTTGAACCAGGGAACTCTCTATTAGAATTAATGTGCCATTGGTATTCAGGAAATGAGTGCCATTAGATTTTAACTATTATGCAATGTAAAGGAATGAATAACACCCATTGAACAAAAAAAATCTCACAGGAAATAGACAAGTATTACTCAGTATAATTACTGTATAAACTTCACTAATATCAATAGTATACAATGGTGTTACATAAAGTAGAATTTGAATCATGTGGATATGATTTGAATCTACCAACTCAACATGACTGATTGGCTAACTAGAAGTGTCTAAATCACTATAGAAGTTCACTAGGCTAACTCCATATGTCTAATTGAGTCTCTCCATCAGTTATAATCAGTTAAACTAGTTGAACTGATGTGGTAGGTGATAAGTAGGTGAGAACTGGTGCCTTCCCACATGCATCCATGCAAGACTGGTGCTAACTAAACTAGAGGACATCTAACTAAATGTAACTAGAGCATATCTTAGCTTGATTAGTTACCAACTACCAACAACTGAAGGAGGTTGGTTTCGGCATTCCTAGTCATGCTCCTAAAGTGTAGTGATTGGTCTACAGGCATATAAACTGATGCATGAAGGTGCAGTCAGTTGTAGTTAACCTATATATGTGTTCCCCACACTCTAGTAACTGGTATAGGTGTCCCCATTATCCCAATTCGACCTAATGGTACTAGTGGACCCAATAATAAATAAATGACTCCTATGTTATGAAAATATAATATAATATACCAGTTTGGACAAGGGAGGATTTTAAATCCTAACACCCCCCCTGAATCCTAACTTGGACAACTATGGGCCTTGGAAACAAGGCAAAAAGTCACCCATATACAATATAAAAGATTAAAAAAAATATTCTTAATAAACCGAGCAAATAGGGGAAAACGTAATGGGAAACCCCCCCCCCCTCAAGATAAGTAGTGAATTAGGAAAACAAGTTTTTAATAAAACTTTGTGAAAATTTTGTTGCAATTTGCAGCACTGTGCAACAACAAATGCAATATCTTGGTTCTTTTGTGCAGCAACATCCTAAGACTTTGCATGTGAACCTATGAATCCAAACTAAATGATTATGTCTAGAGGATTCTTCCTCTTTGGAAGAAGAATAATATGCTCAAGTGAATCAAAAATATAGACAACTACTAGATGAAACCTGGACCCATGTAGAGCAACTGAAATAAACTAATAAGGGAGAAAAATTTCTTGAGAATTCGAACCATGTGAGGAAAACCCAAGCAACTGATATATTTCATCCTTGAACATCAAACTATGTGAGGTAAATTTATCCCCAAGTGTTAGGAGCAAGTGTCTAGGAGAATGCATAATGTCTCCATCTTTACTAGTTCTATGAGAAGATTAGCATGTGATAAAATAGATAAGTAGAGAATCCATAGGAATGTGGAGAGTAAACTATTGAGCTCCATAATATGATATAGCTTCATAAATAACCAATTATCCACAAAATATAATATCAGTAAACTCATAAGACGAAACTAACATCAAATCCCCAACAACAAGTTTTAAGGAGACTTGCGGTACTTGATTTGTCACACCAAAATTGATGAGACGGGCTACAAGCATAACTGGAGGCTCTTGGAAATTAAAAATTTAAACAAATAATGTTAGATAATATACAAATAATATCATATCATATCCAATTAATTTCACATCAGATCCAAAAGTGTGGAAAAACATCAAATCCCCTGCAGCAATTTTGAAGGAGACTTGAGGTACTTGATTTTTCACACCAAAATTGATGAGACCAGATACAAGCATTACTGAAATCTCTTGAAACTTAAAACCTAAAACAAATAATATCAGATCCAAGAGTGTGGAACAAATCCAAGTGCTTCACCCATATGGTAGATGCACAATTTTCTCCTTCTTCAAAACTCTAAGTATTAGTGCATTCAATCATGTAGGAATTTCTTGGAAGCTCAAGATCAATGAGAGTGAATGGATCACTCCTAAAATATGATATTATTTCCAAAATATCCAAGGATCCATAAATTATAATAATAATACTAACATAAAATCACCAGCAACAATTTTGAAGGAGAATATCCGTGAGATGTAGAATAGTTGGTGGCAGGGTATGGTTAATACGCCCCCTAAGCTGAAAGGTCGTCGGTTCTAATCCCTTTGGATACAAAAAAATCCAACCATGTTAAGGGTTGGTGTGGTCCATGCTAGGTGCAATCCTTGGGTGATTTTTACAGCTTAGATTCCCTTGGTTCATGGTTTCTTATCCAATGGAAACCTTACTAGTCAGGGGGGTTCCACCACTTTGCCAACAAAAAAATAATTTCGAAGGAGAATTGCGGTACTTGAGTTTTCACACCAAAATTGATGAGAACAACTACAAGCATGACTGGAGGCTATTGAAAATTATAACTTGAACCAAATGAAATCATATCAGATCCAAATAATTTCATATCAGATCCAAGAGTGAGGAACAATGTTTCCAAGTTCCCCACCGAAATGGTAGATAAACAATATTCTCCTTTTTCAACAAAATTCTGAATATTGGTGCATGCCATCATGTAGGAATTTGTTGGAAGATCAATATCAAAGAGAGTGAATGGACAACTCCTAAAATATGACATTTCTTCCAAAATATCAAAATATTCACAAAATATAATATCATCAAACTCATGAGAGAAAACTGACATTAAATCACCAGCAATAATTTTGAAAGAGACTTTTGGTACTTGATTCTTCACACCAGAAATGATGAGAATAGCTACAAGAATTACTGAAATATATTGAAAATTAAAACCTGAATAAAATAATATCAGATAAGTTCCAAATAATTTCATATCATATACAAGAGTGTTCTCCACCGAGATGGTAGATGCACAGTTTTCTCCTTCAAAATTCTCAGTATTGGTGCATGCAATCATGTAGGAATATGTTGGAAGCTCTAGATCAATGAGATTAAATGGATAACTCCAAAATTCACATATTATTTCCAAAATATCCAAATTATTACTTATATGCACACCAGCATAAACATCAGACGAAGATAAATGGAATTCCTCTTCATTTTTTGAAGTAATCATTGGCAAACTTTGCACAGAATTTAAAAAAGAATCACTGGAGAATGTTTGCATAGAATGGAAGGAGAGTTTTTATTCAATAACAGATATTTGAATGTATTATTATAGATCAGCCATATGATAATATGAGATATCAAATATCTCATAAACTTTCAGAGCAACAGGAGAAGGAGTCACTCCAAGGAGACTTTTTTCAATTTGAATTGACTGTGTGGAATATTTTTCTTCTTCTTCATCTTGAACAAATTAATCAAAGAGAGTAGAGGCTGATAATTTTGAATAAATAACTTTTGTGGTGTTGGGTTTTCTCTCCAAATTGATATAATGATCCTCATTATTCTTTCCAAAGGTTCTATCCAATTCTATCCAGAGATCCTTTGGGTATTCAACAAAATCAATAAGGTAGCACAAGCTTGGAGAAAAGGCAAAACATATTGTTCCAAAATATCTATCGCCGTCATTTAGCCAGTCATTATCATCTTCATAAGACTCTTTACCAAGTACAACAGATACATCATAGAGACCTTTCCCCTTTAGAGATGAAATCATCTTCAATTTCCGTTCTAAATATCTTGTGAATGGAGTAAGAAGAGGAATTGGAAATATCGAATCCATATGAAGTTGAACCTGCAAAATATCACTACAAAACCGGAAACAATTCACACTATATCAGTATCAAGCCTTCCCTCTTGACATGTACACATTTTCAAGGTTTTTAGCGCATGCACCGCCACTCTAAATGAATTTAGGGGAAGCAAGGCACTCTTTGCGGGACTTCTGTGGAAACCCAGTTTCTTCTGGTGTACAATGGAGAGTAAACAGACTTGAAGCTTTCTTGAGGAGGATCTGATACCATATTAGAATTAATGTGCCATTAATCTTCAGGAAATGAGTGAAATTAGATTTTAATTGTTATTCCGTGTAAAGGAATGAATAATTCCCACTGAACAAAACAAATCTCACAGGAAACATACAAGTACTTCTCAGTATAATCATATTATGAACTTCATTAATCCCAACAATATACAATGGTTTTACATAAAGGATGATTCAAATAATGTGGATAATATTCGAATCTACCAACTCAACATGACTGACTGTCTAACTAGAAGTGTCTAAATCACTATTGGAGTTCACTATCCTAACTCCAGATGTTTAATCCAGTCTCTCCATCAGTTATAATCAATTAAACTAGTTGAACTCATGTGGTAGGTGAGAAGTAGGTGAGAACTAGCGCCTTGTCGCATACAACCATGTAAGACTGGAGCTAACTAAACTAGAGGACATATATCTAAATGTAACTAGAGCATCTCTTAGGTTTACTAGGTACCAACTACTGACAACTGAAGGAGGTTGGTTTCGGCACTCCCAATGGCACCTAATTGTAGGGATTGGTCTAGGAGGCACATAAACTAATGCATGAAGGTACAATTAGTGGCAATTAACCTTTATCTGTGTTCCCCACACTCTAGTAACTATTATAGGTGGTGTTGGACACTTTTCCTAACTCACTTGACCTAGGTTCTGCATAGCCCATCAACCCAACAAACACCCGAGATACTGCCTCGACAAATAAATCCCCATCAGCAACGCCCGTAAAGTAGGCGCAGTCTCACCGGAGATATCTCTTCAATGGGTAAATTCTGGAACCATGTTTCTGTAGTTGTTGAGGGATTATAGTCCCTTGGAGTGCAGCCAAGGACCTCGACCAAGTCGTAACAATGGTGCCATTTACGTTGAACTGTAGCGCACATCAGTCCATTTCCCTAGAAAACTAATAGGGCTGACAAAATACACTGCCATTTATCAAAGGCCTATAGTGTAATTTGTGGCATAAGTGGCATTTCATCATGTCATGATTGTTTCCCAGTTCTTTGACACTTATCACAGGCATGACATTATTTCCTTCTATCCATATGTATAGTTGGCCACTAAGTCCAGCTTGCAAAATCTTGCACTTCGTTGCCTTCCCAACGTAGTGTCCTCCTGAGACACCCACATGCGCTTCATCCATTACCCATTTCCTTTCATGATCAAAGATGCATCTACATTGTATTTCATCTTGTCCCAACTTATATAGTTGTCCCACGATTAGCGTGTAGTCTGTGGCCTTGACAACAAGTTATTTATTTTTCCATGTCGTGTAATCTTCAGGTGCATAACCTGTATTCAATAAGTGTATAAGAGCATCAAATCCTTTATTGACAATGTCGATAGAAAATAGTTGTGCATCATGTAGATTATCCTCTAAGCTTTTTGGTTCCTCGCCACTTTCAGGAGAATATTCTAAGTAGATTTGGATGCCCTAAAAAAATGTTAACTGATAATGCTAAAGCCTTCAAGTATAAATCTATGGTTACATTTTGTGAATAAAATGGAATTGTTCTGAAGCATTCTACACCTTATTACCGTCAGGGAAATGGGTTGGAAGAATCAACTAATAAGAACATTATTCAGAGCATTAGAAAATTGTTAAGTTAGAATAAAAGGTCATGGGATTCAATGTTAAATTATGTGCTTTGGGCAGATAGGATAACTACTAAGAAGGAAATTGGTTCTTCTCCTTTTTAGTTAGTATATGGCCCTGATGTTGTATTTCTAGTTCAGTTAGGTAGTCCAATAATGAAATATTTTCAAGATAGCTTGGAGGAACCTAATGATATTCAAAGGAGAATTTTTTCACTGATTGAATTGCAACAGGAACATGAAGCTGTAGAAGAAAAGGCTCAAATGTACAGGAAGAAAATCAAGGAAAGGTTTGACAAGAAGATTAAGGAAAATACATTTTCTTGTGGAGACATGGTTTTAAGGTGGGATGTCAGAAAGGAACAAAAAGGTAAGCATGCCAAAATTTAACAATTTGTGATTTGGTCCTTTCATAATTTCAAAACTTTTGGAGAACAATACCTTCATGTTGCAGGCTTTGGAAGGTGAAGAATTTTCCAATCCAGTGAATGGACAATTCCTTGAGCACTTTTACAGCTACTGAAGGTAAGAGACTTGCCATTCATTGTATATACCAGTGTGAAAGAGATTCAATAAAGACTCCATAGCCCAATGGAATTTTTGCAGAGTAATAGACAAGTTTAGTTGAGTGGGCAGAAGGCATTGATCTACAGGTTCTTGAAACCTCACAAGGAGGCTTTCATTCCATAGCAAGAGCCAGATGTTATAACTACATGTTGTTCTTAGTTTATTTGTCTTATTTTTCAAGCATTGATTTACTATGAATTTACATTTTAAGTTGGTTTTGAGAATTGTTTGGCAATCAGTACTTTTTATTTGATTTAATGTTTTAATGATTTGGTTATTTCATTTTATTAGTTTGAAGGTTTTTTATTTGGGCTTATTAGTTAATATATATATATATATATCTTTAAGGTCTTAAAATATTATAATAAAGTTTATTTCAAAGTTTTAGCTTTATGACGAACCTTCATTTTTAAGCCTTGCTTAAAAAATATGCAAAAGGGAGATTCCTGTAGTGCAGGGTTCGAAGACAATGAACAAAGGTGCTACAAGAATATCGAACCTGTGAAATTATGGAAAACAATGGTGATGCTTTGTAATAAAAAATAGTAGGAGACGTTTAACACATGTGAGGACAGAATGATACGTGTTTAGAGCCCAATGATCATTATGACAAGTGTATGAGAGGAGGCAAAGATTATTGATGAGAATCATGGCTATTTGAAATCGAAATTGGTGGAAGTTTTTTGACACTTATGATAGCGCATATTAAAAACCCAGTGATGATTATGATAGGTGTATGAGAAGTTGCAAGGATCATGGTCATACCTGTCAGGTTTTCATTTGGTAAAATTATTGAATGAAGCGGTTGGAGATCATGGCGGTTGCAAAGTAAAGTATTGAAGGCCTTTGGACACTTATCGAAGATATAATAGCATATATTCAGGAGTTCAGTTCATAATCATGACAGTTGTATGACCATGTATTGAATCATTGATAGAGTCATGGTATACATTGACACAGTGTTGGTTTTGTAAGGATTATTGAAAAATCATTAACCTGTTTGTTACGAATTTGCTTGGCTGCTAATTTTATCATTGCAAAGACCATTTTGAATATTTTTGAACTGGTTTAAATAAATACATAGTCTAGGTTTATAGTGTAGAAAATGAAGAAAAGTGGTAAAACTAACAAAGCCGAACCCACTGATACAAGCTGGGAAAATAGTTTTCCTGAGTGTATAGCATTGTTTCAAAGAGTTGGATGGTTTAACTACTTTGAGAGAATCAATGGTTTTAATTCAGAAGTGTCATATGGGTTTTCTTAGGGCTTTGATAAAGACACGGTTTCATTTTACACCCTTAAATTTGAATTGAAAAGAGAATTGATAGCAGAAGCCACAGGCATAGCAGATGATGGAGATTTTTGGTTCAATAAAATATCCTTCACCTTCAATCCAAAAGATTTCCTATTTGCTAAAGTCAAAACCCTAGATTAGGGGAAAGGTGTACAATTAGACAAGTTTAAGCCTTAGTGAAGAAAGGCCATTAGAATTTTACCAAGCTACATCACATGTGAGGGAAGATTTTCTATCGTCTTCAAATATCATATCAGATTCCTGCAACATTTAAATCAACATTCCAGGATGAATTTACCCCTTTTCTTTTTGAAAAAGATGCAAAAGATGTCAAACAGGATAAAAGGGCATAGGGATCATACACAACAATCTATTTTTCATCATGGGCTAATAAAGCTCATTGTTTGCACTGTCCTTCTATTGCAGCTGCAACATTTTCCCAAAATTCCAAAAAATTTCAGGACCCTCCTTTGCTTCGATTAGTTTGATTTTATTCTTTGATTTGTTCTAATGATTTTCTAGAAAGATTTCTAATGCTTGGATTGATCTCCCATTTGTTTTAGATTTTCCTTTAACTCTTGAAACTGTTTGATCAAACTTGATTGTTTCCTTTGGATACAGTCTCAGCTTGTTTGCTCGGTTTGTTGCTCAATCAAATCAATTTTTGTTGTCGGTTTCAAAAGCGTATCCATTGGCATCTCGCCTGTCTGCTGCCCGCCTGCAATCAAGAAGTAGCGAGGAACCTGTTGCGGCTACAACTATTTCCCCAAATTTCTTAAATTTTGGGCCCCTCCTCATGATTTAGCATTACTTTTAATCGTTGGATCATTTGAACTTTGTGGTCGTACTTCAATTGTGGATGATGTTAGAGGATTACCTCTCGGGCTATTTTTGGAGGTTTCCTGCATTTGAATTTTGCGTTTAGTCACAGATGTGAGTTTGGTTTGTTAGCTGAGGATGAATCGGACTTTATTATTCCTTGGAAAGCCACTGTTGCAGAAGTAAAACAGGTTTACCGTCACTGAGTTTTAAAGTTGTCTAAGCACTTAGTTTTTCTATTGATCGGGCATCAATTTTGTTTGATCAGAAGCCATAGTCTTTCTTTTTCCGCTGTTGTGGCTCCCAAATCATTTCTCCACCCGAAGCGTGAAGCGTTTCGATCACCGATGCGTATTGGTATTTTGATCGCTTGCCTGTATCTTTTCTTCTTCCGCCGTTGCGGCTGGGAAAGCCATTTAGCGTCCAATGTAAAATGTCTTCCGACTTCCAATTGAGAGTCTTCCCGCCCTCAGGTCTTGTGTCCCTAACCTTTTCACTTCCACCGTTGCGGCTCCCAAATCAAGTAGCCATCCGAAGTAAAAAGCGCTCTGCTGCTGATGCGTGTTGACTTTTTCGTTGTGTGTCCATAGTTGTGCCCCTTCCGTCGTTGCGGCTGGGAAAACCATTTGGATTTCGATGTCATTATCCTTTCAATTTGTGATTAATTTTTCCCACCCTCCCATCGCATGCCTGTAGCCTTTACTCTTCCGCCATTGCGGCTGGGCAGAGCTTTTGTTTCCGATGTCAGTTTCCTCCCATTTTCTGCAATTGGTGTTTTTATCACGAGCCCGTAGGAGGACGAGGTAGTGTTGTCGGCATTTGTAAAATGACGATGGCACACCTGGTCTTTTCTTGTGGATTAGTTGTTTCAGTAATATAATTTGCTGCTTTGTTTTGGAACACAAATCCAATGAATGATGCATTTTGGTTTATTTGCAAGTGGACTCAAGGGATTGGTCGGTGTTATAGTAGATTTCACCACTCTAGGTGAATCACACTTTGTATGGCCTTCCCCTATCCCGCTGCAGACTCTTTAGACCCCATGGACCATATTTTATCCTTTGATGTTTCCTTGATCATCCCTAAAAACTATATAAAAGATGATATACACGGATTTTTCCCTGATAACCGCGTACATACGCTAGTTTGACCCCTATAATCGCGTACATCGGGATGTGTGCATAATCATTTTGGAATTTTCCTTAACATGGATCCGACTCATTTGACTCCTGGCCTTCCATATGCCTTGAGATTGCTCGGATTCGATCCTTCATTATCCCTTGTGAACCAATATAAGGAACCCCTTGGTACATTGAAGGCATATAAAGAGATTGAAAGCAATGAAACTATAGTCCATTGTTGCCAGAATTTATGCTTGAGTCTGCATCCCTTTGTCCCTTTGGAGCACTGTTGTGTTCTTCCCAAGCTCTCCCTTTGCTAGTGATCTCGCTATCATGAGATGGAGGATTGAGGTGGTGGAGGCCCAAGTGGGGGATTCAGTTTCTCTGATTCGCAGACATGCCGTCAGAGGTTGTATCTATCTTGTAATCTATGATTTATATTAATAAGAACTATCTTTTCCTATCCAATGATGTGTATTTGATTGAATATTGTATCCATTGGAATATGTCAAATGCTTTTACATTATTGATTATATATGCTAGAATAGATCTAACACCATGATATATAGTATGCTTGTCTTGTTTACTTGCTGTTGAGGAAGTATTATATCAATTCAAGATAAAGATTGTAAAGCTCAATGGGGATCTACTTCAACCGTCCAGAATAAGGTACGAGGTTTGATCCTTTAGTGTTATATGTTTTATTTCTATTGCATATTGGGAAAGATTGATTTCTGGATTCAAAGCTGTCTGTTGTGGTACCCCAAGCCATAGGAATTTCTCTTCGTAACAGAATTGGTGACTCCGCTGGGGAGTTCCTAGTAGTTGTCCTTTGGGGGTGATTTTCTCAGCATTCAATGTATTTGAATTGCTCTTTTTCTCTTGTTTCTATGTCAGGTCTGGGGGCATGTATGCCTGATAGAGTCTGATTGGAGTAAATTCTATCTCAACCTATCCATTTGCCTTGTTTTTATGCACCTTTTCTTCCTGTATGCAGGTTTTTGATTTACAGTCGCGTATACATGCAGTTTCCTCTGTGATTTCCGCGTATACACGCGGATTTACTACGAACAGTCACGTATACCCTGGATTTTTCCCTTTTTGTGGAAGTTAATTGGTTTCTGGGTGAATGCTGTTAGTTGCTGAGTCTCCTTTGGCACTACCTGAGTCTGTTTTGACCTTTGGTTCTAAATAGAAACGTTTTTTTTTAGCCTAAATTATTTTTTTTAGGTAAGTTCTTGTCATGGAATTTTCGATTTTTTGTTTGAGATTAGTGCATTAGAGTTATTTTACCTTAGTGCTTTGCTTGGATGCTGTCTATGTGTGCTTGCAGATTCTGGGGGTGGTAGAATCATTCTTTTGCTTTTTGCATCTCTTATATTTTCAAAAAATCCAAAAACATTTGCTTATCATAATGCATTGCATTTTGCACTTTGTATTGTACTTGCATTAGATCTATATTTGCTTTGGGGTACTAGTTAGGACTTCATATAGGAAAAATTTGCATTCATCATTTGAAGAAGAAATTGTGCATTTCACGTAGTAGCATACCCTGTTTACATGGACACAATGCATTTGCATTGATTGTTACGGTGTGCATTTTACTTCTATTGTGTCATAACACCACTAGTTGCACGACCATATCCTATTTTGGAGTAATAAAGCCAACTAAAATCAATGCTAATTAAAATGAATTACACTCTTTTCTTTTCTAGGGTGCACCAACAAGCTTAGGTTTTAGGATCTTGGAATAGTTCATTGTAAGTCAATTCTCCAAGATCACTAAACAACAACATCTAGGTGTCTTTCCAGGGAGTGTCTGAAATCCTTGGTATAACCATCATTCTCAGGATCCTCCTCTAAAACGGGAGTTAAGCATGAGGCAGTGTGAGTGGGTATTGATTGGGATGACTCCTAGTCATAACTGAGTAGCACCGGTGATATTGCTAGGATTGTATTCGTATCTGGGGGCTCTTTCGAGAGTTTCGGGCTTTGCTACCCTACCCATACGGTCAATCCCACCTGCGACTGTCTGCCTGAGATTTGATTATATTGAGGTGACCTTAGTGACCTTACCTAGGATATCGAGGGGGTACTTGTAGAGGTTATTTTGCATGTGTCCCGGCTAGGTTGGGCTCGGACAGCATAGTCTCTATACACGTTGAAGCTGAGGGCCACAATAATTGGTTACATACCTCCACTTGTTGTGTATGGGAGTCTCAGGCCTCTCCTAGGTGAGACATACCTGCTTCATTCGGGAGCTCACTTATCCAGCCCTTGTTTGCTTTCATTTTGCTTTAGGTTTTATTAGTGATTGCTCTGTGCATTCTAGTTGGCCTAGGGTTTACGTAAATAGAGAGTCTTTGCTTTTTGTTGAGTCATTGTGGATTCGAGTGTGGTTCCGCGTCATTCTCATCGGTTAGCAGGACTTCCACCTTCCACTTCTCCTCCTCCTTTGGGAGAGGTGCCTAGACTGTCCAGGTGGACTATGTCACACACTGATTCACACACCATGGAGGATCATTCAGAGACTATTCCTGAGCCACCTCCTCTCCTTCGTGTTGACGATGGGGAATTTACTCCTACATACGATCCTTCACCTGACCTAGCTGAGTTCAGTCCCGTGATTTCCCAGATAGGATCTTTGCATGATAGACCTACTCACTCTAGGGCTGATTCCCCATTAACACATTACCGGTATGGAATGCCGGAAGATGCCGAGACTCACTTTGACCCTCCTAGCACTAGCTATGGTAGTTATGCTACGACTGGTTTTCCTATGCACGATTTGACATTTCATGTTGAATCCGACTTTGAGCCTAGCACTATGCCTGGGGGAAATCCCATTCCTTACCTTGCAAATAGATTTGGGAGTACTAGTCACATTGCACCTTCCATCCCAGTGGTGGAAGCTCCATCGCATCCCCCTCCTAGGTCTAGGGTTAGTGATCCAATTAGGATACCAGGTCCAAGACAGGTGACGATAGGCACTAGTACATATCTTATCACTGAGATTCCTTCATCCTTGGTTCCAAGTTCTTCAAATGTACATCCTCCACCTTATCCACGTGGTCCTTTGAGCCGATATATGGCTACGAGTCAAGTCTGTGCTACGGTTACTAGACCAATTGTGTCTCAAGTTCATATACCACCCACTGCTTCGGGAGGCTATATTCACCCTTCTAGTGGTCAGCTTGTTACATCTGGGGCATATATACCTAATTTGGTTATGTATGTTCCCCCTTCCGGAGCTTATCTTCCTACCTACGGAGTGTCCCATGGGACATCGCATGTGATGACCTATGGACCTTATTACGGTCCGCAGTATGGACAGGTTTCTTCACCTTATGGAGGCGGGTATCAACAACCTACCTACTCTCCTAATTATGGCTTTGTAGCTCCTACCAGTCAAGGTCCACCTTACTATGGTACTTCCATGTCATCTTATACAGGTCAGACAGGAGGAGGACACTATGGCCAAGGCCATGGTGGTGCTCAAACCTATGTGAACCAGGGAGCTGTCCATCGACCTCATCATGCTAAGCTCTGTTTCCTCATGACACTCAACCTTCCTGACTTATCGAGACTTATGAACGATCCCGTGGCTCATGACCCGGCTTGGCCGACTGTCCCTACCAAGCTTCCTTTGTACATACCTAAGTTCGAAGGAAAACCAGGAGAGGATCCGAGTGAACACATTACCACGTTTCACCTTTGGTGCTCTTCGAATTCGTTACATCAGGACTCAGTCTGCTTGCAACTATTTCAATGCACCCTTACAGGGCCCGCTGCAAAATTGTATATAGAGTTACCAAAGGGATCCTTTACCTTGTTCGACGATCTTGCGATGAATTTTCTTAATCACTTCCAGCTACCAATGCGCTATGACATTGGTACTGAACTCTTGTCGACATTTCGACAGGATAAAGCCACCCATATTTCTGATCATATTCAGGAGTGGCGTAGATGGAAGAGATTAATTAAAGCTTTTATACCGCCGGAGTTCCTTCTTGAGTGGTTCCTCAAGTCTTTATTGCCATATATCGCGAAGGATGTTTCTACATCCGGAGTGCAGAATGAGGAACAAGCAATCTTTAGGGCACAGGAACTGGACTTGATTTATGCTCAGTCCGGTTTGTTGTATGAGATTATTCCCAACGCTCCTCATTATAGTTTCGATCCCAAGGTTAAACCTAGACCACATGCTGATGGCATTGTGGGTTGTGCAAGTGCGAAACCTACAAATTCGGTTGCAAAACAAGTTAGTCAATTGTCGCTCAACCAGTCTACTTCGGGACAAGCTACGGATTCGTCTCAACCCACCCAAACGGCGAGTGTACTTTTTGTGCAATCATCGGACCAAAAGGGTAACCAGAAACCCGGACGGAATAAGAAAAAGGGTAAGAATAATAATTGAAAGGGTGGGAATAGGAATGAGAATGCTTCCAATAATGACAAGAATGGTCAGAATGCTGGTGGGGACAAGCAAGTGAAACATAAGGTTAAATTCCCTTGCAAGCTATGTAAGGATGATCACCGCACTTACTTGTGCCCTAGAATTGATGAAGCTTCGAGACTCTTAGCACAAGGCCCAGCTTTGCTAACGAACCCTTTACCACATAACCAGAATATGAACTCGAAGTCCCAGGAGCAATCTAGTGAGAATGATCCACCAGAGGCTAGTGCTCGTGGGTGCATTAACATGGTCCGTGCTGCCAAGGTTGTGACTTGTGCGAAAGATTATGGATTGTCACGACCCAACCCAGGCAAAGAACCCGATCCACCAGGAACTCCTTTGCGCATTGAGAAACCTGCAGATAAACCTGAAGCTGCACCTCGCATTCCTAAGGGGGTACTTAAGCACTCGGGGCATAATCCAAATGCCTGAGTGGCCCAAAATTATTCAGTTGTCGAGGATTTGGGCCATAATCCTTGTGTGATGTCTGCATTGGAAGTGCTTCAGATCATTCTCCTTCACAAAGGAAGGCTTTGCTTTCTGCTCTTGGTGTGAACGGTGATGATTCTTCCTCAGTGATCAAATTTGAAACCGCAGGTCATCAGCCTCGCTTTCCCTACTATGTGTCTCTTTTGGTACATGTAGAATGTCTTAATATGATCATCAAGCGCACTGTGATTGACGAGGGTGCTGCTGCATCTGTGATGTCTTTGTCCTGTTGGAAGGGTCTTGGTTCTCCTGAGTTGTCGAATTCAGCGACTATGTTAACTACTTTTGATGGGAGATCTTTTAGGCTGCACGGCATCATTCCATCCCTTAAAGTTTTTTTGGGAGGGAAGACCGTTGCGATAGAGGTTTAGGTGGTTGATGCGCCCCTCGAATACAATCTCTTTCTGGGTCGAAACTGGATGTATAGTATGCAAGCCGTTGCTTCTTCCATGTTTCACGTTGTATGCTTTCCTCATAATAGGAAGATTGTAATGATTGATCAAATGGCATTCAAGAATTCCCCTATTATTGCATCTTCAGGAACTTTGGTTCCGGTCGTTCAACACTCTCAGCCGGCAACTGGGAGTGTGGGTGTAGGCCTGTATCCATCCCTCATGGGAAGCTTTAGTTGTCCTACACCGGTCCTCATGATAGGATCTCGTTCCGATAGGGCTTCAACTTCTACGACCTCAGTGTCTTTTCACACGACTCATATGGGAGATCCTTGGATTCTTCCTACAATGAGTATTTCCAGTGAGCCTGTCGAAACCAACGTGCCCCTTCCTGCAACCATGATAGCTTATCAAGCCAATCTTATGAATGTTGTAGAGCCTTGTTCTTCCTCTTCGCGGATGGAAGAGGAAGACCCCTATGTGCTACTTGCATGGGCAGTACAGTCTTCTCATGCCCACAACTGTCTGGATATGGTTTTCCCTTCATATGAAGTGATTATCGAGGACATGTCGGGCGTTGAGCTGCCATGGGAGGAACTTCATCATAGATCATATTTCCTCCCACCGCTTGACCATTTGGAGCATGAGGATTATAGGGAGATTCTTAGTCAAAGAGTTGGTAGTCCCATGATTCCATTAAGCTCTCCTGGTTAGATGGTTGATGGGAACATGGTGAACATATCTTCCATGATTTCTATCAACATCTCTCGAGATCCTGGCACCATTGAGAATGTCTATATTGGGGCAGATTGTTCCCAGGATGAGATTCTTGAATATACCGAGCTATTCAAGGAATTCCGTGATATTTTTGCTTGGTCTTATGATGAGATGCCAGGTATTGACCCTCGGATTGTCGAACATGAGATTAATACTTACCCCAACGCTAAGCCTATTCGACAATGCTTACGCACTGTGAATCCTAGGAAAGCACCCGCCATTAAGGCAGAGATAGAGAAGCTGTTGAAAGCCGATTTCATCTATCTTGTTCCCTTGACGGAGTGGGTTTCAAACCCCGTTCTGGTGGATAAGAAGAAGGGAGTGATCCGAATATGCACTGATTTCCGTGATCTAAATCGTGCCTGTCCTAAGGATAAATTCCCCACACCATTTATAGATCAGATTTTGGATGAGTGTGCGGGTAGCGAGGTGTTCTCATTTATGGATGGCTTTTCTGGGTATAATCAGATCCAGATTAAACCCGAGGACCAACACAAGACTGCATTTATTTGTCCTTGGGGAATGTTTTCATATCGGAAGATGCCTTTCGGCCTTAAAAAAGTCGGAGCTACATTTCAGCGGGAAATGACCTTGATTTTCCATGATCTCAAGTCTATTATTGAAGTATTTTTGGATGACCTCCCTGCTCATTCTCGTATGAGAATGCGTCATTCCTATCACTTGAGATTGGTCTTTGAAAGATTCCAGCACTATTCGGTTAGATTAAATCCTCATAAGTGCATCTTTTGCGTAAAGACAGGTCGTTTATTAGGATTCATCATTTCAAAGGAGGGCATAAGAGTCGATCCCTTAAAGGTTGAGGCAATACTTCAGTTGTCTCCCCCGAAGAATATTTGTCATCTTCAGTGTTTGTAAGGTATGGAAAACTTCTTATGAAGATTTGTGGTCAATTTTTCCAATTTGACTAGAGGCTTCATGCGTCTCTTGAAGAAGGATACTCCCTTTGAATGGGATGAGCGAGCCCAGGAGTCCTTTGATGCACTTAAGCGAGCCCTAGCATCGGCCTCGGTGATTACTCCTCCGGATTATATCCGTGATTTCCTATTATATGTGGTCGTGTCTTTAGAGATGATTGGTATGGTATTGGTTCAAGAGGATGAGGAGCTCTAGGAGCATGTCACATATTATCAGAGCCGAAACCTTATTGACGTAGAGATTTGGTATTCTCATGTCGAGAAGCTTCCTTTAGTGACCATACATGCGGTTCAACGTTTGAGACATATCCTCCTGTTGGCAGCCAGCAACAACCTCTTCATTTCTTTAAAATGAAGAGAGATCAACTTTTATGTAATTTATCAACTCAAAAATTATGAAAGAGCACCTTCAGAATCATTGATTCTGAAGGTAATCTCAATCAAAAGAAAGTGATATAATAATTCTAGAGCTGAAAGAAATTCGCTTATAAACTTGACCTTTAAAACAATTGTTAGCAGTCTCATAAATTTTCATGAGTTTATTAAAAATCATTAAAAGAAATTTATGTGGTTTAAGAGTTTGAAATAATGGGTCGAGAGAAATTCAATAAAACACATTTTATGTTGAGTAGGGTATTATTGGTCCTAAGCCATGAAACTAAGGGTCATTTTCAAATGTTTTATCATATGTAATACCATACTACGACATTTTGTAAATAATATAGTTAATGGGTAAATAATGTTTGTATAGAAAATTCGTACTTATGATAGTTTATCATTGAAATATGTATCGATAGGATATTTGGAAGATTTTAAACTTAGTCTTGTACATACATAGCATAGATATATAGCATAGATATTAATCTAGCTATTTTATCAAAGCATTGTTAATATGAAAGTGCGATTTTATTACCCTGCATACCACGACGTAGCATGATTAAAAAAGAGATGACTGTTAGGATTAGCTGGCCATGCAGTAAGCCAATTGTCAAGTTAATAAACGATTATTCATTTGGATTAATGAGCATGTATGAAAACGTGGCTTACACCTCTTAATAGATCGATAGTTGTATGCATATGGAAATATCATATTGACAGTGTTAAATGCTAAATGTCATTTCGACTTACATCGTTGTACCTGTTAATTATGAACCACTGTCAATAATCAATGGTTGAAATGATGATTCTACCAGTCACCGTATTTCTAGTTCACCAAGTTAGTGGTTATTACTAACAGTCATGGTTAAGCATAGATGAACTGGCATGAATCATGGAATATTGTGATGGTTGTAGCGCTTATCACTGCTTAAAAATCCCGCTAAAATGGCAGGTTCAGAGATTGTATCTCTGATTAGATTTGAATCATGCGAAAATAATCCATCATGTCGTGTGTTTGGATACCTATCCCTTCTGTGTTCACTTCTCCATTTGTTTTGGGTCGAAGACAGGAGAGTGCCAAAGAAACCATGTCTCCTTTGAATCGGTTTGAGATTTCGGGGTTTGAACTTATAGACGCCAACCAGGAAGTTGCCAAGAAATTCGAGAAAATGGGATGGGCAAATTTCTTTAGGTGTTTTGATGGTCACCATGTGGAGATCACTAAGATGTTCGCCATGAATTTTGAAGATGACAGAGTGCAAATTGGGGTTTTCGAGTTTGTTATCAACGAAGATAAGATTGCCGAAGCCAATAAGCTCCCACAGGTTGGGGAACGCTGGTTTAAGGGTACTATGGTCAATAAGAAGAAATGCTTGGCTCTGTTAATGCCATTACCGGATAATGCAAAACTGAGGATAGGCATCCCTGTGAAATTTCTGAAGCCCGAATGGAGAATTTACTATGAAATCTTGGTAAGGTACGTGTCCTGTTGTGGACGATACTCCCATTTACACTTATATCATTTACGGTTAATGTTAGCAGTAAAGGGTTGCAAACTTAATTTTCCCTTCTATCTATGGCAAAGTCTTAAGAAGATGTCACAGTCTGTTAAGAATTTCAATAACCCTAACAGTAGTCTTTGTCACCATGGGTTGATAAAAATATTATTGCAATTCGAATTATCTGCTAAGGGTGTGTCTTGGGATAAGTTTCTAGTTGATTGTCGATTGGGGCCAACGTAGTATTGGCCTAATCCATCTCCACGAGCTCGTAGGAAATGAAAGGTATTAAATCCTAGAGTCAATAGTTCAAAGGTCA
>LPNX010227056.1:228804-246031 GCA_001517045.1 Pseudotsuga menziesii | reverse complement strand
TAATGCAAAACAAAATGTTGCTGCAAATAGTTCTAACAATGATCCAACAACAACTGAAAAAGGAAAAGCAGCAGCTGATAAAGCTTCCTTGATAGGTAAGAACTCTAAATCAACTACACCTCCATTCTTACTTACCTTTGATATTTTCAATAGGAATGTCCACAACTGCATGGTAGATTCAGGAGCATCCTCCAATCTTATGCCTCTATCTTTATGTAAGAAATTGAATGGAAAATTTGTTCCATCCAATTCACAAATAACTCAATTAGATAGAACAAATGTAAAGGTTGTTGGAGAGATGAAAGATGTCTTAGTTAGGATTGCTTGTAACCCTTTGGTTTATCAAATCATTGATATTGTTGTTGCTGATATTCCAGATGCATATGGATTGTTCTTAAGTAGGGATTGGTCTCAACAGTTGAACGGTTTCTTTGCTACTGATTGGTCTACATTATGGTTACCTAAAAACGGAAAATCAAATCAGATAAAAATAAATAGAGAACGGTATATGAAACATACTATTACAGAACTGCATGATCCCAGTGAACCTATTTTATTTTCTGATTGTATTATGGGAAATTACATGTATGAATTAGGATTTGGAAATTTCATGGCTGAAAGTTCTACTCTTTCTGAAAATAATCAGCAATCTGAAATTTGTAATGTAACAGCCATTTCTCCTAACTGTTCACTCAAGGAAACCATTAGTGATGTAAATAATATAAATATTGTAAATATCATAGAAAGTAAGGTAATTGTACATAGTCCTATTTGGACGTTATATTTTGATGGCGCCAAATCTAAGGAAGGAGCAGGGGCTGGTTGTTTACTAGTAGACCCTCAAGGAAATAAAACTTGTATAGCTTGTAGAATGGAATTTAGTTGTACAAACAATATAGTTGAATATGAAGCTTTAATACAAGGCTTGAAAAAGGCAATTGATTTGGGCATCAAAGAGTTAATTGTTTTTGGAGATTCTGAGATCATTGTTAGACAGGTTCGTAACTCCATTCACTGTTTATCTAAACATTTACAGAGTTATCAAAAAGAGGTATGGAATCTTATCGTACATTTTGATGCATTTAACATAAATTCTGTTCCTAGAAGTCAAAATCAAGAAGCAGATTTGTTGGCAAACGTAGCATCCAAGTTAATTCCTTCAGAAAATCTTACTCCAGATTTCTTTTCTGTTGAATTTATTTTTAGGCCTTCTATACCTGACAATATTTTTAACTGGTGTGTGTTTGACAATGATACGCAGGTATTGAATTTCCTAATGAATGAAGATACTTTTAAAGATGCAGCAATAGATGAAGCCACTCATGATGAAAACCTGCGGGATTTTTCCGTAATTAATGATTTCTGTTCAATTGAAAAAGCTTTCGAATAGGTAAAACCAGTCCCTAATTCAGTACTTCGATTAGAAAAGTTTTTTGATCTACAGGATAAGTTTAGGTCTGTTCCTAATTGTAAAACAAATAGTTCTCGCATAAGATACGAAACCATCAATTTAGGAACATAATTAAATCCCCAAACTGTAAATCTTGGAATAGATTGTAATCCTATAGAAAAAACAGCTTTCATAAAATTGTTTAAGGATTTCAAAGATATATTTGCATGGACATATGATGACCTGAAAACATTCAATACTCAAGTTATGCAACATATAATTCCAATTAAACAAGAATCAAAACCTTTTCAACAGAAGTTAAGAAAATATCACCCATCATTAGAACCAACAATAAAAAAGGAACTGAATAAATTGTTAGCTGCCAAGATCATTTTCCCTATCAGACACACTCAATGGGTAGCAAACTTAGTTCCAGTTAGGAAGAAAAATGGGGATATTAGATTGTGTGTTGATTTTAGAAATTTAAATAAAGCTTCTGAAAAGGATAATTACCCTGTTCCTCCCATGGAACAAATTCTTCAGAAGGTGTCTGGGTCTGAGATACTTTCTCTTCTTGACGGTTTCTCAGGGTATAACTAAATATTGGTTTCCCCAGATGATCAATTGAAAACATCGTTTAGAACTCCATGGGGAAAGTATGCCTACCGCAAGATGCCTTTTGGGTTAATCAATGCGGGAGCAACATTTCAAAGAGCAATGGATATTGCTTTTAGAGGCTTAACCAGTCACTCAGTCATTGTCTATTTGGATGACGTTACTGTGTACTCTAAACATCATCCTGATCATCTTAATCATCTCAGAAAAATATTTGAACGGTGTAGAAAATTTGGAATATCTTTAAATCCTAAAAAAAACGATATTTGTTGTTTCAGAAGGTATCTTACTAGGATGTGTAGTATCGAAACATGGAATCATGATTGATCCTGAAAGAACACAAGCTATTTCAAAGATTACCTTTCCTTCCAGCAAGAAAGGAATGCAGTCATTCCTAGGAAAAATAAATTTTGTTAGGAGATTCACTCCTAGTTTTTCAGAGATCATTCGTCCTTTGCAGAAAATGATTAAAAAAGATGCTATGTTTAATTGGGGACAAACTGAAAAAGAATCCTTTCAGAAAATTTTAGAAGCTATTTCAGAGGCTCCTAGTCTTCTAAGCCCAGATTTCAATAAGGATTTTATATTATATACCTTTGCTTCTGATATTGCATATGCAGCAGTTTTAACCCAATTAAATCAGCAAAATAATGAAGTCCCAATTTCTTTTATGAGTTCGAATTTCAAAGGTGCTGAACTCAATTATCATGAAGTTGATAAACAAGCCTTTGCTGTTTTTAAAGCTATAAAACATTTTCGTCCTTACTTGCTAAAATCTAAAACGAAAGTAATTGTTCCTTATTCTTCAGTCAGAAATTTGTTAGTTCAGAAAGATTTAGGAGAAAAGAGAGCACCTTGGATGATAGCTCTTCAAGAATATGACTTAGAAATCAAACCTTCAACGATAATCAAAGGTCAAGGGCTGTGTAAATTAGCCGCTGAAGCTGCTCATTTGCCTGATGATAAAGCTGAAACTATTATTGATGAAGCTTTACTTATCAGGGAGATTTATTTTTATCCACCTCCTCAAGATTCCTGGTACACAGACATACGGTTACTTTTGGAAACAGGGACTGCCCCTGATTACCTAGAAACAAAGAAGAAAAGAGCACTGAGATTGAAGTCTGCTCCATACTTATTAATCGATAATATCCTTTTTAGGAAAAATTCAGATGGAGTTTACCTTCGATGTTTAGATAAAGATGAAACCGAAACAATTCTGAAAGAATTGCATTCTGGACCAGAAGGTGGTCATTTTGGTGGGGAGACCACTGCTCACAAAATTCTCAGGGCTAGTTATTATTGGCCTACCTTGTTTCGATATTCTTATACCTTCATCAGAAAGTGTCAAGAGTGTCAACTTGCTGTAGGAAGGGTGAAAAAATCTGCTTTCCCTTTACAACCTGTTTCAACTGAAAGACCTTTTCAGCAATGGGGTATCGATATAGTAGGTCCAATAAACCCTCCCTCATCAATGCAACACAAATACATAATAACTGCAACTGATTATTTCACTCTTTGGGCTGAAGCTGCACCGTTAAAAGTTGTGAATACCAATCAGGTTATACTATTTTTGGAATTCTTTATCATAACAAGATTTGGTATTCCTAATTCTCTCGTTTTCGATAATGCGTCATATTTTTCATCAATTGAATTGACTCAGTTTGCATTAGAAAAGGGAATAAGAATCAGATATTCAGCTAATTACCATCCTCATGGGAATGGCTTAGCTGAATCAACAAATAAAAATTTATTAAAAATTCTTAAAAGAACAGTTTCAGTTCACCATCGGAACTGGCATACTGAATTGGTCAATGCTCTTTGGGCAGATAGAGTAACTCCAAAAGCTGCGATAGGTAACTCACCATTTTTCTTAGTGTATGGTACTGAAGCTATTATTCCGCCAAATTTGTTCTTACCTTCGTTACAGTTAGCTCAGTCTGTCCAGGAAGAAGAATGCCCAGCAATGGAAAAAAGAATTAATGCATTGTTAAAATTGGAAGAAGACAGGGAAAAGTCAAAACAACACTTTAACAAACATCAACAGATTGTAAAGTCATGGTTTGACCAATCATTTAGTTCTGATCGAGAATTTCAAGTAGGAGACTTGGTCTTAAAATGGGATAAAGCTCACGAAGATAAGGGAGATCATACAAAATTTCAGAAACTGTGGTTAGGTCCTTTTGTTATTTCTGAAAAAATAGGTCCAAGTACCTTTCGATTGCAAACACTTGAAGGACAGTCCGAGACATTCCCTGTGAATGGACTGATTCTTAAAAAATATTTCTGTTGATATTTTTTTGTCTAAAATGTACATACCTACTTGTTGTTTGTAAATAAATTTGTTTTTCTGTATATAAACTAGCAAACTGGTAAATCAATCAATATTTTCTAAAATCATATATATTAGATTGATTAAAATTTGTGTATATAACCAGTCATTTGTAAGTAACAGCTATGACTAATGTAAATAAATAAATATCAGTTTACTCATCAGTCTTAAAAATTATGATATTAGACTGAAATATTTTAAAATTTGTTCAGATTGATCAAAATTTCTTGAATCTGTAAAGATCTTCATTGTTTCTATTTATAAATGTTTCTCAGATTTTCTTCATCTTGTTCTTTTCCGAAATAGGGATAGCTTATTAAATGCCTTTTTTGAAGCTTGTACTTTTGAAAAACTTTTACAGATCTTTATCATTAGTTTTAGAAAAAAATTATCATTTGAGAACTGTCTAGCATTTGTTCCAGTTAATTAAAAGCTAAAGTAAGAGACGGAAGGTCTCAGTAATGAGCCAGTCCAATCAGAATCACAAATATCACTGGTATGACATTATTAGGAAACTAGTAATGGCTTTTGGTTTTGAAATCAAAAGATAAGGGGTCTCATCACGAGCCAGCTGATTCATTTTCGAGTGATATTAATGACTGACATTTCCGTTTGGTTACCACGCTAGGTAATGATCTCTTATTTTATGAAAATTAAAAGATCAAAAATGAAATTGCAATAAAAGCATAACTTTTGACTGAAGAATAGGAGGTCTCAGTAATGAGCCGGCCTAATCATGATCATCAGTGTTGTCTGGAATAACTTCATTTCTGATCACCAGGGTGATGGCTTTTGATTTAAAAATTAAAGGACAAGAGGTCTCATCATGAGCCGGCTTGCTTATTTCAGACAACTCTCGTGAATGATACTATCACATTGGGATACCAAACCCAGATAGTAGTCTTCAAGCAGAATTATTGTTTTAAAAAGAAAAGAAAAAGCAAGAAGAAAGAAAATGATTATGCTATGGAACAGATTCTAGGAAGTTTTCAATGAAAAAAGTACTCTATGCTGATGGTACAGGTCATCTTTACTAAGAAGTACTTGCTTTGCCTAAGATATTTGTAATTTTATCCCTAATCAAATTTTTGTTTTAAAAGATGGAATATTTCTGAGTTATATTTATGAATATGAGAAAATGGTTTAATATGGATAAAGGATTTTTTATTACTTTCAACAGGTTTTGAGATTTCATTTTGATCATCTTTTTTAAGCAGAGATAACTGGTTCACCCAGGTCGTCGCCATTTGTTGGTAGCCATCAACAACCTCTTCATTTCTTTAAAATGAAGAGAGATCAGCTTTTATGTAATTTATCAACTCAAAAATTATGAAAGAGCACCTTCAGAATCATTGATTCTGAAGGTAATCTCAATCAAAAGAAAGTGATATAATAATTCTAGAGCTGAAAGAAATTCGCTTATAAACTTGACCTTTAAAACAATTGTTAGCAGTCTCATAAATTTTCATGAGTTTATTAAAAATCATTAAAAGAAATTTATGTGGTTTAAGAGTTTGAAATAATGGGTCGAGAGAAATTCAATAAAACACATTTTATGTTGAGTAGGGTATTATTGGTCCTAAGCCATGAAACTAAGGGTCATTTTCAAATGTTTTATCATATGTAATACCATACTACGAAATTTTGTAAATAATATAGTTAATGGGTAAATAATGTTTGTATAGAAAATTCGTACTTGTGATAGTTTATCATTGAAATATGTATCGATAGGATATTTGGAAGATTTTAAACTTAGTCTTGTACATACATAGCATAGATATATAGCATAGATATTAATCTAGCTATTTTATCAAAGCATTGTTAATATGAAAGTGCGATTTTATTACCCTGCATACCACGACGTAGCATGATTAAAAAAGAGATGACTGTTAGGATTAGCTGGCCATGCAGTAAGCCAATTGTCAAGTTAATAAACAATTATTCATTTGGATTAATGAGCTTGCATGAAAACGTGGCTTACACCTCTTAATAGATCGACAGTTGTATGCATATGGAAATATCATATTGACAGTGTTAAATGCTAAATGTCATTTCGACTTACGTCGTTGTACCTGTTAATTATGAACCACTGTCAATAATCAATGGTTGAAATGATGATTCTATCAGTCACCGTATTTATAGTTCACCAAGTTAGTGGTTATTACTAACAGTCATGGTTAAGCATAGATAAACTGGCATGAATCATGGAATATTGTGATGGTTGCAGCGCTTATCACTACTTAAAAATACCGCTAAAATGGCAGGTTCAGAGATTGTATCTCCGATTAGATTTGAAGCATGCGAAAATAATCCATCATGTCGTGTTTTTGGATACCTATCCCTTCTGTGTTCACTTCTCCATTTTTTTTGGGTCGAAGACAGGAGAGTGCCAAAGAAACCATGTCTCCTTTGAATCGGTTTGAGATTTCAGGGTCTGAACTTATAGACGCCAACCAGGAAGTTGCCAAGAAATTCGAGAAAATGGGATGGGCAAATTTCTTTAGGTGTTTTGATGGTCACCATGTGGAGATCACTAAGATGTTCACCATGAATTTTGAAAATGACAGAGTGCAAATTGGGGGTTTCGAGTTTGTTATCAACGAAGATAAGATTGTCGAAGCCACTAAGCTCCCACAGGTTGGGGAACGCTGGTTTAAGGGTACTATGGTCAATAAGAATAAATGCTTGGCTCTGTTAATACCATTACCAGATAATGCAAAACTGAGGATAGGTGTCCCTGTGAAATTTCTGAAGCCCGAATGGAGAATTTACTATGAAATCTTGGTAAGGTACATGTCCTATTGTGGACGATACTCCCATTTACACTTATATCATTTATGGTTAATGTTAGCAGTAAAGGGTTGCAAACTTAATTTGCCCTTCTATCTATGGCAAAGTCTTAAGAAGATGTCGCAGTCTGTTAAGAATTTCAATAACCCTGACAGTAGTCTTTGTCACCATGGGTTGATAAAAATATTATTGCAATTCCAATTATCTGCTAAGGGTGTGTCTTGGGATAAGTTTCTAGTTGATTGTCAATTGGGGCCAACGCAGTATTGGCCTAATCCATCTCCACGAGCTCGTAGGAAATGAAAGGTATTAAATCCTGCAGTCAATAGTTCAGAGGTCAAGGAATCCGAGGTCGTAAACATGCCCATAAATAATGAGATTAATGAAAATGACGACAGGGATGCAATTCCTTGCAATTCGAGGGAAATCTTAGATAAACCCTTACCTGGTGAGAATGATAGAAACCCTGCAAACATAAAAGAAGGATCAACCAAAGGTGAAAATGATAATAATGATGAAGCAAATAAACCTGATGAATGCAACAAAGAATCTATGCATAAATTAGATCATTTGGCTCAAATCTGTTGTGACAAGGAAGGACTTGGTTTTGAAAACCTATCGTTTTCACGAAGAGTCACAAGGAGCATGCATAGTATTCATTTGATTTCAGGATATAAGGCTGATCAACACACTTCCAAATCTACAGCTACTAAACCTACAGTTGTAGATATTGAGGATGATATCCCGTCGTCTGTCCCTAACACAATGGATGTAGGGAATTCTGCTATCGTGCAGGGAAGTGATGCACAGTCAGTCGAGGCCGAAGTCAATCAACCAGAAGCAAACATAAACATTGAAGATCCTAAACTATCATACAGTCAACATTGTGACAGTCCTCATTCTCCTCAGGTAACCAAAGAGGATGACACTCTGCAATAGGTATTAGGTAATGTATACCAAAGTAAAATCACAGAGTTTAAAGGAAATATCAAACAGTGTCTATCCAGCACAGCCTTGCTGGAAGAAGAAAACAAAACCTTTAGGAACGAGTTGCTAGAATGGATTGATAGATGGAAGAAGATGAGCGCTAAGAAAAATCAATATAAAAAATCCAAGAAATCAATCCTAAGTACTAATCAGCTGCTGCTTGATCGAATTGAAAAGCAGAACACCAAAATTGTCAGGTTAAAAGCCAAGCTAGCAGAAGCTCGAAGAGTAGTGTCTCTTCATAATAGAATTTAATGTTTTCTTCATTTCCTATGTCGCCGCCAAAACAGGTAATGGTCGTTCTAGTTTTGCATGCCTGTAAAATCGAAGATTTAACAGGCATGCATTTAAAAATTTAAATTATTTCTGTTATTTGTGTATTAAATTGATTTTAATAAGATGTTTTGTTTGAATTCAATACAGGAGGATTTATCATCACCTTTTTCCAGAAATTCAGGACATGGTTATACGTTGACATGGAGATGTGGTTGTTTGGTTGCGAGCTAGAGTTTTATCAATGGTCAAGAAATTTCTAGGATGCCTCGACTCAGGCCAGTCAATTTCTGTTTATAGTAGTAGGTGTAATTAGATGCCTTTTTGGTTAAATAATCCCTATAATGTTGCATGCAACATTTATAAGGGAAAACTGAATCTTAATAGTATATAAGGGAGGAGTCTTCATGAACTCGAGAGGATGAAGTGTGTGAAGAAAACTCTTTTGGAATATATTTTATTACTGGTACTATATCATACTTAAAGTTGAAGCTTTGATGTGGATCTTACTGGACGTCTGCAAACAGATACTGTGACTGGTATTTTGTTTTGTTTTGGATCATATATATATCTATATTTCAACTTGTTAACTTCTGTTTATATATTAATCCTGTGTGCTGTGACACACTGATGTTTAATTATCTCTTTTCGCTTCATCAGCTCAAGCTAGTGTTTTGAATAAATATTTCATTATGATGTTGTTTATTAGTATGTTTACTATAAACATAAGTTTTAATGATATCCTTTTCTGTTTATTTAAGATCTCATTTGTATGTTGACGATGACTTTTAAATACACATTATCTTAAATTCAAATAACTATCTTGAAAATTGATTATTAATTAATTTTAGACAGTTGAAATTGATCATGTGTTTACAGGTTAAATTTCAATTCTGTTATCATTTAGTAGTTTGACTTTTATTTATGATTTGAATGGTTTGTTTAGATTATATTTCAGTCAATCTGTTCATCATTATTGATTAATAATTGATATAATCTTCAATTTGCTCTCAGCTAAGATAGGGTTTAATAGGACAGGTAGAATAATTTAGTTTTAATTTTATTTTTTAAGTTTAATTAGCAATTGTTAAATCATTTTACATATTTTACTTAAGTTTTCATATTTAGAAAACTTCCCAAAAATTGAAGTCTTTCCTTAAGAAAGAAACCTTAGGATATTTTAGATATTTAGGTAAACTAAACATTAGAGTAGGTTAGATTTTGCTGGTTTTAAGTTCTCCTTAAGAGACAAACTAGCTGGTAGCAGGACCACAACCTGCGAGTTTTTGTTAAACCAAACATACCGGATGTTGCTTTAAGCTGATTATGTGGACAAAACCTCCTTATTGGCCTAGATTCAGAAAATCGGGCCAACACCTCCTTCGCCAGACCTCGGTTGTGGCCCATGTCAATCCATTTCAGTTCATCCTCACATGAAGGATGATTGGGGGAAAGTATAATAAATGGATTTTCATCCTGCAAGAGTTCGATCTCGAATTTGTTTCAGCAAAGTCTAAGAAATCGTTAATTTTTGCAGAGCTTATATCAGATTTCCCGAGCGAGGCCGAGGAGTCGGTTTGTGAAGATACGTTTGTTGATGAACACATCTTCTTAATCTCAACGTCTGACCCATGGTATGGAGATATCATAGTATATCTGCAAACACAGAGGACCCCTACTCACCTCTCGCGAGTTGAACGATGACGATTACATCACGTCTCTAAGAACTACCTTATAGTGGACAATACTTTGTACCGCCGTGGGGTAGATTCCATTTTATGACGTTGTTTAACTCACGAGGAGGCTGAGGTTGTGCTAAATGATTGCCACAGAGGGGCGTGTAGTGGTCATTTATCTGGGCTTTCTACAACTCAAAAGATTCTGAGAGCGAGTTATTTTTGGCCGTCGATATTTAAAGATTGTGTTGATGCGATCAAAAGGTGCCACCCTTGCTAGGTGTTTGCATGAAATATGTGCTCAAAGCCTGCCCCGTTACATCCCATTATCACCGCCAGTCCCTTCACCAAGTGGGGGCTCGATTTTATGGATTGCAGCCTAGCTTCGGCTAGGGGGCACCATCATATTATAGTGGCTGTGGATTATTTCATGAAATGGGCTGAGGCAATGCCTACAGTAAAATCTGACGGTGAGACAGCTGCTCACTTCGTATTCAACCAAATCATTACTCGGTTTTGGATTCCGAGAGAGCTTGTCACTGACCATCGCTCGCACTTTCAGAACCGTATGTTGGAAGAGTTGGCATCCAAGTTAGGGTATAAGCAAGAGCACTCCTCTTCTTACTACCCCCAAGCGAATGGACAAGTTGAAGCAGTGAATAAATCACTTAAGTCCATTCTCCAACGAACCATCGCACAGAGCAAGACGAATTGGCATATTATGTTATACTCTGCTTTGTGGGCATATCGAACCACGGTTAAGATTGTTGCTAGTTTTTCTCCATATCAACTTGTGCATGGAGTGGAGTCGATATTGCCGGTTGAATGTGAGATTCCTTCGTTGAAGCTAGCTGTGTAGCTCTTACCAGACACTTCATCTTTGGAGGAGCATTTGGTCCACCTCGAGCAACTTGATGAGCAGCATCGAGATGCCTTGGTGGCTCTAGAGGTTAATAAGCGTCGTGTTAAGGTCCAATATGATAAGTCTGTCCGTCCAAGAGTGTTTAGTGAAGGAGACTTGGTCCTTTTGTGGGATTAATCGAAAGAACCCTTGGGGGCAAGGAAATTTAATCCTATGTGGCATGGTCCTTACGTGGTCAAGCGTGTCTTAGAGAAGGGTGCCTATGATTTAGTCGATTATGAAGGAACAGATTTGGCGGAGCCTAGAAATGGGCTATATCTTAAAAAATACTATGCATGATCTTTAGCTAAGGCTGCTTGTTGTATATTATTGTACATCTTTGCATAGTTAGGTCTTTTTATTATTGTGATTGGGTTTGTGATTAGTTTCCGTTTCTTTTGGCAGATGTCAATGGAATCTTCCACCTACATAGGTTCCGCGGATGGTACAAGCCATCACACTCAACACTCAACCTCTGCTGCTTGGGTGATTTATACTCCTATGGGTCAGCTACTGTCTTCAGGAGGTGTATGTCTACGGCCATCTTCCAACAATGTTGTTGAATATAGTGCCGTTATCAAGCTTCTACGGGATGCCATTTCACATGGTGTTCTATCTCTTGAGGTACGTCTTGATTCAGAGTTAGTAGTGTCACAACTCAATGGTTTGTACCATGTTAGAGATCCGACATTATTGAGAAGATTCTTACGTGTGAGATTGTTAGAACGGAAATTTGACAGTATTACATATATACACATTCTAAGAAATGATAATCAAGTTGCTAACTCATATGCTAACTACGTGTTAGATTGGCATTTGTTTCATTCATAATAAATTAATCATAAACATTTTTACACATGTAAATAAATAAATCGATCACCATAAAACCTTTTATATATCAAAAATGTGGTAATACATAGTGTCATATACAAAAGTGGAGCTTTCAAAGCTTCCATCATATAATACACGGTAGTACAAAATACATATCCATTCCTAGGTGTCTAATCCTGTGGAGGGGGAGGGTTGTGATCATGATATGTCACTACGGCTCTAGCTAGGCGTTGAAATAAATGCACCCATGCGCGTGGCATGCCCACCACCTGTCACTACATGGCCTCAGGCAAGTCCTCGACTTGCACCATGGGAACTCTATGAGTCAGTCGTACGAAGTTGGTATGAATGCCCTGGAGCGTTTGCTCTGCATCCACGCCTGTGATGTCATCCCCTCTTCCCCTCCGTCTATGACATGGGAAGCCCTCTGGTCACTGTGGTCCTACATCTGCACATGAATGGTAGATGTCACTTTGTGTTGTCACGCAAAAACATGTCTATTTGATTCTACATAATCAAGAAAATACAAAAAAAATAAATAACTTTAAAAACTTTAAAAAGAGTGAGAGTCGAGATTTGGTACCTATCTCTCCGTATGTCAATCCTGGTGCCAATGGCATGTCCGGATCCCCCCGAAAATCTATCCCTCCATAGGGGTAGTCATCTATGGCAACAATCTGTCGTCGCCACCATGGAAATAAATCAGCTGGATATGGGTTGGCCACCCTACCACCCCCCAGTCTACGCATAGAATCTACCCAACGCCGTTGGGCCAGATCTCGAACCCCGTGGAGAGGAACGTCCACTCTAGGGCTCAATCCTGGAGCACGCTCAAAGAAAAACGTGCTCAATATGCTGCTGAACCTGAAGTTCCATATCCTACCTACCTTACACTCACTAAGCTGGTGTTTCATGTTGCTCAGTAGTGTAGTGCTCCAGTCATATATGGTCGATCTCATGCACTCCACCGCATAGTACATCAATGGCCGCAAGGCCTGATGGAGTGAGGCTAAGACTGCTATCCTGCCCAGCATCAGTAGTATGGCCTTTAGGCCCAGCACCTGTATAGCATTGGTGGGGACTTGACTTCCCACCTTCTCAGTATCTGGGTAGCAGTACACAGCTATGTACTCATCGATAGTAAGCCCACCGCCTGGCCCACCTCGAGAATGAAGGTTCACCACTTCCCCTCGTCTAGATAGACCTGTGATGAAGTATATGTCTTCCACCTCTATAGTGAGAGACATCCCTCTATCCTGAAGGACTCTGAGTCTGGATCCCAATAGTTTACCAGCATCTCTAGCTGTCTTGGTTTGGCCCTCAAGCCACCAAGGCACCAAAACTTGTAGAGTCCTCATCTTCTAAGAGCTTGTTGAGCCATCACATCAGTCCTTACAGCTTCCTCTACTTCACCATGCTCGCACTCTCTCCATTATAGCACCATCTTGCAAGAGAAATTGCCATTTTGACCATTAGATTCTTATATATTTCCTTGCGCGGCGTCATACGCGACTGTTTTGTAAACAGCCGCATATGTACGCGGTTGCTAGGCTCTTTTCCGCGTATAGCCAGCCCTATACGCAGAAAAAGCTTCGATATCCTCGTGGGCCACAGTGTTCATATAAGGATGGCCTAAACTACCTCATTTTTCCATGAAAATCAACAAAAATTATATTGAAATGCATGAGGAGAGCATGAGTAACTACCTGGAAGAAACGGTTGTGAATTCCGCCGGCTGGATCTCCTGGAATTTGCAGTTGAATATCAAAGCTCCAATGGGTAAAAGTTTCAAATGATTTATATTTTTACTATTTATAGAAATTTTTTCAAATATTTGAAAATTTTTACCCCCTTTCCTATAGTTTTGACAGTTTCTAACCTTTTGGACCGTTTCTGACATAATTTGTGATGTAGAAGACCATTTTCAGTGTCGTTTCAGCCATTGGATTGACTCGTTCATACTGATCTCAGGTATAATGTCTATAATGGCATATAGGTTAGGTTCACCACCATTTTCATTTTGCATGACCTTATGACCATGTCACTATGACCTTAGGTATGAACCCACACTATTATGTCACGGAACCTTCTTGTTGCTATAGAAGTGGCATGATATGAGTGGTAGAGCTTCACCTTACATGGGTACCCTAGTTAGAGCCTTATTTGCATTTGGTTCCCATGCCAATGTTTTCTCCTTTAGGGTGTGGGAGTCCATTGTATAGTATTGCCATGACATTTAGCAAGAGCCTCATACTCCTCTTGATTTTATGCTGGCCTTTTTCCCTCCGGACTCCCCTTATGTCAAGTTGTGAATGCATTATCATGAGCTTTTCCTGCCTTATTTGAGCTTTATGCCGGCTCCCCTGACATTGCGTTTCAACCATATAGCCCGAGCTTGTCTCATGTCTAGCCATGCAGAGCCACTTTATATATCCTTCGTATCTTGATTGCCCTTTTTACCGGAAGGGGATTTTCCCTCGAGTGTCGATATCCTACACATGTATCCTTGCATTGAGCATAGGTATGTTCCACTGCTTGGAACTAGTTTGTTTTCCCTTATGACACTCGTCTCCTCCTAGTTTGTAAATATAAAGCTAGTTTATTCTTTTTTCAAGCTTTTCAAATAACTGAAAAAGTCCAAAAAAAAATCAAAAAACCAAAAATCTTTTGGCAGCTATCGAGTCATGTTGCCTTCGAACAGAGAACTATATATAACATCCATTGGTTGGGTTATAGTTTGACTTAGGAGCTGTACTCATTATCTGAGTTTATCTCCACTGACTGGTTAAGCTTCCAGTCTCTATGGAGCCTCTGTTGATGCCTCCTGTGTCACAGAGATGTCCCAGTTTGTATATCGAGTCTATGCTGCCTTCATTCAGTCACCATACGCCATTATGCTCTTGTTCGAAGGAAGTTGAAACCTATGCCGTCCATTCCTCAGTTATCTTGACTTTGCATGTCGGCCATTCCCGGTACAGTTACTGGTTCATGCACTTTATGATCGAGTCCTTCCACATTAGACAGCTTTGCTAAGTACCTCGTGTTGGATGATGGGGGATGCCTTAATGCCCTCCTTCCAGCGGATTTCATCCCATCGACTTCAGATCATTTATTCTGGGATTGGAATCTAGAGTCCTTTTGAGTGCCTTGAGACTTGCAGTCATCAGTGGCAGGTTCTCTTGCCATCGACAGTTTCTTGGGAATACATCAATGTCCCTTGATTGATGGATTCTCTCAAGTGTTCAACCTCAACACATATATTCACACTTGTTAGTTTGCACTCTAGTACCTTGATTCCCATTATCATTATCGGTGGGTAATCTCACATCTGTTAACGGTATACATCAATGACCGGTAATCAGACGATGGACTACTATGTCCGACCTCGACACCTCTATTCGCATAGTAGGACATGTACTCGTAGTGGTTTGTGTAGAAGACCTTCCATACTGGTGGCATCTCTTATATGCTACCTCCTTGATCGTGCCAGTGTTCATGATATTTCAGCTCTCGTGACTTGATTCCAGTGTATGTCAGACATTTCCAGCCACTATGGAGATCTTGATCTATTGTATATCTTCAGCCATTTTGGAGATCATGGTCCTTTGTATATCTTCATCATGGAGATTCTGATCTATGTATATTGTACGTGGCGATGACCACATATGTGATATCATGTATTATGCCTATTCATGGCCATTGTACTCTTATGGTATCCAGGGCTGCTATATGTACTTGCAGTTATATGCAGAGTTGTATCATTATACTATGCTGATTGGGTGGCTGGTCTTCCATTTGGGATCCTTCATCACTCCACTTCTGGGATGGACTTATAATGTATTTCAGCCATCGTATGACCCCTCTGACCTCACACATTAGGGGGCATCTGTTATAGCGGATTTCACCACTCTAGGTGAATCACACTTTGTATGGCCTTCCCCTGTCCCCCTGCAGACTCTTTAGACCCCGTGGACCATATTTTATCCTTTGATGTTTCCTTGATCATCCCTAAAAACTATATAAAATATGATATACACAGTTTTTTCCCCAATAACCGCGTACATCAGGATGTGTGCATAATCATTTTGGAGTTTTCCTTGACATGGATCCGACTCATTTGACTCCTGGCCTTCCATATGCCTTGAGATCGCTCGGATTCGACCATTCATTATCCCTTGTGAAGCTATAAAGGAACCCCTTGGTACATTGAAGGCATATAGAGAGATTGAAAGCAACAAAACTATAGTCCATTGTTGCCAGAATTTATGCTTGAGTCTGCATCCCTTTGTCCCTTTGGAGCACTGTTGTGTTCTTCCTAAGCTTTCCCTTTGCTAGTGAGCTTGCTATTGTGAGATGGAGGATTGAGGTGGTGGAGGCCCAAGTGGGGGATTCAGTTTCTCCGATTCGCAGACGTGCCGTCAGAGGTTGTATCTATCTTGTAATCTCTGATTTATATTAATAAGAACTATCTTTTCCTGTCCAATGATGTGTATTTGATTGAATATTGTATCCATTGGAATATGTCAAATGCTTTTACATTATTGATTATATATGCTAGAATAGATCTAACACCATGATATATAGTATGCTTGTCTTTTTTACTTGCTGTTGAGGAAGTATTATATCAATTCAAGATAAATATTGGAAAGCTCAACGGGGATCTACTTCAACCGTCCGGAATAAGGTACGAGGTTTGATCCTTTAGTGTTAGATGTTTTAGTTCTATTGCATATTGGGAAAGATTGATTTCTGGAGTCAAAGCTATCTATTGTGGTACCCCAAGCCATAGGAATTTCTCTCCGTAACAGTCTGACTACTAAGGCGCGAAGGTGTAGCTGGACATTGTAAATAAAATCGAAACCGGCAGGGTTGCAAGGGAGACAAGCGAACGAAAAGACAAAATTGAAAGCAACAAAATACGTAGATCTGAAAAGTCCGTCAGTTACTCAGCAGATAATGAGCTTGCATGAATAATATGAAAAGGAGGAATATGAAATGCTCAAAGAACCGAAGAGTCACACATTTGGGGCGGGGAACCCAAGCGTTCTACTAATTTTGTTTAAATATTTGAAAGTTAGAATTTACTGGGACTTTTTCCCAGTTATATTTGTGAAGACATATTGTAAGAAGAACTATTTCCTTTTGCAATAGACAATTACATTTTGCCTATTGGAGAAAGCTTGGTGGAATATTCAAATGTTGTGCTATGGATTTGTTGAAGAGGAACTATTTCATTTTCAGCTTTGTGTCCATTAACTGTGAGACCGTTCTAACTCTTTGAACCTATGTTCTTGTATGAATGTTCTCTGGTTTATTTTATGAATATTTCCACTATGAGTAATGAGTGTTGTTCATAAACAATTGGCTATCTGGTTGTTCAAATATCTTTCAATGTTCATGCATTTTGAAAGAAGTATCAGCTATCTGTGAAT
>LPNX010227056.1:215959-228749 GCA_001517045.1 Pseudotsuga menziesii | reverse complement strand
ATAACTTTGCTCCCTAGGGATAGGTTAGGTAGTTAGTTGTAATTTCTTGCTGTGTGTGATTTAGATGCGAGAGAGTTTAAGACGAGAGGTAAGAACATGCGCATCACATTGTGACTGCTCCTTGCATCTTTATCAATCTGCATGTTAAATAGGCACTTGCATATTATACTTAAGTCAAAAAATACAAAAATATACACGATGGACTGGGCCGCAACCGGTAAAACCTTTTTTTTTTTGTTACTTGACCTACGGTAGCCGGACTGCAAACTGGACGGATTCCCCATACCAAACAGTCATGGGCTAGTTGGGAACGTTGACTGGGGAGAATCCCTTACTGTTGTTGCCTGCGAATTTCTAGGACTCAACAGTTTTGGCGCTATAAGGAGGGCCGCTAGTGCATGGCTGGCCGTGGAAACATATTTTCCCAAGATTACCCCACCAGCAGATATTTGGAAGCTTTTGACTTAACCCAAGTACATACAAGTTCTGGTTCTACCTGTGAAGCAAGTAAACCCACTTTCATCTTACGATTTTCCTGACTCAAACTCCTATCTGTTCACCTTGTTCGTGGCTGGTGTGAATGTGAATCAACCCAACCCTCTATCGGCTTGGAGCGCTAGATCACCTTTAAACCTCACACCTCCTTTGCATAACCTACCTCAATCTTTTGACAAGCTGCTGCCTAAGTTTGACCTTGAGGAAAGGATTGTTGTAGATGACCACTTGCAAAGTTTCTTTTTAGCAGTAGAAGGGTTAAGGGCTGGGGAGTATGAAGATGTGGTATGTACATTATTCCCCTATACCCTTAAAGGAGAAGCAGCATCCTGGTATTTCGGTTTTTCGGTAAACTCTATTCCTGGTTGGGACACTTTTGAAAGAATGTTCAGAAGGAAGTACACAGCCCAAAAGACACATGCATCACTGATGAAAGGTCTTGGTTTGTTAAAAAAAGAGAAGAATGAGAGGGTGCATTATTTTACTCAAAGGTTTTCAGTATATCTAAAGAATTTTTATGTAGCTAATAAGCCTTCTGATAAAGTTTTGATTGAATATTATACTTCAGCTTTAGGGCCTGATTTGGCCATGTTCGCTAAAATGAAAGCCAAGCCTACATTGTCAAAAAATTATGAAGAGGCTGAAAGGGTAGAAGCTTAAAAAGAGAGCCTAGAAGATTTTTTTGAGCCTAAGGAGGAGCAGTCACGTGACCTTGAAGGAATGTTAAGAATGATGCAGAAACTATCTAACAGGGTGATAGATTTGAAAAAAGAAAGGGAAGTTTAGAGAACTTACGAACCATACTATCCAGAAAGAGAAGATAGCAGCCAATGGAAAATTCCCCCCCGAAATTTAGCATCAATGAACATAACCGAAGTAGGGAGGGATAATTTTTGCACTTTTCACCAACAACCTCATTCTGAAAAAAAGTGTCCTCGATGGTTAAATTCGATGACATTGGTGATGAACAAGCTGTTGGACTCTAAATTAACTAAAGACAGTAGTAAAGAAGAAGAGAAAAACCATACCATAGAAAAACAAGATGATGATACCATGTTCTTATGGAATGGTGCCTCGCTTTTCAACACAGAAGAGAAGGCTCCTAAGCCTGAATGCCCACCAACAACCACAAAAGGTATGGAATTAGCAATTAAAGACAATACAATAATTTCAAAGATTAAAAAATTGCAAGAGAATTTCAAGAGACAGATAGATTTGAATGTTAAAAATGACACACCTGAAGTCACTGTTGTCAACCAGGAAGTAGAGCCAATCAATGAGCCTGTCAAACAGGTAGGTGTTAATGAGGGAAACACTAAAGAAACTGAAGAGCTTAAAAATGATATACCCACTCAAAACCAACCAGGAGAAGAAGACATAGAACCAGGTTGGGAAGAAAAAACTGACACCCCGCCTTTTCTTTTGTCCCTAGAAATGCTGAATCATAATGTGCATAATTGCTTGGTAGATTCTGGATCGGCGGTGAATGTTATGCCACTAGAGGTTTGCAAAAATATTAATGGACAGCCAGAGTCCACATTTTTTGAAGTAACGCAATTAGACAGCACAGGTGTCAAAGTAGTGGGAGAAATGAAAAATGTCCTCATTCGCTTGTCTGCAAACAGCAAGATTTGTCAATTTATTGACATTACTGTGGCTGACATACCTAGTGGATACAGTCTCAGATTGTTTGATCGGTTTGTTGCTCAATCAAATCAATTGTTGTTTTCGGTTTCAAAAGCGCATCCATTGGAATCCCGCCTGTCTGCTGCCCGCCTACAATCAAGAAGCAGTGAGGAACCTGTTGCGGCTGCAACTATTTCCCCAAATTTCTTAAATTTTGGGCCCCTCCTCATGATTTAGCGTTACTTTTAATCGTTGGATCGTTTGAACTTTGTGGTCGTACTTCAATTGTGGATGATGTTAGAGGATTAACTCTCAGCCTATTTTCGGAGGTTGCCTATGTTTGAATTTTGCATTTAGTCGTAGATGTGAGTTTGGTTTGTTAGCTGAGGATGAATCGGACTTTATTATTCTTTGGAAAGCCACTGTTGCGAAAGTAAAACAGGTTTACCGTCGCTGAGTTTTAAAGATGTCTAAGAACTTAATTTTTCTATTGATCGGGCGTCAATTTTGTTTGATCGGAAGCCGCAGTCTTTCTTTTTCCGTCGTTGCGGCTCCCAAATCATTTCTCCACCCGAAGCGTGAAGCGTTTCGATCGTCGAAGCGTATTGGTCTTTTGATCGCTTGCCTGTATCTTTTCTTCTTCCACCGTTGCGGCTGGGAAAGCCATTTAGCGTCCGATGTAAAATGTCTTCCAAATTCCAATTGAGAGTCTTCCCGCCCTCAGGTCTCATGTCCCTAACCTTTTCTCTTCCGCTGTTTCGGCTCCCAAATCAAGTATCCATCCGAAGTAAAAAGCGCTCCACTGCCGATGCATGTTGACTTTTTCGTTGCATGCCCGTAGTTGTGCCCCTTCCGTCGTTGCGGCTGGGAAAACCATTTGGATTCCGATGTCATTATCCTTCTGATTTGCAATTAAGTTTTCCCACCCTCCCGTCGCATGCCTGTAGCCTTTACTCTTCCGTCGTTGCGGCTGGGCAAAGCTTTTGCTTCCGATGTTGGTTTCCTCCCATTTTCCGCAGTTGGTGTTTTTATCACAAGCCCGTAGGAGGACGAGGTAGTGTTGTCGGCATTTGTAAAATGACGATGGCACACCTAGTCTTTTCTTGTGGATTAGCTATTTCAGTAATATAATTTTCTGCTTTGTTTTGGAACACAAATCCAATGAATGATGCATTTTGGTTTATTTGCAGGTGGACTCAAGGGATTGGTCGGACTACCAAGGCACGAAGGTGTAGCTGGACATTATAAATCAAATCGAAACCAGTAGGGTCACAAGGGAGACAAGTGAAGGAAAAGACAAAATCGAAAGCAACAAAAATATGCAGATCTAAAAAGTCTATCAATTACTCAGCAGATAATGAGCTTGCGCAGAAAATATGAAAAGGAGGAATATGGAACGCTCGAAGAACCGAAGAGTCACACGTTTGGGGGGGGAACCCAAGCGGTCTACTGATTTTGTTTAAATATTTGAAAGTTAGAAGTTACTGGGACTTTTTCCCACTTAGATTTGTGAAGACATATTGTAAGAAGAACTATTTTCTTTTGCAATAGATAATTACAATTTGCCTGTTGGAGAAAGCTTGGTGGAATATTCAAATGTCGTTCTATGGATTTGTTGAAGAGGAACTGTTTCATTTTCAGATTTGTGTCCATTAACTGTGAGACCGTTCTAACTCTTTGAACCTATGTTCTTGTATGAATGTTCTCTGGTTTATTTTATGAAGATTTCCACTATGAGTAATGAGTGTTGTTCATAAACAATTGGCTATCTGGTTGTTCAAATATCTTTCAATGTTCATCCATTTTGAAAGAAGTATCAGCTATCTATGATTTTTCATAATGCATGTACAAATTACATTACTCATTAATAAATGATAACTTTGATCCCTAGGGATAGGTTAGGTAGTTAGTTGTAATTTATTGATGTGTGTGATTTAGATGCGAGAGAGTTTAAGACGAGAGGTAAGAACCTGCGCATCACATTGTGACCGCTCCTTGCATCTTTATCAATCTGCATGTTAAATAGGCACTTGCATATTATACTTAAGTCAAAAAATACAAAAATATACACGGTGGACCGAGCCGCAACCGGTAAAACCTTTTGTTTTTGTTACTTGACCTACGGTAGTCGGACCGTAAACCAGACGGATTCCCCATACCAAACAGTCACGGGCTAGTTGGGAACGTTGACTGGGGAGAATCCCTTACTATTGTCACCCACGAATTTCCAGGCCTCAACACCTTCAAAAGAAGAGCAAAACTTGGGATTATTTTTTGTTTTGGTCAGGATTTCATAATGAAAAAGAGGAACCCAAAAAGAGGCAGATGAACAAGCAATATAGTCTGGTAAAAAGGTTAAAGAAATAAGTCGCTAATGAGCTGGTAAAATACAGTGTTCAAGAGGAATGTTCAACTCAAAAATTCAAAGAGCCTATGTGTGAAGAAGTTAAAGAAGTTCTTCATGGAAATCAATAACTGGTTTTAGAAAACGTAAAATAGGACCAAAGAACTGTTATAAATCAGGAAGAAGGGGTGAGTTCTAGAACGAAATCAAATTTTTATAGATCTAAAAGAAAGCATGACAAAGGTTCCAGTTCCAACCTAATTGAAAGCTGATATTGTACAAATTTCAAATGAAAAGTTGAAAGGAAAATCTATTGTAACATGATTGAAAGTTGATGGTGTACAACTTTCAGCTGTAAAGTTTTAAGGGAAATCATTTGTAATGTTAGGAGAACAATAAACAAGGTGGATACCAAAAACAAACTAAGACTTAACATGAAAAATTACTCTGATTGAATATTCTTCATCTCAAGAAGACATGGAAGAAGAAGAAAGCCTCAATTCTCAGAAATTTCATATTAAAAAAGAGCATTCGGTGACTTTAGAGTCATCTACAAGCAGAGATAAGGTTGCAGAACAATCAATAGAATTCAGCACTGAAAAATCTAGGTCTCCAGAATTTCCTATTGAAGAAGAAGAAGTAAAAAATGAGGAAGAGGATGACCTAATTTTTAGGAAAATGAATATCCCATGGCTATCAGATAAATATTCTACATTACAGGAAGGAATATGCATAGATTTAGAAATTGAAAACCTTCAGAAAATTGTGAAGCAATATAAATAGCAAATTGATTTTCTTAGTGAGACCAATGAGGGATTGGTCATGACTAATAGGAGACTAAGTGAGGATCTTGATGACATCAAAACACACTACCGAGAATTAATTGTTGTTTCAAATGAATTTTTAAAGAGAAATAGACAAAATCAAAGCCAGTTTGAGGAATTGAACCAAAAAATTCAAAATTTGACCCAGCAGAACGAGAGATTGTCGAAGAAGATTGAATATTTGGAAGCAGAGCAGCAGAGAACTAAGAGGTAGTCACATGCCTTAGAAGGGATTGCATTGTTAGTTGAGGAAGTCAAGAACCTATGAAGACTACTAGTGATAGGTTTCAAGTAGTTTATTGTTGTAATAGTTAATAGTTTATTTTGAAAAGACAATTATCTTTGTAACTATTTCGAATTCTAACCTAATAAGTTAGTTTAGTCAGTTATGTAACCATTTTGGATGAAAGAAAGATAAAAGTACAAAATGAGATAGAGGTAGGGTTAAAATTTTGCTCAAGGAGAGGCTCTAAAACTGATGTATCTCAAGCTAGGACTTATAACTCTTATGTAAGTTTGAAGACTGTTATTGATTATATACATATTGATAAGCTGTTTGACCTGCTATGTTGTTTATGTTTCTGATCTATTTGATTACTCAACATACAAATTCATTTCTTGTTTAAGGTTTTACTCATGTAAATGCTTGTATCTTGTGGATGAAATTAGTATTATCTATGTAATGTTTATGATTTATTCATATGTGTTTGATACCAATTTCTTCAACTTGTTCATGATCTAGTTCTGTTTTAGCTTGTTTATGTTTTTACCTCCTTGTTGATAAAGTTTTAAACTAAAACCATTAAAAAACCAATTTCATTTTATTTTCCTTTTGAGATTGTGTTAGCTTGTTCTTGTGGTAGTATAGGAACAATTTCTAGCACAGACACCTGCCTATAGTTTTAGCGACCATATTGGTTGATCCCACTGGATCCCTTGTTTTGCAGGTAGTTTTGGTATTGTTCTCCACAACTGTCCCTGGTCGAACACACACGAGGCCGATCCAAGTCTGTATGGCACCAGTTCCTTCCCTTGTCAGCCACTTCTGGCTCATTTTTTAATTTTCTCTAGTTTCAGACCCAGTCGTTGTTTTTGGGATGAAAAGTGTGACCCAGTTGCTGCTTTTGGGCTGAAACTTGTGACCCAGGTTGTGACCTCAGCCGCAAAAGGTGGGCCTTGCCTCTCCCAGAGCACAGTCCTGTCTGTTGTTTTGCAGAAGAAGTGGATGAGTCACTACTATGTGGCCTATTTGTGTGACTCAGTCTCCATTGTCCATCATATATAAGTGACCTATCCATTTCTAATCCATTTTACATATGTTTTGCATGTCTAAACAACCCATTTGCCACTAGTTGACTACTACATGCAATCTATCTATTTCTAAGTTAGTTTCTCCAATTTTAATTTTTGTATTTCATTACTAAAAGATGGAAATTAACATTATTATTTAGCCCCTCTCCTCTACTTAGTCATCACCCTCTGGGGTCTTCTGAGATAAGAAGGGGGGTTGACTAAGCTTATCAATAGGCACACATTTTTTTATTGTTCTTTTCCATTAAAAACAAGTGACCTTGGAAGCTACGGGGAGTGGAAACTGTTGGGGGTTTCATGACATTCATGTCCTCCTTGTTGAGAACCGGGCATTTGAGGTGTGACCTGTGGATCTACGGGTGGACTTGTTTCCACTTTGATGAGAGCCCATCACTCCCTCTTGGATTTGAAGGATACAAAAGTGGGGTAGTCACACTATTGATTCACAAAAGTTATAGTCAGTTACCCATTATTACAGTTTGTCTTGCACTTTGTTTTTATTTATTTTTACCTTTCAACTTTGTTTTGGTTCAAGCCCTTTGCTTGTTCCTTGCAGGGAAACCAGTGTTATTTGCTTCTTGCAGAGGCAAAACAAATGAAAAGCAGAGATAAAGAAAACCAGAAGAAGAATGAAGACAAATGCCAAGTATAGCAGAATGAAAGCAGAGTAGAAGAACAGAACAGAGATGAAGTGGTAAGCATCGTTATATCAATATCATTGTATTGTATTGATTCAAAGTAATTCTAGCAAACTAGGGTGGTAGGGTGGTTCTAGGGAGGATTATTGTCCTCAAGATTCAGTGGGTGCTGAAGAACTTTGAGAGTTGGTGCTCTTTACAAGTCAGTGCTTGTAATTCAGAGGCTATAGCCTCATTCGAGTAGGAGCTCAAAGAAAGAGAAGATGTATAGAAGTTGAAGCTTTCCTGAAATCCTAAGAAGAAGAGGTTTTTCCCTTTATGAGTTTCCTCATGAAATTTGTGTCTTTGTGTATTTTGTGTGATTGACTGATGATGGTTTTATTTACATGTTAAATCCACCACAACAGAGTTTATACTAATAAAGAATGAATATAGAATTCCTCATAACATATTGAATGTCATAAAAATTCAAGGATACAAGTTTTTTAAAATTGTATAAGATTGTTTAAGCACAAAAATTAACTGATTCACCCTACCCCCCTCTAAGTTAATTAAATACTTTAAACAATTGGTATCAGAGTTGGTTCCTTTAGTCTAAGGAAGATCTGATAAGCTTAAAAATAACAAGTCATGATGGTTCAACCAATAAATCCCCTCTGTTTGATGGAAGAAATTTTTCTCTTTGGAAAGTTAGAATGAGAACATACCTAATGTCCTTAGGTGTTGATGTTTGGGAAGTGGTAGAAACAAGATATACGAAACCTATTGTACTAGCTTCCAAAGATGATAAGCTAGAGTTTAGTTTTAATTCAAAGGAAATGAATGCTATACTGAGTGTTCTTTCAGAAGTTGAGTTTGTAAAGGTAATGCATTTTGAATTTGCAAAAGAAATTTGGGATAAACTCATTAGTAGCTATGAAGGAAATGAAAAAGTAAAATATTCCAAACTTCAAACTTACAAACTGAAATTTGAACAGTTAAAGATGAATGAGGATGAGACTGTTAGTAAATATTTCTTAAGAGTTGAACAACTTGTGAATTCCATGAAGGGTCTTGGTGAGAAGATTAGGGAAGCTCCTCTTGTTCAAAATATTTTGAGATCTCTACCTCATAAGTTCAATCCAAAAGTCTCTGCAATAGAAGAAATGAATGATCTGAAAACATATCTATTGACCAACTTCTAGGAACTTTAACTACCTATGAAATGAGGATCAGTAAAGATAAATCTACCATTAGAGAATCTTCTTTTAAAGTAGAAAAACATGCAGATTTTGAAATGGAAGAGATTGAGGAAAAATTTGTAAGAAGACTAAAAACCGGATCAAGAAAATATAAAGGGAAGTTGCATTTTAAATGTTTCAACTGTGGTAAGGTAGGGCACTTTCAATATAAATTCCATTATAAGGGAAAAGATCATAATTCTGTTGATGAAGAGAAACAAACATTTAATAGATACAATAAAAACAATAACTACAAAAAGAAAAGTTTGTGTGCAAATGATGTTGATCCCTCAGAAGTTATGAACAGTGAGTCATCTTGTGAAGATAAATTGAATAATTTTATGCTTATGGCCATAGAATATCTTGAAGATGAATATACTGGAAGTGATATGAATGATGAAGATGTTGTAGTTGATATGGAAGGTGAGTTGATTAATGAATTGGAAGAAATTGGCAGACTCAGACTAAAGAAGAGAAAACAAAAACAATTGCTAATGCAGTATGAAAATAATGTCAAAGAACCGAGTACAGATTGTATCTTGTTAAAGGTAGAACTAGAATAAGCAAAGAAAATAACTGATGTTCTAAAAGAACAATTATCACAGAAAAATATGAGTTGTGAAGCATTGGAGGAAGAAGTAGTGAAATTTAGAAATGAATTGGAGAAATTTCAATCTCTCTATCATCAAAACTTGTCAAGTATTAAAGCTTCAAAAGAAATAAATAATGTCCTGAGTAAGCAAAGATATCCTTTGAACAAGACTGGTATAGGTTATGAAGAAGGTACAATTAGCAGTCAAATAGAAAACAAGAAAACAACTAAGGTGATTAACTTTCAAAACAACAATCGGCTAGAGTACACAAAGTCAGCAAATTTCATCAAAGCTGAAGCGAATAAAAACAACAGTGAAGTTAAACTAATGAGTGGTAAAGAAGATATATCTACAGGAACAGATAACATTGCTCTGCATTCAAGAAAGCATGAAGAAGAGGTAAAGAACATAATGACAAGGCAATCTATTTCAAGAAAACAGCCAAAATTCAGGTACCAAAACTTTTTCAATGGTTATTGTTATTGTTGTTCTGACTTTGGTCATAAAGTTGTAAATTGTGTTTTTAAATTTAGAAACATACAATGAAGAATGTTTAGAAATAACCAAATGATGCAACATAAAGTGAAACATTCAATGAGCCAACAAGAGCATCATTCTATTCCATCTCCAGCTAAAAGAAGAGCTCATGCTAGAAATATCAATTCTTTTGAGTTGTTGTACAACATGCCAGAATGTTGTATTTGTCATAATTTTGGACACAAAACCATAGAATGCTATTTAAAGAATTATGAATTAGATTCAAGAGTAGATTATTCAGTTAAAAAGGAAAAAGTATGGAAGAAGAAAGAAAACAACTAGTGTGGGTTAATGTTTTTTTCTCAAAGACAAAAGGACCCCTGGTATACTGACAGTGGATGTTCCAAACACAAGACTAGGGATAAATGTAAATTTCTATCTCTAAGTGAACACAAATCAGGAGATGTAACTTTTGTAAATGATGTTCTAGGGAAAATCAAAGGCAAAGGGTTGGTAAGTCTGAATAGTAAAGCAAAATCTCAAGATGTATTGTTTGTAGATGGCTTGAAGCATAATATTCTTAGTGGAAGTAAGGTATGTGACAGAGGATGTGAAGTTGTTTTCACCTCTAAAGAGTGCAAAATAAAATCTGTATCTTTAGGACAATTGGTTGCCAAAGGTATAAGAACATAAAACAATGTCTATGTTTTGAAAGAAGATAAGGAAGAGTGTCATCTAAGCAAGTATGATGAGAGTTGGCTATGGCATAGAAGACTTGGACATTTGAATTTTAATCATTTAATCAATCTTAGAAACAATGGATCAGTAAAAGATTTTCCTAAGATATCAAAACCATAGGACTCTATATGTAAACCATGTCAAATGGGAAAACTCACTAGAACTCAGTTTAAATCCAAGAAATTCATATCAATAGATAAACATCTTCAATTAGTGCATGTGGATTTATGTGGACCATCAAGAAAGGAAGGCACATGAAAAGAAAACTATTTTATGCTGGTTATTGATGATTATTCTATACTAACATGGGTTGCTTTCCTAAAATAAAAATCTGAAGCATTTAAAAAATTCAAAGTATTTAAGTCTCTGACTAAGAATCAAACAGGAAAAAGATTAAAAGCAGTAAGATCTGATAGAGGAGGAGAGTTCTATTCAAAGGATTTCAAAGAATTCTATGATGAACAAGGAATCAAAAGAGAATATACAATGTCAGGGACTCCACAGCAAAATGGAGTAGTTGAGAGACATAATAGATCAGTTCAACAGATGGAAAGGTCAATGATGAATGAAAGAAATATTTCTCAGACATTCTGAGTAGAGGCAATTGACACATCTATTCATATTCTTAACAAAACACACTTAAGGCCAAACAGTGATAAAAATCCTTATGAGTTGTGGTTTGGGAGACCTGCTTCAATCAATCACTTTAAATTCTTTGGAAGTAAATGTTATATCAAAAACAATGATGAACATCTTGGAAAATATGATGATAGGGCTGACAAAGGTATATTTTTGGAGTATCCTACAAACAGTAAAGAATACATATGCTACAATAAGAGGTTACATAAAATGTTTGACAGCATTGACATTAAGATTGATGAAGGCATGCATGTCAAAGACATTCAGATAAGCAGTGTTGAATCAAATACAGAGGATACAGTTGAAGAGGAAGAGGAACAGGTCTAAGAATCAGAAAAGTAAGAATCCAAGTTAGATAATGAAGGTAGATATTCACAACAAAACCATCTTCAAGAATTATTCAAAAAAATCATCCCGAAAGTCAGATTATTGGTAACAAGAATGAAGTTGTACAGATAAGAAGAAAGTTACTCAAGGATTCAGAACAGTCTCACATTGCTTTTCTATCTATAATAGAACCCAAGAATTTTTATGAAGCCAGTGAAGATGAATATTGGATAAAAGCCATGAATGAATATCTTGATCAGATTGAAAATAATAATACTTGGGAACTTGTTCCTATACCAACAGACAAGAATGCGATTGGTTCCAAATGGGTGTTTAAGAATAAAATTAATGAACAAGGACAAATTGTGAGGAATAAAGCTATATTGGTCTGTAAAGGGTATTCTCAGATTGAAGGACAAGATTTTGATGAAATATTTGCACCTGTGGCAAGAATGGAAGCTATCAAAATGTTTCTTACTTATTCATGTCACAAGAAGTTCAAAATTTATCATATGGATGTCAAGTCATCATTTCTCAATGGATATCTAGAAGAAGAAGTTTATATGGAACAACCTAAAGGATTCTCACTAACAGGCAATCCTGATTATGTATGCAAACTAAAGAAGGCTCTGTATGGATTGAAACAAGCACCTAGATCCTGGTACTATAGATTAGACAAATATTTACAAGAAAAAAGATTCAAGAAAGGCACTGTTGATAGTAATTTGTACGTCGAAACAGAAGGTGATGACTTATTAGTTGTTTTGGTTTATGTTGATGATATTATTTTTGGATGTACTAATGATTCTTCTGTTCAATGGTTTGCTAATTCCATGCAATATGAGTTTGAAATGTCCATGATTGGAGAACTATCGTATTTTCTTGGTCTTCAAATCACTCAGAGTTCTGAAGGTCTATTTACCTCCCAAAAGAAGTATCTAAAGGAAATGTTGAAGAAATTTCAGATGGAGGATTCTTCACCTGTTAGTACCCCTATGATTGTTGGCTGCAAGCTTAGCAAAGATGATATTTCACCTGATGTTGATCAAAGAACATATAGGTCAATGATAGGCAGTCTTATGTACGTCACTGCATCTCGTCCTGATATTATCATTAGAGGAATTTTGGGGTCTAAAATGGGCCTTATAAGAAAACACCCCAACAATAATTTTTGTGAGTTGAAATTCAGGAACCAATAGAATTTCAATAAAATGAGTCAACCATACTGGTTGAATTGACATATTAGTCATAAAAGAAAACTACCTTTTTGTTCGTATTTTCGACATATCTCCCTATGTTTTTACTCAAATTCCGAGAGAGAGAGCTCGTTGGATGCGGAATTTAATTCCACATCCAACGAGTACCCACACTGCATACTTTTGACGGACCCCGCTACCCCAAAAATAAGAAGTACCTGAAAAAACGTGATGATGACATCATCACCACGTTTTTTCAGGTACTTATTTTTGGGGTAGCGGGGTCCGTCAAAAGTATGCAGTGTGGGTACTCATTGGATTTAGAATTAAATTCCACATCCAACGAGCTCTCCCACTCAAAA
>LPNX010227056.1:192109-215743 GCA_001517045.1 Pseudotsuga menziesii | reverse complement strand
TTCTTCCTCCAAAATTAATAACTATTATTTTATTATTTTAACTATTATTTTATTATTTTCCTTAGGAGACCCATTTTAGACCTCAAATTTCCTCTAATGGCATGCTATTGGAATGGTAGGATTATTTCAGTCTACTCCTAAGCAAATTCACTTACTCGCTGTGAAGATAATTTTCAAATATATGAAAGGCACAATGACTTATGGTCTCTGGTATCCTAGAAATCAAAATTTTCAGTTAATTGCATATTCAGATGCTAACTGGGAAAATTGTTTGGATGAGAGAAAGAGCACAAGTGGAGGTGCATTTTTCTTAGGTGATTCATTAGTAGCATGGATGAGTAAAAATCAAGGTTCAATATCCTTGTCTACTACTGAAGTTGAATACATTGCTGCTACCACCTACTATACACATGTACTATGGATGATTCAAACTCTTGCATATTTGGAGGTGAAATATACTAAACCCATCCCCATTCATTGTGACAACACAAGTGCCATTAGTGTGTCTCAGAACCCTGTCTTGCATTCCAAGACTACGCACATTCCTATCAAGTATCATATTTTAAGAGAGAAAGTCACAAACAGAGTAGTTCAATTGAATTTCATTCCTTCTAAGGAACAGACTGCTAATATCTTTACTAAACCGTTATCAAAGAATCAGTTTGAATATTTCCGCTAGAAATTGGGTATCTCCTCACTTTGATAGGGGGAGATTGTGTTTTTGAAGTGACAAGTATTTGAGTCTATCTTGATAGGGGGAGTTGTTTCTTCACAGTATTTTTTTGACATTGATGTCAAAGGGGGAGAAGTTCATTTAATTGGCAAAAATCAGTTGACAAATTAGAAGAAGGTGTTCCAGAAGTTTTGGGTTTCAATCAATGCCAAAGGGGGAGATTGTTGGGGAGATAATTGGCAAGACTGACACAGAGGTTTTTTGGTTTTCATTGATGGCATTGATATTTAAGATGATGAAGATCAATGGTGGAAAGAAATTCCCTGGATTGGAGATGCAAGGTAGAATTAAGTTTTTGTATTTGTGGAATCCGTTAAAAAATGCAACTTTGAAGGGCTGAGATCGACACAAGGAAATATCCATGGCGCTGAAAAATTCTGTGGGTTGAACATGCCTGGATGAAGAAACTTTTTCAAATTGTGAAATGGATTAATTGATGGAAAGATCGGGTGGTTGAGAAATGAGCAGAGATAGATCTATAGTCATGGATAATTTCGTCGATTAAACTAGAGCAAAAAAAGTCGGTATTTCAATTCGCGAAAAGTGGTAGAGTCTACAGAGATCGACGGTTATGACAAGATATCAAGTTGATCGACGGACAAGGTGAATTTCATTTTCTAAAGATGCTCGCTCGATCAAAATTGAAAGAATTAGTGGAATGTTAAAGCTTTCAAGTTTGGAAGGTTCTGATGAAGACAGATTATAGATCAACGGTTGATGTTGACTCCCCCAAATCAAGTTGTACAAGTTAATAGTGTTGATATTTTGAATGAAGATTGGTTACTAACTTCCAAGTTGCAACGATGGGAGAATGGATTTTTTTTTTCATGACCACTTTGGCAATTGAATTCTCTAGTTCATGGCCACTATAGGGGATGACAAAGGAAGTTTTTGAAGCGCTTAAAGGCGTAAATCATCAAAATGTCAAAAAACGTTATGTGTGTAATCTAATGGTCACGGGAAGTTGTAGAATGATAACTGATTCTTGATCAGGAATACAAAAGGTTGGGAAGCTGAAACAGTTGAGGTGTACGTGTATAAAGGTGAGCTGAAGAAAACTATGTAGTGAGATTCGTTCAGTGGAGATATTGAACTCAATAAGTAAAGAAGAATGATATGAAGAAGAGATAGAGTGAAGAGCAGAGACTAAATATGCACATACCAAAGACTAGACAATGAACGAAATAGAGAATGGGTAGCACAGGCAGAATAAATGAGAAGCAGAGATAAAGAAAACCAGAAGAAGAATGAATACAAATGCTGAGTATAGAAAAATGAAAGCAGAGAAGAAGAACATAACAGATATGAAGTGGTAAGCATCGTTATATCAGTATCATTGTATTGTATTGATTCAAAGTAATTCTAGAAAAATAGGGTGGTAGAGTGGTGCTAGGCAGGATTGTTGTCCTCAAGATTCAATGGGTGCTCAATAACTTTGAGAGTTGGTGCTCTTTACAAGTCGGTGCTTGTAATTCAAAGGTTGTAGCCTCATTTGATTAGGATCTCAAAGAAAGAGAATATGTATAGAAGTTGAAGCTTTCCTGACATCCTAAGAAGAAGAGGTTTTTCCCTTTATGGGTTTCCTCATGAAATTTGTGTCTCTGTGTATTTTGTGTGATTGAATGATGATGGTTTTCTTTAAATGTTAAATATGCTGCAACAGAGTTTCTGCTAATAAAGAATGAATATAGAATTTTTCATGTCCCCAACCCTTACTCAACGGAGAGGACGCGACAACATTAATCAACCTGGGGAATCTAAGCCCCACACACACACACACACACACACACACACACACACACACACACACACACACACACACACACACACACATATATATATATATATATATATGCATTGAACTTAAAACATACATAGATGCATAAATTATTAACATATAATGGAAGCAAAATCATTCATTCAATCATTCATCATGTTCATAGTAATTCATAAAACAATTACAGTTGCGGAAAATAAAATATAAGAGAATACTTATCTTTGAAATAAGCTTATCCCGCAACCATCTATGTCACTACAACATTCCACCCAACCATAGGACAATGTGCTCTTTAATCTCTCAGCAACACTTCCACCCCCGAGCTGGGCATGATTTTCCCCAAGGAATAAGGAACACTAGCAGACTTTCCCCATACCCCAGGATACAATAAAAATCAGTCAAGCCAACACAGTTGGGTTTAACAGACTTACATAGGAAGTGGTTTACACTTAGTGAATTTCACATGAGACATAGCCAAGACAACATTTGGGTTTATCAGGCTACCAGCCAAGCCATCCTTCCAGTTGGGTTTATCATGCTTCCAAGGAGGTAGAAAGGTTGATTTCTAAGCTAGTCAGCTAAATCTAGAGCTATGAATTCCCACACCAAATCTAGCTTGAATTCTAAAAATTTACACACCCAACACAAGGAAGTATCTCCTTCTCTGGTACATAGTCCCTCAATCCATGCATTCCCTTCTAGTGCTATTCAGTGTATGCAAAGAAGAAAATCATCCCTCTAGATCGGTTTGTGAGGGACCTTTACACACTAGGTCTATCAAGCACTTCCAAAATCCATTTCCATTCCCAAAATTAGTTCAGATGCCAAACGAGGATGCACACATAGTGATCTCAGTCCTAGGATTTATCAAAATGTAAGCAGAAGCCAAATAATAACACATGCACACAGTAATTTATGAATTTCTAAAAATTGTCAGTGTGTTGAGGCCTGAAAATCGTAGGCAGCAATAGCAAGGGATTCTACCCAATCAACATTCCCAACTATCCCGTGACTGTTTGGTATGGGGAATCCATCTGGTTTGCGGTCCGGCTATCATAGGTCAAGTAATAAAAATAAAAGGTTTTACTGGCTGCGGCCCAGTCCACTGTGTATATTTTTTTGTTTTTTAGTTTTAAATATGAAATGCAGGTGCCTATCTAAAATGTAGATTGATCAAGAGTATGAGGAGTGGTCACAATGTGATGTGCAGGTTCTTACCTCTCGTCTTAAACTCTCTCACATCCAAATCACACACGGCAAGAAATACAACTATCTAACTAAGTTGTCCCTAGGGAGCGAGATTATCATTTAATGAGTAATGTATTACTGGTCATGCATTAAGAAAAATCACAGGTAGTTGTTCTTTAATTTGAAACACATAAACATGAATAGATAGATGAACAACAAGATAGCTCATTGTTTATGAAAGCATTCATTACTCATAGTGGAAATTATCATAAAATAAACTAGAGAACATTCATACAAGAATATAGGTTCAACAAGTTAGAACGATCTCACAGTTAATGAATAAAATCTGAAAAGGAAATAGTTCCCCTTCAACAACATCCATTGCACAGCTTTGAACATTCCACCAAAGCTTTCTCCAACAGGAAAAATTGTAATTATCTATTGCAAAACGAAATAGTTCCTCTTACAACATGTTCTCACAAGTCTAACTGGGAAAAATTCCCTCCTCTATCTAACTCTCCTATACTTATACAAAAGGCAAAACTTTTGGGCTGACCCAAATGATTCCTGGGCTTCCCCAATGTTTCATCTCCCAAAATTGTCTTATAGTGAGTGCTCATAAAATTTACAATATATTACATTTAAACAAACTAATAAAGCACTTTAAGTAGAGGGCCCCGCTTGATTCTTTAGGAACTTTTTCCACGCTTGGGCTTCTGATGCTATGCTCTTAAATTCAGAAGGCTTGAGAAAATGAATAATTATTCCAAACTTTGTAGCCCGATTTTTAATCACTTCAATTCTTGCTGAACTTAGGCGTAATTGATCCTCAAGTAACTGTACACTGACTGCTAAATGAGCCACTTCATCCTTCAAGATCTGTTCATCCAAGACCTTAACTTGCTGAATCCTCTGCTTATCCTCCTGATATCTGCTCTGCAACATTCCTATGAACAGCTCATTTTCTAGAAATGCATCTAATATTTGTTTAGCAGCCACCTGGAAATGGTTGTAAGTGATTAGCACCCTTCTGCAATACTCCGTGCAAGCTCCTCTTGTTTTTTTTACAGCCTTCTTGAACTCTTCCGCTGTGTTTATTGCAAATTCCAACCAGTCATAATCCTGCTTTAAGCTTTGTTGATATTTGGCTGGTAAGTCTGCAGGAAACTCTTCATTGGCCTCCATCCTTCCTATCCTTCCCATCAGGACTTCCAAAATGTCCTGAGACCTATCTACTAAATACGAGGTAGTCTCCAAAATTTCCTCCAATCTGTTATCTACCTGCAAGACTCTGCATATTTCTTCTTCAATGGAAACCTACAGCTGGTGCATTCTGCTTCTTTGTGTTAGGACATGCTCTTTAAAAGGCTGAATACTGGTTTTTTGTTCCTTGGCATCTTTCAAAGATGCTGCTAGTGAAGCAATTTGTCCTTTAAACTCTGTTGCTTGCACCTGAAATTGTTTTTCTTTTTCTTCCATGGTAGCCCTTTGTGTTTCCAACTCCCTAACTTTGCTTTGTAGCTGGTCTCTTTCTACATTAAGTTTTTCATATGTTGGTTTTAACCCATACTTGTCTGTCTTTAGCTCCTGATACTCTTACTGTAACCTTTGCAATTCTGCTAGGTTATCCTGAGCATCTCTTCCTACCTTTTCAATGGAGACTTCCAAAGTTATCTTGTCTACTTAGAGGGACTGAAGCTCTGCTTTTGAAGAATTCACTTCATTTCGCATGTCTTCAAACTTTATATTTAATTTGTTGCCTTCATCCCTCTCCTTTATCAGGGTATCTTTTAAATGGGTTGCATTTTTCCTCAATTGCTCAAGGTCTATCATTATTCAATCTACATTATCTTCAGTGGTGTGGAATAAATCCAATCCAGCTCTAGCTGTAAGTCTTGGGTCTTTATCTATCCCATGAACCAAGGTTTTATCAGTGACCATCATCCCTGATTGTCCACCTATTTCAACTTTCTTCTCAATTCTTTTCACAATCCTCTTCTTTTCTCTATCATAAAAAATGGTGCCAAAATCGGGAACTTCTTCCTCTTTCGTATGCTCAAAAGGTATCAGTCTTACTTCAGAAACAACAACCTGCCCTATATTGTTGCTAGCAGTTGCAACAGGCTCTTGAGAGTCAGGACAATCCTAATCTTGCACTCCTTGGGTGTCTACTGGGTCAGAAGCTTGTTGTTCTGTTGTGGACCCTATCAGCTTCAGACTTTCAGCTTCCTTCTTCTTTTTCTCCTCATCCTCTTTCTTTTTTCTTTATTCTTCTTCATTCTTGGCAGCTTCTTTCGCATTCTTTGTTGCTTCCTCTACATCTTTCTTCCTTTCTTCTTCTTCATTCTTAAGCCAACTTTCAGCCTCTTATGCTAGTCTCCTAGCATCTACTTCTCTTTTCTTGGTGTCCTCTTCATCAGCTTTCTTCTGTTCAGTTTGGCCCTTACCACATTTAGTCGTGATCTTCTTTTCAAATCTTCTTTTAAATGCAGCCATATTTTATGCATTTCTAAAAATTTCTCCATCTTTGTCCCAGTGGTTTGTATATTCAAAATGATCATTGGCCTCCTTGCAATGTTCCACAACTTTGTTCTGAGAATCATTTCTATGGAAGTTCATCTCCCCAAAGTGAAAATGCTTCAGTTCTTGTACAAAATCCGTAATTAGTTTAACCTTTGGAAATTTATAGCTGCCCAACCTGAAAGGTATGGGAGGATAGGATGCCTTCTTGTGTTAAAAAAGGAAACTCCCTATACCATCTAAGTAAACCTCCCTGACTGCTTCTTTATGTACCACATAATCAGTGGCATACTTGGGAAGCAAAGAAGGTTCCCTAGAGCAACCATACATCCTAATATACATCCCTTCATTAGTCAAGTAGTAATTTTCATACTCCTCAATGACTTTCAATGCCTCCTCAGACATACAATTGCATTCTTTCAAGAAAATCAACGTATACAAAGGCATAATAAAATGTTCACAAATTTCTTTATAATGACTGTAATATTTGTACACCCACAACAGCTTGTAAGCTATGTAAACAGGGGTTCTGTCCCTACCCCACATGCACCTTAGGTCTGGAAGTGACTAGGTGCATAGTATACAATCAATTAATATGGATCTCATGTAGAACTCAGACCTTTTCTAAAACACCCTTCCCAGAGCTGAAGAAATGCAAGCTGAGAGACCGTTGGACACAATGTTCGCCCAGTTGAATATAGTCCCCTAGGTGGCCACATAGAAAATAATGGGAACCCAACCCAACTTGAAACTCCTACTGTAGGCTCTCCCAAAAACTCTGTTCAGCATTAATGCTATAAACCTATAAGGGGTTCTTAGAGTAGCTGTGTCATATTCCCCTAATGGCTTGGTTCAAAAATTCTTACCAGGTATCATCATTCTTTTTACTGTTTCAACCAGGTTTAAGTTAATTTCCTTCAACCAATATTCAATTAGGTAAACCTGGGCTGGAGGTAAGTGATACCTAGGACTGTAAGAGACATAGCCCTGCTTGGCAGTATTGGCCAGAATCATAGTAGTCACATCTTCCCTAGGCAGAATCCATCCAATCACTTCAGAACATGGAAAAAACTCAGGTCTGGTAGCTATCTTCATCAAGACAGACTTCTCAATGTTGGCATATATTGTTAATTCTTCAAACCCGATATCAGGCATTTCTTGGTTTGAAATCAGTCCATAAATCTCGCCCCACTTGTAGTCAAGTTCTACCCCGGTGGTGGCTCTAGTATCTTCATAAATGTACTCAACCTTTGTAATAATTTCCACCTTAGGTTCCCCTTCATCAATAGGAGCCTTCTTTTTCTGTCTTTTCGACATGTTGCCTTTACAATAGTTTCCCTATCACAAACCAAAATGCATTTAGGATATTTGATATTTTTAAAATCAATTATTTGAAGAATGAAGAAAGACTGTATAAACATTTACCTCTTCCATATTCGCAACAGCTGATCTAAATGCAAAAAATGAGAATAACAAACAAATATTCTGCAAGCTGTGCCTAAAAAACCTAAGTCTGAACAATGTTATACCCGTCCAACGAAAATAACTCTAATTGAAAATGCCTGCATTCTAACTCCTTGCTCAAACATACATCCCATCAATCAGGCTCATCTTCGAAAAAAGTGACACTAACCAGAACACGCAGGCGACCAAAATAGTAGAAACTCAAAACCCTCCGACGTCCCAAACAAAACCAGAGTAAAGCCTATGGTGAAATAAATGAAACCTCCCCTCCCTGGATGGCCAAATGCAATCCCAGAAAAACCGGTGCAGACAGCGTAACGCTTGTCTGCCCCCTCCCCGGATGTCCAAATGCAATCCTAGAAAAACCAGTACAGACAGCGTAATGCTTGTCTGCACCAATTTTCTAAACAATCGGACAATGCTCAAAACCCCATAACGGCTTTGAAAAAACCACTTAGGAAAATAAAACCCCCTCCTTTTGCTAACTATCAAAGTAGACCACACTATGCTAATAGGATATAAACCAAACATATATGCCCATCTACCATGGCAGGAAAAAACTAACCAAAGGTCAATACCCTAGTTCCAAAAATCAGCAGAAAGGGTAAAACCATGATTGGCCTACCTGGCAACAAGCTGTAGTTGACAAGGAAAAAATCTGAAAGCTCCATGGAGATGCCACCCACGAATGAGATCCTGACGGCTAGGCATGAACGCACAATTCGAATCGACAAGGACAGTGCAGGCACGAAATCACAGGGATAATAATAGAATAATGCCCCATCCCGCGTATATATATATATACCCTAGTGAAAACACTCGATAGGAAAAACATTGCATATCAGGCTGTAGGACAACTAAGGCATCGGCGATCAACCTACTACAGAGCCCCAATGGTGGGCGACGAAGATACTATGAGTTCCACAACACAATGAGAATCGTCAGCGGAACACACACTAGAAATCTCAGCGTCGAAGCTCAAAATGACTAAAGCATCAGACCATTAGTACGTTAAAATGCTGCAATGGAAGAAACTACATAGACCAAAAGCCAATAAACCAGTCAAAATCAGAGAAAAAAAAAGAAACAACGTCAAGATAACCATCGGCGAGAAATAGAACATAAAACATCGGCGGATGGCTAGTTCGTTCCAGAGCTGCAATGGTGAAACAAAAATAGACTAAGGCTTTTGTGAAAATGAAAATGATGACGATCGGACAAACAAAAACTATTCCCCCAATTCAAGTGTCCAACATGGCACCGAAAGAGACAAGAACAAAATTACAAAAGCAAACCACGGGATCGGCAAAGGTAAAATATTTTGTCGTAGTACTTGCAATTTTCCATCCGAAATGGCGGCAATACAAGGTACTACTACTCCAACGGTGATGAAACAAAAACGCCGAAATAAAAATAAAACAAAAGCGCATCGGCGGAAAACAAGGCTTTGGATTGAGTCATTTGCTATTGAGCCTTTGCAATCGCGGCTGGGTAGGTGACTACGGCCCCGATTCATAGTTCAAACAATTTTTGACATCAAAATAAGAAATCACTCAAAAGTCAAAAATTAAGGTCAAATGGAAGCATCAGCATACAAAGATATTCATTCAACAATCAACCTCAAAAAATCAAACTCGCAGTAAAGTTAGGCAATCCCAACAACTAAGCAAGACAAAATTTAAAAGGAAGGCCCCAAATTTTTAGAAATTTGGGAAAACGTTGCAGCTACAACACTATGCAAGACAAACTACTGCAAAATACCCAAACAAAAACACTACTGGTCATTCAAATCAAATACACAATTCGTATTTTCAGAAATCGGGTTCAGGAAAACGACTAGCAGACTAAATAAAATGTGAAAAGAAAAAAATCCACACAGGAAAACAAAAAAAAATGAAGGATCCAGATCCCCGAACAGGAGAAAAATCGTGAAGGGTTTAGAATCAGAATCATTTTTACTTGCTTGCTCCTACGTGAATGCAAATTTGGGTTTCCAAAAACGTTACACACAGTCAAAATCGTGAGGGGAAGTTGAAACACTCGTGTGTGGGAGAAAGGTCGTCATTTTTTTTTGTTTTCTTGCCCAAGAAAATTTAAAAAATGTTTTTCCCGAAGTGTCTCTCTGCCCAATTCAAATTTCTTTCCACTCTTCCAATTCCCCCCCTTATCCTTAGGAAAAATCATGCCCCCATCTCATTTGGTTGTGTTGACATAGCTGGCTGTAGGTTTTTAATTAAAAATTGCAAATTTAACATAATTTCCAACTCTTTTAATTTTTAGCTAGCATAAAATACCATCGGCTCAACCTTAATTTTTGAAACATAAAAACTAAGTCAATGGTGGGGATTTTTCCTAGCTCCACACCGTGATTATTTACACCATATTATTTAAATGAAAACGAGGTCAAAACTGGGGTCATATAGAATTCCTCATAACATATTGACTGTCATAAAACTTCAAGGATAAAAGTTTTTTAAAATTGTATAAGATTGTTCAAGCACAGAAATTAACTTATTCACTTCACCCCCCCCTAGTTAATTAAATACTTTCAACATCGGGATTGTTCATCGACATGTCTATGACATCTTCCTTCCTATCTTTACCTCCTCTAACAGTGTCAAATGAAACAATGGATTTGTGCACTCTTTCATCTAGCACCATTCCACCCACACCACAATCAAAACCGCAACCTCAAATGCAATCTCCAGGGAATTATTGGGGCTCACTCCTGATCCATACAATTCCCTTCCTTTTCCCATCGTCCGGCATCATGAGTAAGCCTGTAATGGCTACTTTAAATTTACCAAACTTTATGCTGGGAATTCCTGTGTTGTACTTGAACCACCTACCCCACCTCTGATGCCCCAGGTTGTACTAACCCCCGTCCAGACTATTGATATGGTGTCATGACCTCATCATGGCCCACCAAAAACACCTTCTGTTACTACACCAGCCCCGCCTCCTCCAAAGAGGACTTAGGAAAAAACCACCAAAGCAGCTACTACACCTCGACCAATCCCACCTTACTCTTTGTGTGATGTCGACGGACATGCAACACAAAAATTCCCATAAATACCTATCATGTGAATGCACATATGTGTCATGGATACTACCGAAGGCCTTCTAATAGTCAACGTCTCAACTCCACCAATAGCCAAAAATAATTCTTGAAGCACCAACCATTCATGCGTGATTTGACGTCTATACGGCCATTATTCGCACCATTTCCTAGACTTGGATGGGTATCAGTCTGTCCTTCATGATCTTCGAAAGCACTCTCATGAGTCTAAGATCACTGTCATTAAGGAGATTCACCCACCTGTTTCCTCCTCAAACACCACAACCATTTACATGGTGTCCAACTCCACCGACCCTTCCGTCTCCGTAACCATCGACGATCCCTTAGATCTATCCAATCATTTTTTCAGCAATGACAAGGAGATACTTGAAGCCTTTTCCTCTCCTGAATACCCATGGGATGACATGCACCATTGCTCATTCTTAATCCCTAGGGAACCTTCGTCAACATCATATCAATATTTAGTAGAGACCAAGAACTTCTTCCATGGCAAGGTAGATTGGTTCAAAAACCCCATCCCAGCTCCCAACGCCTTTGAAGAAGGAAATATGGCAAAAATTTCACCCACAATTAAGGTCAATATCTCAACCAACCTAGAGTTTGTTGAAGAAATCACACTTGGAGCATCATGCTCCCCTAAAGAAGTCGCTTCTTACAAAGCACTTTTTCAGGAGTTATGTGACATCTTTGCTTGGTCCTACACCGAGATTCCCAGGTTGGATTCATCCATCATGGAACACCACATTGATACATGGCCTGATGTGGTGCCGATGTGTTAGAAACAATGACCCATTCACCCTTAAAAGTTTGTTGTGGTCAAGGTTAATATTGAGAAGCTGCACACAACATGCTTCATTTACCCCATCACATATACCACTTGGAGAACGAATCATGTTCCCATGAATAAAAAACAGGGTATCATCCGCATATGTAGAGATTTCTATGATTTTAATTTGGCATGTCCCAAGGACAACTTTCCAACTCCTTTTATTGACCAAATCATTCATGCATGCGTCGAACATGAGGTCTTTTCCTTCATGGACGGTTTCTCCAGATACAACCAAATTCATATCTGGAAGGAAGATCAATACAAGACTTCTTTTACAACCCACTGGGGCACATTTTCATATCGAGTGATTCCATTTCGACTCAAAAATTCTGGAGCCACTTTCCAGCGTGTCATGACATACTGCTTCCACGACCTTGTTCACATCATATTGGTCTATTTGGACGACCTCACCGCTCGCTCACGGAAGCGTTCACAACACTTAGACGACTTACGACAATTATTCCTACGATGTTGCAAGTACTAAATCCACTTGAACCCTATAAAGTGTGTATTTTTTGTCCCAGTAGGCCATCTACTTGGGTTCATCGTCTCCCGCAAAGGGATTACGGTTGGCCCTCCTAAAGTTCAAGCCATTCTCGATCTACCCTCACCAAGGAATTTGCACCAACTGCGAAGCCTCCAAGGCAAGGCTAACTTCCTTCTCCACTTCATACCAGAATATGCAACAAAATCCCACAGATTCTTGCATCTGCTTCATACCAACATTCCATTTGTTTGGGATCAACATGCGCAGGATGCGTTTGACGCATTAAAGCAATCTCTGGCTTCTGCCCCATTACTATCCGCACCTAACTTCACCAAGGACTTCATCCTCTATGTGTCAGCCTCTGAAAATGTTGTTGATGGATTCTTTAGAGTAAATTTCAATTCAAAATGGGCCTCCTAAGGAAAATAATAAAATAATAGCTAAAATAATAAAATAATATTTATTAATTTTGGAGGAAGAACAGAAAAACATTGCTTTTTTGTTCGTATTTTCGACATATCTCCCTGCGTTTTTACTCATATTTCAATCGAGAGAGCTCAATAGATGTGGAATTAAATTTTGCATCCAGCGAGTACACATACTGCATACTTTTGACAGACCCCACTACCCCAAAAACAAGAAATACCTGAAAAATGATCATGACATCATCATCATGTTTTCAGGTATTTCTTGTTTTTGGGGTAGCGGAATTCATCAAAAGTATGCAGAGTGGGTACCTATTGGATGCGGAATTTAATTCCACATCCAATGAGCTCTCCCAATCGAAATTTGAGTAAAAACGCAAGGAGATATGTCGAAAATATGAACAAAAAGTAGTTTTTTAATGATACCTATCCCAAATTTATATAAAAAAATTGTTTAAGACCTATATGATATTTCAAATTTAAAGCAATTTCATTGGATAACACATGATGACATGGAATTTGAATTAGGGTTGAATGGCCTATTTTGAGTAGAAAAATCCTCTAATATTTGGTCCAAGAGGACGATGCTCGTCAAGAGCATGTGATTTACTACATTAGTCAAAAGTTGACTGGTCCCCCTTACAATATTCAAATGAAGAAAAGATGGCCCTCACCATCGTATTATCAGTCCAAAAACTACTCCATTACATTATCACAAACCATACTTGAGTAGTGGCCAATTCCAACCCTGTGTGGTACCTCTTCAGCTGCCACCTCCTACAAGGTCCTGTGACCAAATGGATTGTCGTCCTCCAAGAGTTTGAATTGGAATTCATCACCCTAAAAATCACCAAAGCTTTGGCACTAGCTACACTGATGATAGACCCACCCGTATTGTCTGCATCACCACCGATCATGGTCAACCTTCTTGACTAATTATTATTTTTCATTTCCATGAAGATCCTTGGTATGGGGGCATTCCCTTGTAGTTACGCACCCAAAATCTTGAGGCTCACTTAAGTCACGAAGACATATGGCACATCCGACACCAAGTTGCTTGTCATCTCCTTATTGGGGATGTTGTGTACCCTTGGGATGTCGATACCATATTAGAACGTTTCCTTCTCCATAACGATGTTGAACAGGTACTCAATGACTGTCATAGTGGAGCTTGCATCGGCCACCTCTCTGGTTTGGCGACTACTCAGAAAATCCTACGTGCCAACTATTTTTTCCCTTCCATATTCGCTGATTGCATCGAGGTGGTTAAACACTTCCACAACTGTCGACTCTTTGCTCCAAAATCAAGGAATGCCCCATGCCTTTACATCCCGTAGCCACAGTGGGTCCCTTTTGCGAGTGGGTCAGATCGATTTCATGACAATTAATCCTCCCTCGATCGACGACCATAAATACATTATTATCGTTGTCGATTATTTCACTAAATGGGTTGAGGACATTCCCACATTCAATTGCAAAGATGATAAAGTGGTGCATTTTTTCTTCAACCACGTCATTTCACATTTTGTTGTACCCCAACAGATAGTATCAGACCATGGTAGCCATTTTGAAGACATTGTTTGGATAAAAATTTCAACCATGTTGAAATTTGAGCACCAGTACTTATCCTCCTACTACCCTCAGGACAATGGTCAAGTTGAAGCTGTCAACAAAATCATTAAAACCATGCTCCAACAGATGGTGGGAAACCATAAAACTAACTGGAACCATATGTTATTTTCCACCCTATGGGCCTACCACACATCCACTAAAACCGCCATGGGATTCACCCCATTCCATTTGGTCCACGATGTTGAATCGGTGCTTCCCATTGAGTGCTAGATCCCATTGCTTTGCCTCGTCGTAGAAATTCTTCCTGGCATGTCACCTCTAGAAGAACACCTCCTCCTGCTTGAACAAACCAATGAGGACCATCATGCTGCTCTTCAAGCTATCAAAGCAACCAAAACCCAGTAGATGTCACATTTTGACTCCCATGTTAACCCTCACACATTTAGCGAAGGCGATTCGGTCCTTATCTATGACCAAGCCAACAACAAGTTAGGAAAAGGGAAGTTCGAGTCCATGTGGTATGGCCCTTGTGTCATCCACCACTACCTTGGAAAGGGGGCGTGTATTTTAGCTGACTTGGATGGTCGCCTCTTGGAAAATCTCCATAATGGGCTATACCTCAAGAGGTTCTATGCCTGAGGTCACCTCCATGAGTCACTTGGATTATGTTTTTCTTTTTTGTTTTATATCATTCTTAACACGAGTCTTACACTTTTCTTCCTTGACTGCTCCATATGGATCCTACCTCGCGTCACTACACTAGATTTAATGATGGAGCAAGTAGATGGTCTCAAATCTCGCCTTTGATGCATGGGTTATCTATTCCCTGTCACATGAGTTGATCTGTATTGATGGAATTTTTGTTGGCATTGCTACCAACAACCAGGATGAGTATGATGGTGTCACTGGTGTCATGGCCGCTACCCTACAGATGGGTATTGGTCACCTCGATGTCTTCTTAAACTCCCAAATGCTTGTCTCCTAGTTGAATAACTGCTACTAGGTACATGATCCTTTCCTTTTTAGAAATTTTCTCTGCACTAAATGTGGAAATTGAACCCAGGTGTTAGAACAATTACACTCACAAAAATTGCCAATTACACATGCAAATTACACACAAAGGAGACTGAATATGGAGCAGAACACTAATCTGTATTGAATAAGTGTACAATAGCCAACCCTGTGAAGTCATAGGCTGCCACAATAAATAATTACATGAGAGATTCAAATGCATTGGGATTCCATTCGAATTTGGTCAAAAGCAGGCTTACTAAATCTAAGCAAATCCCCCATAGGTGCATAAAGCAGTTTCCAAATCTGTCTAGGAGCTCACGAATTGGTAAAATCAATTAGGAAAGCTAATAGATGATGGAAGGAAAACTCATGCATGCTTTTCTTAGGAGAAAAGAGTGGAGGATGATGAGGACAAAAAACAAGTTAACTTCACCTAGTCAAAATTTCCCAATTGCCTTAAAACTCAGCAAAAGCAGGCAATAAACCAGAAAAAGTAGACATGCGCTAGGAAGGCCAGGAATAAAGCAGATTTGATTCCAAGTGGTTTCCCTAGTGCTCCATGACTCAATTTTAGCAAGTTTGACCACTTTGGACATGTGGAGGACAACTTGCATAAGGTGGAATATGGAAACTAGGCAAATAAGACAAAAATGGATTAATTAATGTCTAAGGTAGCTAACTATGGGTTGATTATTCTAACACTAAACAATTGGTTAGAATTTTTAATCTATCGCATTCATACATGTTCCCAGAAACCTCAATATTGTAGTAGATCAAATGGATAATGATGTTCTAGAATGGCATATTCATCACCGCTTATAGGAAATCAAGAAACTGCATCCTCCATAATCATATAAAAACATGCATACATGCGTAACATACATCATCTAGGAATTTTCATCATAAGAAGAATCTGATAAAACAATAAAAAGTGCATCCATGTGCATAAAAAATATATATATAATATGTGATAAGTGTTCAGTACAAAATGAGAAGCTCCACAATCTTTCTCAGCTGAATATACATAGCAATACAAAACTCCCAGTGCACCATTGCACTAGGGGCATCTCCACTAGCTGCTAATCAGATTCAGACTCGTCCTCCTGCTCCTCTAACTCTATATCCTCCTATGAGGCCTCCTCCTCACTGGAGTTATCCTCGTCCTCCATCAGTGGGTACCTACGGGCCGCCGCTCGAATGTACTCTGTCGTGACTGCGATCCTCCTCATCAACAGGATCCACTGAGGAAGCATGCGGTAGCAAGAAACAATCATATCATTGTCCAAATGCTACCAGCCATAATCGGTAACACCCTCCAACAGACTCTCAGTATCACAACGTAGTGACCACAAGGTACTTCAAGGCCCAAGAGCAGGTGGATCCACCCCCTCATCTCTCCCCCTTTGTCACTCGTAACTCATGGGCGTTTGTGGCCCAACATCTATGAATACACACAATATATCATCAGTATCCATCGTAAACATAAAATGGACACCACTAATATAGTGTACTATATATGCATGTAAACACATAAAACATCATGTATACGTACCATCTGGTCCCTAGACCTGTCCAAGAGGTCGAGGCATCTCTGCATCTCCTTTGTAGTCCATGCCTGTGTATGGGTAGTCCTCAATGAGGATTGGCAGCTGACTCCACTGTGCAAGCAACTCTCAAGTAAAGAAACGGTCCACCAAGCCACCTCCCTCATGGACCAGCATCTTGCTCCATCGATGCATCCAAGGCTCATGAGGCCCACTATCCTGCACTACCAAATGCAGTCGAAGGGTTAGCAGCCTCTTGAAGAAGAAGGAGTAAAAAAATGAGGGGAAATAGAAGTCCCCTCTCACACTCCTAGAATGGTTCAATGCACACCAAACCACAGTCAGATACATCTGGGCCCACCCATAGTAGGTTCCCGCCATCACGTGCTCCACAATCTAGAGCTTCCCCCTGGAGATCTTATGGGTCCCAGATGACCCAAAGATCTGTAACACCATTGCTGCAACCGCCCAAGTCGAAATACTCTCAATATCTCACAAAAATATGTATGACCCATGCACATAAGCAGAGGCATAGCAGTTCCTCTCGCAGAGGACATCCAAATTCTACCCATGTGAGAGCTTTCGCGTCATATCGCCAATCACTCCCAACATCGGGAGCCCAGTTAAAAAGTACACATCTTGTAGCATAATATCAAGATGCTTCCCCTAGATAATAAAGCACTCTACCCCAATATCCCAAAAACCCACCAAAGTCTCTAGTAATAGTCGCAAGGTCCACATCAAGGGAACTTGCATGTACTTGAGCAATCCACTCCGGGATAGTGTATCCCGCACACCCATGTTCCTCATGGCATGCCTTCACAAGTCTTTACAATCCTGCTCCCTCCACATAGGTCGAGCCATCCTGCATAGTAACCAAATCCCTGTTAAGCACAATCTCCTAGAAAAACTCATCCAAGGATGAAGTCGTGCCTGTTTAGCCAAACTGAGCGACCCAAGTCGTGGCTTTTGGTTGAACAGGTGCGATTCAGTCGCGCCTTCTGGCCAAACAGGTGCGACCCAGGTCTCGATTGTCTCCTTGACAAGTGTGACTGGGTCGTGAATTTTTGGTTGAAAAGCACAACCCAGGTCACAAATTTTCCCTCGAAAACTGTGACCCATCCCGGTTAAACCCTTTCAATTTGGCAGAGGTTCTTGGGTGAGCTAAAAACAAAACTAAACCAGTGAAAAGGAGGGTTTGGAAAAATTCTCTCACTTGCAAGTCGCAAATCATAAATCCACTGGTCGAAATGAAAGAAATTAGAAAAAGAGCTCTGGGGTCCTCCACTCCAACTCAGCACTGAACAGTAACAATGACACATGTCATGTGGTCCCCCCTGTTTATAGGCCTCCTTGGATCTATTTTTCTTTCAATCACTACAGAGCCAACTGGAGTCTGTTTGGGATGCCGTTTGCACCATCGGGTTCATTTTTTTGCCCTCTATATTCTTATGAGACCCTTGTCTCATGATTTCATAATTACATTTTGGTCCCATTCCCAAAATCCACCTTGATTTGTGTACCACCACGCGAGTCTTCATTATGGAGTTTCTATTAAGCTTTTTTCTAACTCCTAAACGAATGAAAATATCACCAAGCCAACTTGAAGCCTTTCATGCTCATTAAAGTATTTGAAAGGGAATATTCATAGCCTCATTTATCTCATTTTGCAGACTATGCAAACTACCATAACAAAATGACCACCTCAACACACTCAAGCCACGAGCGTTCCCCTGTGCATCCTTTTATGCTTTCTCGGGAACTGGACCAAACTTTATGAAAAAACTCATTATGGGTTGTCTTTAAGCTCTTTTCTATCCTTCTCATGAAGAAAAAATTATCGAGCAAAATTGGTTTCATTCATGCTCGTAAAAGTATTTAAATGACCATCCATTCAGTGTAGGTTAACCTTTTTCGGCTTGCTTGGACTACCAAGGGTAAAGAAGTATCATATCCCCAAAAAGGGTAGGAAAGCTCTCCTATGTACACTTTTATCCTTTTTTGGACATAGGATACTATCAACAAAAAATATACCCCATTGGAGTCTTCTTCTTGTTTTCAGACTCTAAAAATGAAAACACCATCGAGCATTTACTTTCTTGGGCTCGCTAAAAATCCACAAGATCGTTTCATAATGGTGCCTTTAGGCACCACCCCATATATTATAGTTTAGTATAATTTCCCCATTGGTTCACTTTTGTTCAAAGTATTTTGTGATGAGTCTTCCTTGGATCCCCTAGATATCAATAGTCCAAGTTACCTCGCTCAGTATTTTCCATCTGCAGTTACATTCTCGATATTACAACTATGATCCCTCTCCCATGAGTCTGTTTCATTTGTTGCTAGCTCAGCCCTGCCATCATACTCTGAACAAAGGAAGTTTGAGTCCCTCGTACTCCCCCTGCCCCCATTCCCCTATTCAGTGTGCCAGTCCCCATATTGTCCCATAGCTTTGGTTATCCCCCTCGCACTTCTCATCAAAAAAACCTTATTGCCTTGATTAGTTGCAGGTCTCCCTCTATCGACGACAACACATCTATTCCAGAGGATAGACCCAGAGGTCCTTGTATACTAGTTTCATTAACTTGGTTGATGAGTTCCTTGTACCACTTGAGAGGAGTCCTTAGTGCCTCTCAAGATTGTTGTGTCTCACGTGCTCTACTTTAGCTACATCATCGCATCGTTGAGATTTGTACAGGGTATTGTTTCGTGCAGGTATTTGGTCAAAGAACTCAGTTGTCACCTGAATCTAGCATATTGGTGAGTATATCTAGGGACCCAAAAAAGGTTCACACCCCTTATGATTACCGTTTTGTGTTGGGAACAGTGTTCAGAAGCCCCATAGCAGTGCTTCTATATAGCTTCATGATTGATGCGGAATATTGTACCACTGAGACTACGACTATCCATCAGTGAGTCCCTACAGTTATGTAAACTTCCAGATCCAGTAGAGCATCAATTGTGAATATATCACATTCCATGAGAATGTCATGGGTCCTATGTATCAGTTCTTCATATCAGTATTATATTCAGCCTCTCATTGAGGCCACCATTATGTAACAATAGTTGTATATGATCAACTCCTGTATTTTGGAGCCTTGATCCCATTATTTATTCTTTTGACATTGTTATGAGCATGGGTATGCTTGCCTCGTCCATATACATGTCACATATTCTTTGTATCTCACCTAGTGTTTGGAACCAATATTAATACAAAAACCAAAATCCACTGTGTCTCGATCCCAAACTGTCTCCGAAACTAGTTCCTCTGACATGTTGGAGTAACTGGCCAAGTTATGCTGATAAGTCAGAGTAAAAGAGTGATTTCTACTTAGCCAAAAAAGTACTTTTGCTTAAACCCTTATAAAAACTAAGTGTTCCAGAAGGACTTGTTTGAGTTAGAAACTATTCTAAGCATTATTTTCAAACAAAATAGGAGGGGCCCTAAAATACCCCAAAAAAATGGGGAAATAGCTGCAGCAGCAACAATTGGCAACTAGCTGGTGAACACAGATCTCTAAAAAAACCTATCTTTGGAAATCAAGACTATTGTATGGTATTAGATTCCGAATATGCAACAATTATTTTCAATGTATTCCCCGAGACTCTTTAAAATCTAGACTTATTTAGGGATACAATTTGTGTGCATCACATTGGTCGTCACCTTTTGGGAGTAGGGTAACCAAAACTAGGGGTCTTGATAAATCTCCTTGGGATAAAGAATTAAATTCATTTTACCTCCTTATTTTAGTTTCCACTAGATATGACTCCACGGGTTTGTTACAGAGTCAGACAGATGTATTCATTTGTTCCTCATTCCCATGCTATAAGCATACTTTTGATTCTTATTTTTGTTAGATTTTGATCATTTATGCAATATGATCTAGAATCTTATATGAGAGAATAACATGCACAGCAAAAATCACAAGAGACAAGAGACACAAATAATTTTCCTTGGGGAAACCATAAAGGAGAAAACCATGCAACTTCCTCGGAGATATAATGAGCACCAATGGCAGCAGTAAAACCCAAAAACATAAATATGACCTCCAACATCTTGTTCTCTCTCTCTCACTTGAGAGAGCTTCTCCTCTCTCACTCATGCACCCCAGTGAGTGAGTGTGTGTGTGATAAATGGAGAGGCTCACTCTCTATTTATATTCTTTCGTTCACTTAAATTCCACTCCAACAAGTCGGCCCCATTTAACAATTACTTACCAGGGCCGACATCTCTATGAGAGTCTAATAACCCTAGTGCCGCACAAATGTGGGGACTTTGCCCTCCGATCAACAAGGAGGGTTAACCTTGAATCAATTGTGGGGACTATTGCCCTAACTTATAATGGAAGGTTAACCTCAATGACTTTACATGACTTGTTTTCGTTATTAAATCTCCTGATCAGAACATCAAGGCATGATACGACTCGATTACATTACAGATAATTCCTGAAATAAACATTGGGGTACAATGCATAAGATATACAATTGAATACATTCCAAAGTTACAAATACATCAACACTCTCTCTTAACTAGGAAGGTATTCTCTCGACACAATTTATCAGCACAAGTCTTCTTCTCTGTATCATTTGGATCATCATCAATTCATCTTCATCTTCAGGTCATCTTCATCTTCAAGACATCTTCAGTGTCAAGTCATCTTCATTGTTAATTCATCTTCATCAATTATGGATCATCACTGGATCTTCATCAAGTTCGGATCGTCACTTGATCTGGATCGTCACTAGATCATCATCAAGTCTGGATCATCACTGGATCATCATCATCATCATTACTGCTTCTGCTATCTCAATCAAATGGTGCTATCTCTTCATTATTCTCATCACAGGAAGTTCTACAGAGCCATCTCTATTTCATGTTGGTTGTAGGCCTAGCCTCCATGTATGTCTTCTTTAGCACTTATATCTGACCCTTAGTCAGAACAGCCCGCCCAACACTTACATCTGACCATGGGAGGAACACATCCAACAACCATTTCAGAAAAGGCACGCCCAAAAATCACATCTGACCATGGGAGGAACACATCCAACAACCATGTCAGCAAGGCCCAGCACTCACATCTGACCATGGGAAGAACACATCCAAGAACCATGTCGAAAAGTCTTAGCACTTATATCCAACCATGGGAGGAGCACATCCAAGAACCATGTTGAAAAGGCTCAACACTTATATCTGACCATGGGAGGAACACATACAAGAACCATGTCAGAAGGGCTCGGCACTTATATCTGACCATGGGAGGAACACATCCAAGAACCATGTTAGAAAGGATCAGCACTTTTATATAGCCATGTGGGGAACACATCCCACATCCATTCTAGAAAGGATCATCACTTATATCTAGCCATGTGGGGAACACATCCTGTAGCCATGCTAGAAAGGCTCAACACTTATATCTGACCATGTGGGGAACACATCCTGCATCCATGTCAAAAGGGCTCTGCACTTACATCTGATGATGTGGGAACACATCCCACAGCCACATCAGAATGGCTCTGCACTTACATCTGATCATGTGGGAATGCATCCCACAGTCACATCAGAATGGCTCTACACTTACATCTTATCATGTGGGAACACACCCCATAGTCATATCAGAATGGCTCTCAACTCTAGGCTGAGTATTCTTCGTAACTGACCAAGTGCCTCCATTCTCCCAGATAATGGCCTTCAACACTTATATTTGATCATGTGGGAACACATCCCTCAATCACATCAGAATGGCTCTGCACTGATCATGTGGTAACACAACCCACAATCATATCAGAGCATATCTACACTTACATCTAACCATGGAAGGAACCAATCCTCTCACCATGTCAGAATGGCTCACGGACTCATTGCTTCCCTTTGGAGGGAACCTCGATCTGGAGAACACCAAAATTCTCCCTGAAGTACTCAAACTTCATTATGGCCAATGGATTGGTCAAAACATCAGCTATCTATTCATTCATCGCAACAAACTAGAGCTTAATTGCTCCTCTCTGTACCATATCCCTGATATAGTGATATTTGATCTCGATATGCTTTGATTTGTCATGGAACACCAGGTTCACCGACAACTTCACACAACTCTGGTTGTTGCAATATATACAAGTAGCATCCAACTGGAGATCAAACAAATCAAACGGTAGCTTCTTCAACCATACTTCCTCACAACTAGCTGAACAAGCTGTGACATACTCTGCTTCAGCTATACTAAGTGCCATGCAAGACTATTTCCTGCTAAACCAAGAGATCACACATAATCCCATACTGAAGCAGCACCCTGAAGTGCTCTTCCTATTGATGGCACTATTACGGAGAGAAATTCCTATGGCTTGGGGTACCACAACAGAAAACTTTGACTCCAGAAATCAATCTTTCCCGATATGCAATAGAAATAAAATGTCTAACACTAAGGATCAGACCTCGTACCTTATTCCGGACGGTTGAAGTAGATCCCCGTTGAGCTTTCCAATCTTCAGCTTGAATTGATATAATACTTCCTCAACAACAAGTAAACAAAACAAGCATACTATATATCATGGTGTTAGATCTATTCTAGCATATATAATCAATAATGTAAAAGCATTTGACATATTCCAATGGATACAATATTCAATCAAATACACATCATTGGACAAGGAAAGATAGTTCTTATTAATATAAATCAAAGATTACAAGATAGATACAACCTCTGATGGCACGTCTGCGAATCGTAGAAACTAAATCCCCCACTTGGGCCTCCACCACCTCAATCCTCCATCACTTTGATAGCAAGCTCACTAGCAAAAGGAAAGCTTGGGAAGAACACAACAGTGCTCCAAAGGGACAAAGGGATGCAGACTCAAGCATAAATTCCGGCAACAATGGACTATAGTTTCGATGCTTTCAATCTCTCTATTATGCTTTCAATGTCTCAAGGGGTTCCTTATATAGCTTTTCAAAGGGATATCGAAAGGTCAAATCCGTGCGATCTCAAGGCATATGGAAGGCTAGGA
>LPNX010227056.1:138066-192011 GCA_001517045.1 Pseudotsuga menziesii | reverse complement strand
AGTCGGATCCAAGTCAAGGAAAACTCCAAAAGGATTTGGATTATGCACACATCCCGATGTACGTGACTATAGGGGTCATATCCGCGTATGTACGCGGTTATCAGGTTAAAATCCACATATATCACTTTTCTTATGTTTTTAGGGATGATCAAGGACACATCAAAAGACAAAAAGTAGTCCATAGGGGCTAATGAGTCTGCAGCGGGACAGGGGAAGGCCATACAATGTGTGATTCACCTATTGTGGTGAAATCCGCTATAACAGATTCCCCCTAATGTATGAGATTAGAGGGGTTATATGATGGCCGAAATACATTATAAGTCCATCCCAGAAGTGGAGTGATGAAGATACCCAAATGGAAGACCAGCCACCCAATCAGCATGGTACAATAATACAACTCTGCATATAACTGCAAATACATATAGCAGTCCTGGATACATAAGAGTACAATGGCCATGAATAGGCATGAAACATGATAACATAGATGTGGTCATCGCCACGTACAATATACATAGATCAGAATCTCCATGATGAAGATATACAAAGGACCATGATCTCCACAAAGGCTGAAGATATACAATAGATCAAGATCTCCATAGTGGCTGGAAATGTCTGACATACACTGGAACAAGTCATGAGAGCTGAAATCTCATGAACACTGGCACAATCAAGGAGGTAGCATATAATGGATGCCACTAATCTGGAAGGTCTTCTACACACATCGCTACGAGTACATGTCCTACTATGTGAATAGAGGTGTCGAGGTCAAACATAGTNGGTGACTAAATGAAGGCAGCATAGACTCGATATACAAACTGGGACATCTCTATGATGCAGGAGGCATCAATAGAGGCTCCATAGGGACTGGAAGCATAACTAGTCGGTGGAGATAAACTCAAATAATGAGTACAGCTCCTAAGTCAAACTATAACCCAACCAACGGATGTGATATACAGTGCTCTGTTCGAAGGCGACACGACTCGACAACTACCAAAGATAATATCTTTTCTTGTCCGGATTTTTGGTTTTTTTATTTTTTTGGAATTTTTCAGTTATTTGAAAAGCTTGAAAAAAGAATAAACTAGCTTTATAGTTACAAACTAGGAGGAGATGAGTGTCATTAGGGAAAACAAACTAGTTCCAAGCAGTGGAACATACCTATGCTCAATGCAAGGATACATGTGTAGGATATCGACACTTGGGGGGAAATCCCCTCCCGATAAAAGGGAATCAAGCTGCGAAGGATATAAAGAAAGGCTCTGCATGGCTAGACATGAGACAAGCTCGGGCTATATGGCTGAAACGCAATGTCAAGGGAGCTGGAATAAAGCTCAATAAGGCAGGAAAAGCTCATGATAATGCATTCACAACTTGACATAAGGGAGTCCTGAGGAAAATAGGCCAGCATAAGATCAAGAGGAGTATGAGGCTCTTGCTAAATGTCATGGCAGTACTATACAACTGACTCCCGGACCTAAGAGAGGACTCACAGCATGGGTACCAAATGAAAAAGGAAGCTAACTAGGGCACCCATGTAAAGGAAAGCTCTACCATTCACCTAGTACCACTTCTAACAACAGCATGAAGGTTCTGTGATACCATGGAATGGGTTCGTACCTAAGGTTAAGATGGAACGGTCATAAGGCAATGCATAAGTGCAAGCGGATGTAATATCCTAACCTATATGCCAGTTCAGACATAATACTTGTGACAGACACGAACGGGTCGAAACCTCGGAGAGAGTGTATAAAAAGTGGATCCTACATGACAACCATATTAGACCAAAACAACCCAAAATAGTCAATAAAGAATCCACACTATAGGAAATAGGGAGGAATGATTATGACAACTACCCCCAAAGGAAACAATGCAGTGAACAATGGGACATAAAAATGAAAGTAAGGTGTAGACCCAACATTCACGCATCCACTACCACCCTCGTGAGGGTGACCACTGGTGTAAAGACCAAGCAAAAGGGAATAAAAATCCTCCACAAATGGAGTAGAGGATGGAATATGACCATTCCCAAATCTATGAGCACAGTAAGGGGATGTAATGCCCCCAAGTCTGACACCAGGGTCCATACTAGGACCAAGGGCAGGTGATAGAATACCAGGCATGCCGAAAATAAAAGGACCCGAACTCAAGAGAGCATAAATATACTCAAGTAACCATGATCCCAAAGGCCAACTGGTGCACAAAGAGCACACTCCTAAGAAAATATACAGCCAAAATACAAGCAAACCAAGGGGAGGATATGTGAGCTCCTGAATGCAGCAGGTATGTCTCGCCTAGGAGAGGCCCGAAACTCCCATACACTACAAGCAGAGGTATGTAACCAATTATAGTGGCCCTCAGCTTCAACACGTATAGCGACTGTGCTGTCCGATCTCTACCTGGACGGGACACCTGCAGAATAACCTCTACAAGTACCCCCTCGATATCCTAGGTAAGGTCACTAAGGTCACCTCAATATAATCAAAGCTCAGGAATACAGTCGCAAGAGGGATTGACCATATGGGTAGGGTAGCAAAGCCCGAAACTCTCGAAAGAGCCCCCAGATACGAATACAATCTTGGCAATATCGCCGGTGCTACTCAGTTATGACTAGGGGTCATCCCAATCAATAACCGCTCACACTGCCTTGTGCTTAACTCCTGTTTGAGAGGAGGATCCCGAGAACGATGGTTATACCAAGGATTTCACACACTCCCTGGACAGACACCTAGATGTTGTTGTTTAGTGATCTTGGAGAATTGACTTACAATGAACTATTCCAAGATCCTAAAACCTAAGCTTGTTGGTGCACCCTAGAAAAGAAAAGAGTGTAATTCATTTTAATTAGCGTTGATTTTAGTTGGTTGTAATTACTCAAAGGGAAATGGCCGTGCAACTAGTGATATGAAGACTCAGCAGTGGAGTAAATATGCACACCATAACAAACAATGATAAGTGCAATCTTTGTCAAATGAAAAATAGGGTATGCCACTACATGAGATGCATAAATATATATTCATTTCCGAATGCCAATGCAATCCTTCCTATATGAAATCCTAAACGCAACTCTCATCCAAGCAATCCAATGCAAGTACCTCCTCAAATCCATATCTAAGATGCAACTAAGAGTACAACTACTTTGTATTTTTCAATATAAAAGAATGAAAAATGCAATAAAAGTCATCTAAAACTCTCAGTCTCTGCAGCAAGTATAAAATACAAGCCCAGCAAGACACCAAGACAAAAAGAGTAATGCACTAATGGCAAAACAAAAAAGGATAAATGACTAAAACTACTTTCAAATAAAAATCAATGAAAGAGCGGTCTCTGGTCACAAAAGAAGCATCCAACAAACAACATCAGACCCAAGGAAGACCCAACCACACTCACAACCCACCCATCAAATTCCCACAACATCAAACTCACCAAAAGGGAGGATGTACGCGACTGTATAAAGAACAGCTGCGTATGTACGCGACTTTTAGCCAAAAATCCACGTATGTACGCGATTTTTAACCAAAAATATGCGTATATAGAGAAGGCAGTGGTAAAAAGCAGGTCAAGGCCAAACCAATAAACGGGAGTGTCAATGGACAAACATACTATAAAATGCGACACATAAACAGAGAGAAATCAAGAGAAAGTCAATAATATCAAGCCCATTGTGCCGATAAAAACACCCAAATAAAAACAAGGAACATCCCCAGCAGAGCCGCCAATTCTATTACGGAGAGAAATTCCTATGGCTTGGGGTACCACAACAGATAGCTTTGACTCCAGAAATCAATCTTTCCCAATATACAATAGAAATAAAATGTCTAACACTAAAGGATCAGACCTCGTACCTTATTCCAGACGGTTGAAGTAGATCCCCGTTGAGCTTTCCAATCTTCAGCTTGAATTGATATAATACTTCCTCAACAACAAGTAAACAAGACAAGCATACTATATATCATGGTGTTAGATCTATTCTAGAATATATAATCAATAATGTAAAAGCATTTGACATATTCCAATGGATACAATATTCAATCAAATACACATCATTGGACAAGGAAAGATAGTTCTTATTAATATAAATCAGAGATTACAAGATAAATACAACCTCTGATGACACGTCTGCGAATCGGAGAAACTGAATCCCCCACTTGGGCCTCCACCACCTCAATCCTCCATCACTTTGATAGCAAGCTCACTAGCAAAAGGAAAGCTTGGGAAGAACACAATAGTGCTCCAAAGGGACAAAGGGATGCAGACTCAAGCATAAATTCCAGCAACAATGGACTATAGTTTCGATGCTTTCAATCTCTCTATTATGCTTTCAATGTCTCAAGGGGTTCCTTATATATATTTTCAAAGGAATATTGAAAGGTCAAATCCATGCGATCTCAAGGCATATGGAAGGCCAGGAGTCATATGAGTCGGATCCAAGTCAAGGAAAAATCCAAAAGGATTTGGATTATGCACACATCCTGATGTACACGACTATAGGGGTCATATCAGCATATGTACGTAGTTATCGGGGTAAAAGCTGCGTATATCACTTTTCTAATGTTTTTAGGGATGATCAAGGACACATCAAAAGACAAAAAGTAGTCCATAGGGGCTAATGAGTCTGCAGCAGGACAAGGGAAGGCCATACAATGTGTGATTCACCTACTGTGGTGAAATCTGCTATAACAGGCACTGCCTGCCCAACATGAATCCACATAACCTTCCAAGTTAATCTTCTAATTTTCCTCATACTTGAGCCCATAATCAACTATACCCTTCAGGTACCTCACTACATGCTTTGCAACCATCAGGTGAACATGTCTCAATATTTTCACAGCAAAGAAAATATTTGGTCTCGTATTTGTCAGGTACATCAAGGAACAAATCATCTGATGATACATCATGGCATCAACTAAATCTGATGAAGCAACACTCAATAGCTTGAGGTTCGATGCCATCTGTGTGGCCATGGCCTTGCATTCCATCATCCTAAACCTCTTCAAGATCTCTACTACATACTTCCCTTGTCCCAGGGAGATTCCATCTACATTCTGCCACACCTCCATGCTTATAAAGTAGTGCATCATATCTAGGTCCTTCATCTCGAACTCGACAGCAAGTCTCCTTCTTGCAAATTTAATGAGTTCCCCTTTTCTATCAGGAACAATTCATCGACATATAACAGGAGCATCACTGGTCTTCCACCTTCAACATTGAATAAAAGGTTGGAATCCACTTTATTCTCAGTAAATCCTAGAGCCATCAGTAAGATGCCCATCCTGTTGTACCATGTCGAACCTCGAGATCTTTGCAGTCACTCCCTCTAAAGCAGAGCATCATTCTCCCTCTTTCTTTCATACTCTATGCACTGAAACATTCTGTACCGAAGTGACAAGTAGCTTCCTCTGCTACTAATATTCTATGTATCCATCTAGGGTCACTGGATACGAAGATCCTTTATCTTGAAAACGTTCTTCTCTCATGCATCTTTGAGCTTGTCATCCTCTATAGGCTTTCATCTTCAACCTTGTAGAAAAAGTTAATATCTTCATCACTCTAGGTGATCATCAAGATCCTCATGTATGTGTTATCCCATGGGTGTCTTCTGAGCTCATACAAAGCCTTCTTTCATTTGCACACATGATTCTTACTGTCATGCATCTTAACTTCTGGTGGCTGCAAATATCTCTTTGTATTCTATGCCTTCTTTCCATGAGAATCCTCGTGCTATGAATCCTACCTTGTATCCCATGATGTTTCCATCTACTGCATGATGGAACCACGAAATTCCCTTCAAGTCTCGATACTACATCCTAGACATCATTCTTCATTTTGGATTATTAGAGTGAATCTTGAACTGTCGTCACTTGTTCTTCGGGACAAGTCTCATCCTTCTTTTCTTGTAGGTGATTGTATGTGATATTTCCTACAAGGAAAATGCACCAGTTGTATGATTAGAAACATTTCATAATGCATATTCATAATGCTAAATTCTTATGCATAAAGATATAATCATGCAACTATTTTAGCCAATACAACATTCATCCATATCTCATGGAAACTTTTCTAGATGCCTTCCATCTCTACTAGGACAACATTGAGATTGTGCACTAATCCAATATGTCAACAAAGAGGTTTCATTCTAGATAAGTAGAAATAGAGAGTTGTATAGCACCATGAGCTACTTACCCATCACATGCATATTATTAGTATACTATCATTAATGCAAACATTCTATCATGCATAACACATCAACTGAATATAAACAAGTGCATAACAAAACAATATCATGAAATGACAATTCAATACTTATCTTTATTTGTTTCATGGGTAGACTCCTTCTTTCAGTTTCATCACAACATCATTTCTTATTCAAATGCTCAAGATGGATAAGAGGTTCTTCAAGAGTTGAGTTATTCATATTGCTCATTGCTTGAGGGATCTTCTTCGAATGGTGAGATATTGATCTTCAGTTGTTCCCATATTCTTTTCTCTTATTATGAGTCAAGATTCTTCTTGTGTGTGCTCTTCCCAGAGTCTATTGAAAGTAATCACTTCCTTCTCATACACATTCCTCGAATGAATGAATCCCATGATCCTGGGAGGCCATTCAAGGTGGCTATCACAAATTCTGCATTCTCCACTTCTTTTTATGCTGCTTCAAGTCATTCTTTGATTTGAGATACCCTTGTAAAGTATGAGTGTATGGTCTTTGCATTCTGGATCTTCACATTCCTCAACTGGTTTCTTAAGGTCATCTTCTGATTTATGTTCTTCCCTTAAAATAGCTTGGTCAATGAATCAAACATCTCTTTCGATATCTTTAGGGAAGGCACTTGTGGTATAAAGTGATCTGTGATTGAATCGGCAATGATCCTCTTGGCCTTGACCAAGTTCTTCTTGTGTAAGTATTTTATCCTCATCTCCCTCTAGAACTAGAACCTCTCTACTTATGTAGGTGTCCAATTCATTTCCTTCAAGAACTAGAGAGATCCTATACTTCCATGCTTGGAACTTTTCAACCTCACGAAGCTTGTCATCAAGCTGGTGTGATTAGTAATCTTGAAATGAGAAGCTCAACTGTAAATAGCAAAAGATTAGATCTTATCGATTTGAGGTGTCCATCCTGGTTCCAGAGCTGGCTGATCTAGGGCTTGTCAGAGAAACCCTAATTTTCAAAACTTAGAATCTTTCAGATCTGAATGGATATAAATATAGACCTCTTCAAGGTAATATTTCCAATGTACGCCTTTTCTAAAAACAATGGAGGGAATCTCCCGGAACAAGAAGCCCTAGTTTACTAATTTCTACTACATAAATTCCTAATATTTTTTCTGCGGTATCTCTGAAATTACTGCTCCTCTATCTTTGAAACTTTGCACTGAGGTATCCTTGCCTATCCTATTTCCAATACCGCAACTCTGAGAAGAATTGTATTTAGCAATTGAGACTTCTGAGTGTTTTCCCAAGGTGACCTGTTTCAGGACTATTCAACATAGCGAAATTGTACGAACTATCACGTGTCATTGTTTCATCTTCGGGATCTGAAACTTTTACCATAGAAATTAAAGTCTGTTCCCTTTTTGGAATATCTTGATAAATTTTCTTTGGACCTTCCTATCCTGAGATATAGCAATTATCCCCATGTGTCATGTTTGGTAAGGAATCCTGGGAGAGGCTAGAACCCTGACTTGGAGGAATCATATCTCCTAGAATATAGAGAATCTGAGGTTGAAACATGGACACAGTGTACATCAAGAACTTATCTTCGACTTGTGAAAGTTTCAGCACCTGACCCTTCTCCAATATTTATATATATCGAATCTACCAAAATATCAACCCAGGTCTCTAAAATTCAATTTTGATGAGGATATAAATCCTATCTTGGGCTCACTCAAAAATTCCTCTTCTGTAAAAAGCCCTAATTTCCCGCACCAAAAACTGAAAATGCCTGGAATCAAATTCTTCTTTGACAGAAAGATGTGCCCTTCAATGGAGAGTTAACCTAGCCTTCTTTTGCTGATGTATTATGGAGAGAGACCCAAAAAGTATGAATCCCTAGCTTTTGCAGCTGCACAATTTCTTCTTCCTATTTTAGCTCTAATACCATGTTATATTTTGATCATTTAAGCAATATGATCTAGGATCTTATCTGAGAGAATAACATGCACATCAAAAATTCCAAGAGACAAGAGACACAAAGAAATTTCCTCGGGGAAACCATAAAGGAGAAAACCTTGCAACTTCCTCAGAGATAGAATGACCACCAATGACAGTAGTAAAACCCAAAAACATAAAGATGATATCCAACTTCTTGTTCTCTCTCTCTCTCTCACTTGAGAGAGCTTCTCCTCTCTCACTCATACGCCCCAGTGAGTGAGTGTGTGTGTGATAAATATAGAGGCTCACTCTTTATTTATATTCTTTCATTAACTTAAATTCCACTCCAACAAGTCAGCCCCACTTAACAATTACTTACCAGGGCCGACATCTCTATGAGATTCTAATAACCCTAGTTCCCCACAGCTGTGGGGACTTTTCCCTCCGATCAACAAGGAGGGTTAACCTTGGCTCAATTGTGGGGACTATTTCCATGACTTACAATGGAGGGTTAAAATCAATGACTTTACATGACTTGTTTACATTATTGAATCTCCTGATTGGAACATCGGGGCATGACATGACTCAATTACATTACATATAGTTCCTAGAATAAACATCAGGGTACAATGCATAAGATATACAAGTGAATACATTCTGAAGTTACAAATAGATCAATGAATGAAATTTGTCTCTCGTGTCTTCCTTGATTGCCTTCTTTTCTTTGATAATTTGGTATGGGTTCTTCCATCCATAATGTCCTTTTTTGTGAGTGACAAATTGTTTTCTCATCATTCTCATAGATGGAGAATAACCTTTCTGATATTTGTTGTTTAGGAAACTTTTTGATATGATGGTTTATTCCTTCAACATCATTTCTTTGATGAAGACTATATATGTCGGAATTTTGAATCTTTAATATAAGCCTTTTGGCTTTTGATTTGTAGCATGGGATCATTTTGAATGCCATACATCCGTCAAACTTGCTTCCTTTCTGTGGATCTATCATGGTAGGATTCCTGAAATATATATTAATGTGAGAATGGTTGGTGCCCCAAGATAGTACACCAGACCTCATAAGTATTAGTTATTTTACAGGGTTTATAATGACTCAAATGTGTTCTCGAATTTTCCTTTCATTTCCATAAGCAATAAACAATTAAAGAATATCATACTGATCAAATCTTACCATGCCTGCCTTCCCATAAGTAGTTCCTGACTTTCAAAGAACTTTGAGATTATTTAGGTTCCTATATTTCCAAGCGTCAAATATTGATTTGGTTTATTATAATCAAACAACAAACAAAAGTAGGAAACAAGGAAAACAGAAAAGGAAAATCAAACTAGGAAAATTAAAGAAAATAAAAGTTTTAATTATGTTCAACATGCTCCAAGATCCTAGGTAAAATATTATTTGATAACAAGGCCATTTACAGGAATAATTTCTTCGTGTCCTTGTAAATATTGCAGTTTGTAAGTTGAGGTTCCAAGTTTCTCAATAATCTAATAGGGTCCAATTCATAAATATTGAAATTTTGTGTGTATTCCCTTTTCATCATGAGAGTGATCCAACTTTAGGACTAGGTATCCTAATTCAAATTTATTCTTACCGTATTTTTGTTTGTCGAACCATCTCTTGACAATATCCTATTGTTGGTTGAATCTATATTTGAATTTTTGTCTTGATTCTTCAAGTTTTAACTAATTATTAATTTGTGCTTGTAATATTTCACTACTGGATCCTCTTGAGGCTTGAGTTAATTGCAAGGACAGGATCAGAATGTTTTGGGGTAAAATGGCTTCCTTTCCATAGACTAGAGTATACGAAGAAAATCCTAAGGAATTATTTGGGGTAACCCTATCTACCCATAGATAATTAGGAAGGGCTATGTGCCAGTTTCTTTGACTCTCAATAGCAGTTCTCTTTAAAATTCGAATGATATTTTTATTCATTGACTTTGCTAACCCATTTCCCCGCGGATAGTAATTTGCTGAATAATGCAATTTTATTTCTTTTTCACAGGAAAATTTAGTTATCTTTATATATGAGAAATAAGATGCACTATAAAAAACAAGAGATATTAGAACCCTAAACCTGGTTATGATGTTCTCTTGCAGGAAATTGATGACTACATCCTCATTCACTTTGGGCGAAGGAATTGCTTCCACCCATCGTGTAAAATAGTTCATAGCTGTAAGGATATACCGATGTTGCTGTGAGAAGTTTGGGTTAATGTCTCTAATAATATCTATGCCTCACTGCTCAAATGGTTCTAAAATAACGACGAGATGTAATGGTCCTGCTGCTTTCGACAATCTGCCTCCACTCCTTTGGAACACATCATTGTTGGTTTATTGTCCAATACAGAGAGGGGGGGGTGAATCACTATTGTTATATTTTTACTATTTTAACCACTTTTAAATCTATCATTAGAAAAACATAACAATAAGAATACACAAAACATAATTTTAACATGGAATCCCAATAGGGTAAACCACCAATACGTCCTATTACTGCAAACTTGTTATTTACAAATAGTTTTTTCTGCTACTATAGACAATGATGGTATTACACCCTGTTTTACCAATACCAATTGCAAGGAGGTTACAACCCCCTGGTTTATCAGCTACGACTGAAAGGATGCTACAACACCCTATTTACCAATGCCAATTGGAAGGAGGCTACAACCCCCTGGTTTATTGGCTTCGACTGAAAGGATGCTACAAAACCCTATTTAACAATGCCAATTGGAAGGAGGCTACAACCCCCTAGTTTATCAGCTACAACTGAAAGCAAGAAACAACCCCCTGCAGGCATGTTTGCTTCCCTAGCATCACCCTGCCACCCTGATATGTTTCTCATGATTTCCCTCCCACTGAATTTTGCCACACCCATCGGTCTATGATTCTGATCATTCAATTCAAACTGCAGAGACATCTTCCTTCTTACTTAGACTGCTGCTTAAATACTTCTCACCATTTAAGCTTCTTTCAATAGTTGCATCTCTTCAAACTAAACAAACATACCTTTCACTATTAATCCCTTTCATATATGGAGATAACACCTTTCACAATGTTCTTTCACATTCTTACATTGATCCTGCACCTCAGAGATCATTTCCACAGCTTGGAAACTGTTTCTACACCTCTATCCAATGTTTGCAGGTGCTTCTGCACTGCCAAAATTCTTTCTCTAGGATCAACTTCCTGATCCAATCAAATTCATTGATCTAATCTCTAATTCAATCCAGACCATCGATCTCACCATTGATTTCCACCTTAAAATCGCCTTTCTACACCAAGAATTTGTTTCAACAATTTCCCACCATTGATCTTCGTCAGGATTTTTCTTGATCGTTGATCTCCAGATTGCAGGATGCGGGATATAGGATGTTGATTGTCCACTTTTTCCTTTTTGCAAACTCCTTTCCATAATCTTCTTTCTGCAAGCCTTCTTCCACATCGTTTATCTGTTTTAGCGAAACTAATGTCAGTCATCCAATCTCTCTAAATTGTGAGATGCGACATGGGGGATGTGGAAACATAACATTTTGAATTTATGCAAGATCCTTTCTGAAATTTTGTTTCCACATTGTGGATTATGGGATGCAGGATACATAATCACACTTTCCTATTTTGGACTTCCGCAACTTTGTTTCTGTATTTTCATGGACCGTTGATTTCCTTGCGGATTTACCCATGACCGTCCATCTTGATCTTTTGCGAAACTTTGTATTTTATGCCTAACTTATGTAAACTTGATCTTCATTGTCATATCTAGTGTAGTTCGCTCCCTGACCGTCCATTATAGAACTAATGCAAACCTGCATTCTGTCTTTGCAGATTATACAAAAATTGATCCTCATTCATCGGATCTCATGCATATAAATATGCCACCTTATCATCATGCCATGTCATCACTACCTTCTTCTATGCCACCTCATCATCGTGCCATTTTTTCTTTCCTTTTACTTATACTGCATTAACTTTTCCATGGTATCTTTTTTCTTATCCTTTGTACTTCATAAGAAACTTTGCCATCACTACCTTGGTGTTTCACCATCATTAGGACACCATCATATCCCATGTCATCATATGTGTCATGCCACATCCTCAACTATGCCATGCAATGTCATCACTACTTTAGTCTTTCACTGATTTTTTCCTCCCATCATATCCACTGGTTATTCCTTTATCATTCGTGAACACCTTTGACATCGATAACAACTATAACCCAAATTTGTCAACAATATCCCCCTTTGGCATTGATGGAAACCTCTAAAAATTCTCCCCCTTTGACAACAATGACAAAGGAAAACCTGTTATGACAATGTTGCACTTATTTAGATATAGGATTTCCTCTCTCTCGTATTTTTGACAACTCCACCTATCATCATATCTCCCCTTTAAATGAACTTGGTTATTTAACCAATGTATTATCATTTATATTAACAGTTCCTATTTTTGAATGATAGCTTAACTGATAGATCCATGTACTCCTCCTGTCACTGTACTTCTTCTCCTTTGTCAACATTTTTGTGATAGAGTTTACACTCGACACTTTTTCCAACACTCTTCCATTTTCTGTTCTAGCATACATGTTTTTTTTTTAAACTTTGTTCCTGCTGCCATATTGTTATCCACCTGAATGGCACTTCTCCGTCTGAGTGCCGACATTCCCTATGTTGGCACACAAAAGGACATTTATGGATTGAAGGTTTCCTAAAACACTATAGATGGGCATATTATGAACTACATTTATCAACCATCCAGCTGGTTATTTTTACCTTTGAATATGTCAAGTGTTGTATGTGCCTTTTCCTATATCCAACTCGCGTGCATATGTGCCTTTTATTAAAGCATGTCGCGTGTTGTACGCGAGTATTTGTAATTGCATCTCGCGTACAGATTTGTACACGGGTCCCCCTTAGAGAAACTTGCATGTCATATGCGAGTTTCCAGTATTAATACCCACATACACCTTCCTTTGACATTAAAAATAATAAATCGCAATTATTTAAGATTTGTTAAGCCCTTAACCATAACCATCTTAACTGTCTCAACCTCCTCAACCCTCAAAACTACCTTATTTCACTAAGTATAAATAAAGGCCTTGGCGAGGGTATTAATGAATGATACTTGGAGAGCAAAGTTATGCTGGCGGAGTCTATTCAGAAGTCTTTGGAGCAGTGGAACTCAGAATCCTTTGGTTGCATAGGAGTCCTTGTCTCAGGCGTTGGGTTGTAATCTGAACTCATTCACTATTGTCAATAAAGAGAATCCTTCTTCCATATGTGTTTTGAATGTCTCTCATGTATTATGGTTTGATGAATACTTATGATTAAGCACTCTGTATATAATTTATCTAAACTATTTTATATACATGTATCATCTTGCACTTGGAGGATTTGCACTTGACAGGTGAAGAAGAAGCATCCCTCAAGGCTTTGGAGGAGAAGCAGAGCGGAAGAGGACAAAGCTAGGATCAACCGTCATGTATCGGGTGAGTCTATTCTATTCTCTTATTTCCTTTTCTGTACTCTAGAATCGATTTCCTGCAAGTTTTATGAGTATGTTGGTAACCCCAGACCTTCAGTTATAAGGTGTTTATTCCTGCACAACACATGTCTAATGGTATATTCTTCCTATAGGTTAACTGGCTTCCGCTTTTACAAGAATTCCTTAAGCCCGTGCATTTAGATCTTCATATAAGAACCTAGCATATACTGCTGGATTCTTCTGGATTTTAGATCTATATTATCAAATGTCCAGGGACCCATAACTTCAAATCCTCAACAGAGAGATTACTTCAGTTTATTACATAGTTTCTCTGGTCTCACTATCTCAGACACAAAGACTCATAACCTCAACCTTTTTCTTTGTCAATGCTAAACTCATCCTACTACCTTATCAATAGACTTGAATTTTTATTTTTAGACTTGAGATCTTTTTTTACTGTCAACAATTTTTATGTGTCATGAATTCAAATACTAAGTGAACATAATCATCTTTATCTTCTATTTGATTGCAGACATCATAGTCTTCATAACTCTCATATTTTGTTGTTCTCACGTTACTTTATGCTTTCTCTTATGTCATCCATACACCAACCTTGATCACCCATCATCTTTGAAGAAGATAGCTTTCAATATACTTCAACATTAGATACCAATTGATTTTTTCTTAGATATCAATTGGAATTTTCTGATTTTAACTCCCCCTGAGTATAAGATCCCTTCTAATGTCATTTTAAGGGTTTTCTTTAAATCACGAGAGACTTTTTCAGAAAAATATCCCACAGTCATCACTACATACTTCTTCATCACCTTCATCTTTATCTATGTATTTTTTCATATCTTGTCAAAACCCTAAAATTTCATAAAAATTTAAAATTTTTAAGATAGCATAACATGTCTGAATACGCATTTTACTAACTACTAACGGTTAGCAGAAAATGAAACAGTCTAACACTTAGTATTAATCATTTTCATATTATGTTAACTAATACAACTTCCATTTTTGTGTAAAGTATAAGAGATGGACCTTCACACAGCTTTCTTTCAATTTTACTAATAAATTTACTTTTTGGCAAGTAGGTGAAATCTATCTTTGAAAACTTGGCTTACTTAGCATTTATGCTAACACAGATGGATTGCTGGTTCTTATAGGTTAACAAGTAACGATCGATCGAGTAGGGGTTTAATTCATAAAGTAGCAAGAAGTATATCTGTTGCTTGTAAAATTCTAGTAATTAACTGACTATTTAAAAGCAAGATTCGATGAGGTAAAGTAACTGTCTTTTATTTCATGAAGGACTTCTATCAATCTGGATAGTAAAGATTCCAATAGAGTACATGTTTCTATTTTGTCGCTAGCTTACTAGTTATGGAAATTATCAGCCTGTTACTTGTATGTACAATAAAAATCCTCACTAACAAGTTATAAACTTTCATACTTACATTATCGTCTTGCTGCATGTACTATTGTAACCACATACATTACCATATTCTTTACTAAAGTACCAATCTGATTGTTACTTGCATTTTGTAGGAATCTTACTGCTTGGAAACCTCCTTGACATTATAAACTTGATTATTGTAATTAAATGCATCGTTTCATGATGGAATACTATTTACCCTTACTTCATAAATCTAAGTCATAGGTAAATGTATTATCAGTGTCATTCCAATGATTATAGACTTAAGCATGGTTTTATTCCATTATAAATTTACTATTATCATGTTGCCTAGCTTACAACAAGTTAATGCTTATAATAACTATTAACAGTAGATTTTTGTACTTGTAACTTCTAATCTGAATTTTGATCCTATGTGTCATTAATATGACCAAGATTCTTTACTATGCTAAGAACAGCTTATCATAAGCAATCACAAACTATCCTTGTCAAATAATGATATGGTCTAATACTAGTATTGACAAGTCGAGTAACCAACTATTATCTATGAGACCTTATACCAAGGTCGAGCCTTGTAATTGTTATGGTTTACATACTTTTACTATTCTATTCAAACTCCATATATTATAACCACCCAAAGCCATCGGTTTACAAGTGATAAGTTTGGAATATAATATATGCTTATTTTATCATCATTTTGCAAGTATATAATTATAATGGTATACGGAAAGGTTCTAAGCATGATCAACATTGGGATTATCCATATGATCAAGTGGTTACCACCTCTCACTAAGGTCAACGTTAAGAAATCATCGTTAATACATAAGAAAATCTCAAAGCTATCAAACATTATGATATAGTTTATGTATGAAATTTGGTCTGATATATATAAGCGTACTCCATAGTTTGTGCATGGTTTGATTAAAATCATTGTGTTAATAATTTATGTTTGAAAGCACGGATGGACTAAGGACTCGACCTTTGCATGGTTAAAAGAATTGGAGGGCATGTGGTTACCTCCTGTCCTTGCATTGGCGATATAAAAGTCTCGCAAACCCTATTTGCTTTGTCATTTTCCTCTGAAGTTCTCGTTGGCTTGTGGGCTGCACTGTGAAGTTTCCATGGTGGCCGTGAGGTTTGTTCCTCTGCTAGCTTGCTCCAAAACTTTGGTTTAAAGTTGTTGTAGTTTCCTAAGTTTGGTCTCTATTTTCCAACCTTCTTAGCTGTGAACTTCACCATGCGAGTGTTTACTGGTTTTTGTATTTGGCTCTCGTCCTGTCCTTAGCTCAATATTGCTTTCCTCATGGCCTATCACTGCTTTGTGAAGCTAAGGCTTCTTTGCTACTATCTGTACTCCACAGATGACGTAGGTTTTGGAGATTTTTGTGTGTGCATTATGCAGCTGGTGACATTCTCTTCGCTGCTCGATACTCTTTTATTTATAGGTAAATATATTTGGTTTTTCTTTTAATATGAAAAACTCACAGTAAAATGTTTTTATAATAGGTTTCCAATGGAGATGGAGCTTTGTATTAACACACAGTATGGTGCTCTTCTTGCAGGAACTTGTGACAGCTCTATATTTCAATGACGAAGATAATGTTGGCTCTCTTTGGGGACTTGTGGCTCCAGTCCGGTAAGCCCTGGGTTCAAAGAATGGGTTTTTACCCTGCTTTTAAACAGGGTTGTTGATGGTGAAACCCCGAGCTTGGAATCTTATCTGGTTTCTTCGTTAGATACGTCATTTTAATAAGTTGTTTGTTCAATTTTGATTACAAACCCTCGCTATGATGATGGGTAGATCCGGCCTTGAGCTGGGTCTTGTAATTTTGTTAAGTTTCCAGCCTTATGGCCTGACAATGTGATACATTGGGTTTCTAAAAAAGAGTTTACTTCAAGCTCAGTCTCGTTTTTGCAATGGTTTTGTAATCTTGTAAATTATGATTCATTGTAATTTAGGGTTTTTCCTCTTCACCTGTTAATGAGGAAAATTACTATCTAAGATATCTTTTATAAATAGATATTGTTAAAATGCTGACTATAGCTCAGTCGTAATGTGAAATTTATAATTTTAAAACTTACCTGTCCAAAATATACTAGCTAGGGTTTTACCGGAAATAAAACCCTTGTCTAAAATATGTTATTTATTAATACTTAGGTTCTGTTGATTGTTAATTCGGTTTGATTATTACATGTGTGTGGTGGTATTTTAACTTGTTAATTGTAACTTATCTTGCTTCTTTATAAAAGACATTTGTTTTCAGAAAAGACTGTAAATAGTCTAAAGTATGCTTTGGAAACTTCCTGTAAGGTGTATTTATATAGTTATCAATGAAAAGGTTTAAATCTTTAAGTAATTTAAATTATATTTAAATAATTTATAAGTTAGGGTTTTGACCATGAAGCTTTTCCTTCACAGGTATAAGCCTGTCTGGTAAATGTAAAATAGTTTCTACATAGGAAAATATTTTAGTTTTATACTAGTTATTGTTTCTATTTATATTGTTTTTATTTACTGAACTGTCAGGTAGAATTTATTCAGAGTTCTCGAAAGGATAGAAAATAAACTCTGTAACTCTGTTTACTCTTTGTAAATTAAGGACTTTTAATATAACCCTATCTAGTTTATATTAAATATTAGTCTTAGGTTTAGTTGATATTGTTAGAAGATAAACTATGTAGTTAGTAGCATGTTTATATACTTAACTGTATGTAATCATTGTAACTCTAATGTAGTTTTTTTGTTGCATTTCATTCAGTTATACTAAGTGAAAACAGAGAAATAGAAATAAATCATAACATTGTTTTTCCTCCATAATATTTTAACATTGAAATAAAATTATTCTACTATCTACAGTTACACAATCTTATCTACTATTTCCATTCTCTTATCTACTTAAACATTCTACCTGTGCTAGAGTACGACCTAGTTTCCAGGTGTGGAAAAACACAGTCTAGAAATTATTTACATTCTAACACATTATTTTCTAAATCCATTTCATTTCTAAATAATTTAATAAAAATACTAACTCAAACATTTCAGAAACTGAACTGATAGCATTCATATAGCAGTTATCTAAGATTTAATTAAATAACACAATAAAATAAAATAACTTAGAACATGTTGAGGACATACAACAACAGTGTTAGGAGGTCGTTCCTCCCTACCAATCTCCTAGAGAGCATTCAAACAATGCTTCCTCCGGACCCTCGAGCATGTTCCTAGTCTTCTTGGCTGAGAACTAATGGATAATGCAAACAGTAGAACCCTTTGTCAACTGACTAGTTCAATACCTCAGTAAATACTCTACTCTCAACAGTATGATCTTCAGCTTAAAAGCTACACTAGATCAATCAGTAGTTATCCCCTCAAACACTTTCCAAATTTCCCTTCCACTGAATTTCTCTGAAGTACATTCATTCAACCTGAATGATCACTTCTCCAGAATGAGCAGCCTCATCTCTCTTCAGTGGGAATTTTTATAAAGATTACCTAGGTCTTTTGGGTCAGTTGTCATTAATTGAGCCACCTGCTCTGATTCCACTTTCTTAGGGAATCATGACCCCAAATGTAGGGAGGTTTTCACCTGCAACAGTTTGAAGTGGTTTGAGGATGCTGCCATATGTCAGTTTTCTCTCCACCCAGTCTCCTCCATCGATTTGACCAGTAAACACTCTTTTAACAGCTCTCCTAAGTTGTTGTCTCCTCCTTTATTTATTTATAAATAAAATATTAAAAATTTACACTAAATATCCTTGACCCTGTTGAGTCATCAATTACAACTTAGCATAAAATTTAACATATTGTCCTCAATAATATAAAATTATTTTTGCAAAATTGGGGCATGTGACATTGTTGGAGCAGGGTCCCGCAGCTACAAAAGAAGTTTCCAGTTTTGGCGGACAGACAGTTTTGGTGGATATACAAGATAGAGCTACGATGCCGTAGAAGGTTTCCAGCTACAGAGCAAAGCCGGAAACCATGACTTTTAAGATAGAGAAGTCAAGGAAGACGACGGTACTTGAGCAGCCGAGATGAGAGAGCTCACCCACTGCATTGAAGGTAGCGGCGGAAGACAGGAGGGCTCAGCTACCCTCATAAAGGAAAAGGAGCAATGAGGCTGAGGCATTGAAGATAAAGGATAGCCAGGGAAGCGGTGCACAATACCCATGGTCAGCGCTGGGAAGCATGGAAGACTGTAGGAAGCTGTGGTAAAGGGAAGCGGTGCACAGTACCCATGGTCAGCGCCGAGAAGCATGGAAGACTGTAGAGAGCTATGGTGTGACGGATAGTGGCTACCTCGAAGTACAGATATGCCAACGGTCACTAGTTAGGGTTTGGGTTACTGTTGGGATAGGCCCACAGTGTTGTAATGGCGAGACCTTCAGGCTGCCTATAAAGGGATGTATTTTGTATTGTAAAAGGTTGGTGGGTTGGCATTTTGAGCAGTTTAAGCCGTCTAGTTAGCTAGTTAGCCATTGAGTCTGTTAGCTCATAGCTACCTTGTATTGTAATAGAGTTGAGCTCTGGTTCCGTTATTAGCTGTAGTATCTTACTGTAACCAGTAGCTGGCTCATCGAGCATGCATGTAACGATCTGCAGGGATCGACAGAGAGGGAAGAGTATATTGTAAGAGAGACAATATAGAGATAGAAAAGAGATCTAAGAGAGAGGATCTCAAGCTGCATATGCGGTGCAACAGAACTGTGTTTACCTTCCCCTGAGCTATAATAGAAACACAGTTCTGTGGACGTAACTTCCATCCTGGAGGTGAACCACGTTAAAATTGAGTGTTATGTGATTGAGTTATGTGCTGTGTTTACTTATTGCATCTAACAGTTAGTATATAAGACTTTGCTTACAGTTTAATGTATGAATGCGTTATTCAGTTCACAGTAATATAGAAGGATAGATATAAATTGAATTCTTTGGCATGTTGTATGCGGGTTCATTTATGCTTTGCTTGAAACAGTCACTAGTCACAGTGTTAAACAGCCTGTCATGTTGAGTCCTGCAAGTCGACATGAACAACGCTAAGTGTGCTGAGCCGCGGGAGTAGCAGATCGCAGGGAGGTGATACCGCATCGGCAGAGGAGATACGATGCACGATACCATAGGTTAAGGACTTAGCGTTGGGAAGAAGTTATGTGTTGACTAGTGCGCAGAGATGCGATAAGGCTGGAGTCATCGCGAGTCGGTGGAAGTTGCGCGACGTGGAAAGGAAACCGTACAATGGGAAGAAAGAGATATTGCGGCTAGAAGGGCTGTGAGACAAGGAGATCATGCGACGCGAGCAGAGGGTCACGCAACGCGCAGAGAAGGAGACTTCACGGCTAGCACAGCTACGAGTCGCAAGTAGGATGCCACAGAACCTGGTCCAGGACGCTTGAGTCCTTGGCCAACCCATTAGAATCACTTCGAGTGAGACTTCAGGCCACTTCGCAGTCTATCGCCGAAAGGGCCAGTGAACTAGGGGTGTTGTTGGTTAAACACAGTAAACTCGAGTCTACCCATGATAGCCAACAAATGGTTCTGTTGCCAGTTTTGAACAAACTAAGCACTAATGTTCTGGTGGCGCCCTACGAGAGACAAACTCAATGAGTGGGTTTGGTCTAACCTAAAAGAGTTTGCCGAATGAGAGAACAAGAGTCCTAAACTAAACATAGAGGCCTGGTTACAGAAACGTGTCCTTACAAACATCCACGCGATATTTTTTACGACCTTTGGAAATGAGCTTTACGACTGGTTATCAAAGTTGACCGATACAGGCATATTCAAAAAGAAAATAGACATTGTCTAGACACCAGAGCTGATTCAGACTGTGGAAAACCTTGACAATCCCCTCACGAGAGCAGTGGAATTGTGGCTTGCGAGCGTGCTAGGAGGCTTCGTCACAGAGTTTGCAGTTGACCAGACGAAAAGCTTCAGCGAGGCTGAGCACTACTTCTTCAAAGGATATCGTGGTAAGTACCTAAGATCTTTAAACTTGTCCATTAAGATGCTATTACATGAAAAAGGAACAATGGATCTAGTTTCAGATGAATAAGTAGAAATAGTAATCTCACAAGAGTTTAAAAGTGATTTTGATGACATTGGAAGAACACGAAGTGGAAAGAAGTATAAAGTAGATTTCAGATCTCCAATATTTGAAGACAGTTCAGACAGTACTAGACAGCAGAGTCATAGTACCACAGAAGGAACAGAGGGGGGTATCCCTTACCACCCTTACGCCCCACAGAAATAGACTGGGACTCAGAACAATCCCATAGGAAGTCCATCCAGTAGCTCACAAGAAGCACCTACCACCGCTACATCACCTCCACCTACACCGCCGAGTGGTAGTAACACAGTGAATCAACATCCACCACATAGAAATAGAATGGGGGATGATATGAAGCTACCTATATTTAAGGGAACAGGGGCAGAAGACCCAGAGCAGCATTGGTTTCTATGTGAAGCCATGTGGACCATTAAAACAATCAATGATGATAACCTTAAACTTGTACAGTTGGTCACCACACTGAGAGATCGAGCATTAACATGGTACATAAAGTATACCACAGTACCCAGGACACTTGCCCAGGTCAAGACCGCCATGATTAAAGAGTTTAAGAAACCTAAGTCTGAGTCACAGTGTATTATAGAACTCAAAGACATCAAGCAGCTACCTACAAAGTCGGTGTGGGACTTTGATCAGAAATTCAAAGCCCTTATCGACCAAGTCAGTTTTGAGTTCACGCTAGAGCAGCACAAGGAATGGTTTATTGTAGCACTGCTCCCTCACATTATACTGCCGTTGATGCAGTAGAAACTCCAGATGTAGGATGACGCGTTGGAGATGGCGATGAAACTGGAGGCTTCACCTCTAGCTGAGAGCAGTACAGGCATGGAAACCTTACAAAACCAGTTGGCTAATCTCACATTACAGTTGCATGAACTTAAGAAAGGGAAAGAGGTTGCGCAAGACATATGGTGCGTAAAATGTAAAGCACAAGGCCATAGTAAAGACAATTGCCCGATCTTTGTAGAATATATAGCAACAGGGGCTCCTAACCCCTTACCACAAACCCATGGATCGTGGTGCGAAATATGCAAAACACGAGGACATCTACCTCACCAGTGCCCTCTACTTCAGAAGTACACGTAGACACCTAAGAAATTATACTGCGTCTTCTGCAAGTCTGTAGGCCATGTTTAACATGATTCCAAAGCCTATGATCTCGTGGTTGGAGCAAAGCAAGACTTGTACAGAGTCCACTCAGAGACACAGGGTCCAGCAGCAGGACCACAGCCTGATCCGGCTTATGGTGGCCGTGGAGGAGGATTCAGAGGACGAGGCCGTGGAGGAGGCTTTGCACGAGGAGAAGGTTTTGGCCGTGGTCATGGACCAGTTACTTGCTATAACTGCGGAGTTATAGGACACTATGCTAGGGACTGTCAGAGCCCCACTACCACTTGTAACTACTGCAAATATTATGATCATACTATAGAGGAGTGCCCTACCTTGATGGCTAAGATCAGAGAACCTAAGCCAGCAGTACACCAGAACATCCAGCTTATTGCTATTGAGAAGAAAGAGCCAGAACCAAGAGTCAATATTGTGACTCGTAGCAGTGTTTCTACCAGTGGGACATCGTAGGAGATGGAAAAGAATACAGGGCAGGAGTGGGTGCCCAGAGCTCCTAGTAAAGCAACACCACTCGACCTGCAGAAGAACAAACAGACATTTCAGAAAGCTAAGGCTTTCTTTGATGAACCTACGCAATCAGAATCATAGGTACCACCGTCTAGGGGCATACTGCAGCAAGCACCTTGTGACGATAGCCTTGTACAGACATCGCAGGCCGCCACATCAGAAAGATGCGATGAGGACGAGATGACAGGAAGTGTACATTCCTTCCTATGGAGTTTTTTAAAACTTGTAAGAAATTAGCAAGCTATCACAGAACTTCAGCACATCATAGATCAGTATCATCCATCCTATTCCATGAGAAGTACACCGCATGCTATTCATAATATTACAGGACATACAAGAACAGGAAGAGAGATGCGACTCACAACGTAGGTTGGAGAGTTTGAAATGGATGAAGTGATCCTAGATCTAGGATCGGACGTGAATGTTCTGACTAAGCAGACATGGGAATAGATGGGTAGCCCTAAGTTAATCAGATCGCCTATCCATCTGATATTAGCTAATTAGCAGCGAGTATCACCTCTGGGCCGGTTACCGCAGGTACCAGTTGACATTGATGGAGTTCGCAGCTTCGCGGACTTTGAAGTTATAGAAATCATTGGCGATAGTAGACCGTATCCATCACTACTAGGCATTGATTGGGCGATCGTTAATATGGCTGTTATCGACCTAAAGAGAAGACAAATGACCTTTGAGGACGCCCAGATCCGGGTCATCGCGCCGTTGGACCCCTTTCAGGGTCCTAGATATATCGAACCTATCCGAGCAGAGGAGGAGGCAAGTAACATGGAAAGTCCCTATCAGATGACCACAAACCAGAGTGACTACGTCAATCCGGGCGATGTGACAACTCATGTGCATCGGATTCAGATGTTGGTCTAGAGAACTGGCAAAACAGACTTCACGAAGTCTTAGCGCGCAAATGCGCGTACTTGACTAAGCCACTACGATGGATTGGCGCAGAGATCAATGAGATCCCGTCATTTCATGGTCTAACAGATATCCAGGACTTCCTTGAGTAGTTTGAACAACAGATTCCTCACAAGCAGAGGATCGCAGCTATGGACCTTGCAATATGAGCCACACCTGCAAGATGGTGGTATGCACATAAAGAGAACATCGCATCATGGGAGGATATTAAAAGATTGATGGCGATCAGATTTTCTGTCGGTAGGGAGTATGTCCAGCAGAAATACATAGGAGAGAGTGACCCCAGAGCACATATTCAGACATACGAATAGAGCTGGTCGGACATTCCCGAGAATGAATGGGTTCACCGATTCATTCATACTTTGGATACAGTTCCAAGGAACTGGTATACAGATACTGAACTATGCAAAGGAACAACTACATGGCCACTAATGATAGACAACTTCCTACTCACCTTCGCTTTTGAATCTGAGTATCCAAGTGTCGGTCAGGCCTTACAAGTAATAAAGAGTAAGATATTTGAGGATTGTACCATATCAGAGTCAGCTCAACCTGAGTGGGCTATCCAACTAAAAGAGGCGTTAGAATGTTATAATTTTGCATCTGAACCAAGGGAGGAGAATGAAGATCCTCGCAACACCAACATTTCGGATTCAGAAGGGACTCGCGATGTTGAGGGACCACAGCTAGAAATTCCAGCAATTACAGAGCCCATCAAGATAAAAAAATCAATATTGGCACAGACACAGAACCTAAGTTTGCCTCTATTGGAGACTATTGGAACAATGAAACAGTCGGACAGATTGCAGACTTGTTACACGACTATCAGGACCTATTTCCCACCAAGTTCACAGAGATGAAGGGAATAGTTGGAGACCTGGGAGTCATGAGGACACCATTGAAGGAGGATGCTCGACCAGTCAAGCAGCGTCCATATAGATTAAATCCGCGCTACAAAGAAAAAGTCAAGGATGAGATCGATAAGATGCTAGCAGCAGGCATTATTGAGCCGGTAGAAGAAAGCGAATGGGTTAGCCCCATGGTCGTGCAAGAGAAGAAAACCAAAGGAGACATCAGGATCTGTGTTGATCTACACAAGCTCAATGATGCATCACTTTACGATCCATTTCTGACACCATTCACTGACGAGGTATTAGACAACGTGGGAGGACAGGAGGTCTACTCCTTCATTGATGGATTTTCAGGCTACCATCAGATCAGAATACATCCAGAAGATCGATACAAGACCACCTTTGCAACAGAATGGGGCTCCTTCCAGTATACGGTAATGCCCTTTGGTCTTAATAATGCACCAGCTATATTTTCTAGAGTAGTAGTTGCTATATTTAAAGAACACATCCATAAATTCCTAGAAGTATATTTTAATGATTGGACTGTATTCGGACTAATTGACAAGCATATAGGAGATTTAAGACTGATGTTAGAGAAATGTAGGTAGTACCAGATTTCTATAAACTTGAAGAAATGTATATTTTGTGCACCATTTGGTATTTTGTTGGGTCACATTGTTTGCAGACAAGGCTTGATGGTAGATCCCGCAAAAATTGCCATCATTGTAAATCTTCCAGCACCAAACTCAGTCAAGCAACTGAGGACAGTACTTGGTCATACCGGGTATTACAGAAAGTTCATCAAGGGCTACACAAAGATTACAGCACCAATGGAGAAATTGCTAAAGAAAGATGTAAAATTCCTATGGAATGAGGAATGTCAGCAGATCCTAGACACACTTAAAGAGAAGATGGTTACAGTGCCCATCCTAGTATTTCCATATTGGACTAAGCCATTTCATGTACATGTGGATGCATCTGGCATCGCACTAGGGGTTGTTTTAACACAACCAGGAGAAGGGGATATCGATCATCCTATCGCATATTCCAGTAGAAAGCTATCAACGGTAGAAAATAACTACACCACAATGGAAAGAGAAGGCCTAGCTATGGTGTATGCGCTACAGAAGTTCAGGCACTACCTATTGGGTGCCTCATTCAAGATGTTTACTGACCATTCCGCATTGAAGTATCTGGTCAATAAGCCAGTGTTAGGGGGGAGAATCTACAGATGGTTACTACTGTTTCAGGAGTATGATTTTGAAATCATTGTCAAACCAGGAAGATTGAATGCTGGACCTGATCATCTATCGCGGATAGACTCAGGAGAAGAGCCAAGTAACCTAGAGGACAATCTGCCCGATGAGCAGTTGTTTTCTATCCAGATCGCAGACGACTACTATGCTGATATTATTCACTTTCTCACCACAGGATCAGCACCTGATGAGTTCACTAAGCAGCAAAAGAAGCAGCTGGTTGTTAAAGTAGCAGACTTCACCCTGATCGCAGGACACCTATACAAGTTAGGACTGGATGAAGTTTTGCGCAGATGTGTGATGCCGCATGAAAAATATGCTATTATCAGAGAGGCACATTCAGGAACCGCAGGAGGTCATTTCGTAGGAAAGCCGACTATGTAGAAAATCCTAGCCGCGGGATTATGGTGGCCTATGTTGCATAAGGATACCAAGGACTTGTGCAGATGCTGCGATATCTACCAGAAGGTAGCAAAACCCTCGCGACGCGATGAAATGCCGCTGCAACCACAGGTTACGCTGCGTGCATTTGACAAGTGGGCTATAGACTTTGTGGGTCCTATCAACCCACCAGGAAAGCACACTCGCGCGAGATATATTATCACCGGAATAGAGTACCTCACCAGATGGGCAGAGGCCAAAGCAGTAAGAAATTGTGATGCTGCTATAGCCACACAGTTCCTATTTGAGAAAATCATAAGTAGATTTGGATGCCCAGTAATTTTGATGAGCGATAAAAGCACACATTTCTTGAACCGCACCATTGAGGCCTTGACAGAAGAATTCCAGATTCAGCACCATAAGAGCACTCCCTACCACCCACAGGCTAATGGTACGGTGGAGGCCTTTAACAAGATTTTAGAAAATGCTCTTACTAAGATCTGCAATAGCCAAAGGAATGATTGGGACCTCAGAGTTAACGTTGTATTATGGGCATATAGGACCACATGCAAGAAACTTACAAGACACACACCTTTCAGCTTGGTATATGGACAGGAAGCTGCTATACCTATAGAGTATACTCTTCCTAGATTACGAATCGCTCAGATCACTAGGATGACTGATACAGACACAGTGGAGGAAAGGCTAGCACAGCTGCTTGCCTTAGAGGAAGACAGATTCATTGCCGGATTCCATCAGAAAGTGCAGAAGGCACGAGAAAAAGCTTGGCATGACAAACACATTAAGAGCAAGACTTTCCAGATCAGATACCTAGTACTCCTCTATGACAGTAAATTCATTAAGTTTCCAGGGAAGTTCAAGACGCATTGGCTGGGGCCATATCAGATACAGCAAGTTACAGAGGGAGCTGCCATTCAGCTTAGCCAGCTGAATGGGAAGCTTCTTCCCACATTGATTAATGGCAGTAGGCTTAAGCTCTATAGTGATAGCCACCCCACCTCTCAGCCCTAGCTTAGCCAGTTTATGGAGGTGCAGATATCCACTGTAGTTGAAAGGAGGCATCGCACCGGTAGGTATCATAAGTATGAGGAATCGCATAAGGCCGGTTCATTTTGCGCAAGTCATGAGTGGCTTGGAAAAAGAAAAAAACGCTTGCTTGTTTACGCAGGTGATGCGGTGTTTCAGCACATCAGTGTGATGTTTCCCCGTGCCATGTATCCATTTTTGCAACCAACAGAGGGCCCGTCATGTCGCCCTCTGACAGACCGTTAATGAGGAAATGACTGGTATCCATTACCATAGATTTGGCTGCAACATAATTAAGTTTCCAGATTTGGAAAATCTTCGATGAGACCGGCGCTTGTACACACACGCTTTGAAGGAAACGTGATCGGATTTCACCATTTATTGAGGATCAGATGATGGGTGTGGTCTCGTCCATGCAATTATGATGACCGATGGGTCCAGTCTGAGATGACCGTTGCGTCCAGGATTGCTACCTTCAGCATAAAAGAAGAAATTGATCATTCGAGAGGGTTACACTTGCAAAAGCCCCAGAGCTATAGAGTAAGTTGTTTAGAGTTTCCTATGCAGAGTTCACCTAGTTACAGAGTGCTATGATTCCCAGATTTCGAAGCCATTGCACGCCCAAGACATTCCACCAAGTGGGTTATATCTGAGGAGGAACCTATAGAAGACATGATGAGACATTTCGACCCCGGTGGCTGTATGTCCGCTATGACGACACCGCCCAGGGTTGTGAAATTAGGAATATCACAGGTAAGACAATTTCCAAGGCTGAGGAATCAAGCGCAGGATGTAGAAGATGTCATCAAAGCCTCTACTAATGAGAAGAAGAAAGACGAGCCGATCACTGAAGATAAGAAAGCAGAGCAGAAGAATGAAGAGAAGAAATCTCCCGCGAGGAAGAAAGTAAAAATGAGGAAAAGACAGCAACGGGAGAAGCAAGCCGACCTATCTGATCAGCTAAGAGAAGAACAAGATATTGTTGAGGCAAAGAAGCGAAACTCTGGCAATCAGAGGGAGCATGAATACCTCGAGCGACTTGCTAAGAATGAAAGTGGAAGAGTGCAAACCCAGCAAATGGTAGAATTCCAGCATGCAGACAAAGGCTTGTTCTCGGAACGGAATTCATGGTTTGTATCTCTTTCATATAGGGGGCTCCAGGCTAAGCGGTATGTTTTGAGAAGCCTGGAAGATACAGATTTATATCTTCCTTATAGCATGAGCTCTAACCCATATAGAAAAGAGTTCTCATGATACCAGGGATTTGAATCCTTATGATGGGCACAGCGACAGCAGGTCTTGCAATGGCAAGACCGTGAGCATAACAATAAGGAAAGGTAAGAGAGACCTACGAACTAAGTCAACAGAAGATGCTAGTATTAGTCAATATTTGCTTGACTCGGCACGAGAATGTGTCGAAGTGATGCAGAAGGAAGTCGCAGGACTTCGCGACAGGTTGCAATGGACTTCGCAGGAAGCCAAGGAGAAGCTACAGCAGTAGAAGCCTGCTAGTAGTAGCTCGGGGACGAGCCACAAGTAAGTGTTAGGGGACTGTTGGAGTAGGGTCCCGCAGCTACAGAAGAAGCTTCCAGTTTTTGCGGATAGATAGTTTTGGTGGATAGACAAGATAGAGCTACGACGCCGCAGAAGGTTTCCAGCTGTAGAGCAGAGCCGAAAACCATGACTTTTAAGATAGATAAGTCAAGGAAGACGACGGTACTTGAGTGGCCGAGATGAGAGAGCTCACCCATTGCATTGAAGGCAACGGTGGAAGATAGGAGGGCTCAGCTACCCTCATAAAGGAAAAGGAGCAATGAGGCTGAGGCATTGAAAACAAAGGACAGCCAAGGAAGTGGTGCACAGTACCCATGGTCAGCACCGGGAAGCATGGAAGACTGCAGGAAGCTATGGTAAAGGGAAGCGGTGCACAGTACCCATGGTCAGCGCTGGGAAGCATGGAAGACTATAGAGAGCTGTGGTGTGATGGATAGCAGCTACCTCAAAGTACAGATACGCCAACTGTCACTAGTTAGGGTTTGGGTTACTGTTGGGACAGGCCCATAGTGTTGTAATGGCGAGACCTTTGGGCCGCCTATAAAGGGATGTATTTTGTATTGTAAAAGGTTGGCAGGTTGGCATTTTGAGCAGTTTAAGCCATCTAGTTAGCTAGTTAGCCATTGAGTCTATTAGCTCACAGCTACCTTGTATGGTAATAGAGTTGAGCTCTGGTTCCGTTATTAGCTGTAGTATCTTACTGTAACCAGTAGCTGGCTCATCGAGCATGCATGTAACAATCCACAGGGATCGACAGAGAGGGAAGAGTATATTGTAAGAGAGACAATATAGAGATAGAAAAGAGATCTAAGAGAGAGGATCTCAAGCTGCATATGCGGTGCAGCAGAACTGTGTTTACCTTCCCCTAAGCTATAATAGAAACACAGTTCTGTAGACGTAAATTCTATCCTGGAGTTGAACCACGTTAAAATCGAGTGTTATGTGATTGATTTATGTGTTGTGTTTACTTGTTGCATCTAATAGTTAGTATATAAGACTTTGCTTACAGTTTAATGTATGAATGTGTTATTCAGTTCACAGTAATATAGAAGGATAGATATAAATTGAAGTCTTTGGCATGTTGTATGCGGGTTCATTTATGCTTTGCTTGAAACAGTCACTAGTCGCAGTGTTAAACAGCCAGTCATGTTGAGTCCTGCAAGTCAACACGAACAACGCTAAGTGCGCTGAGCCGTGGGAGTAGGAGATCGCAGGGAGGCGATACCGCATCGGCAGAGGAGATGCGATGCGCGATACCACAGGTTAAGGAGTTAGCGTTGGGAAGAATTTACATGTTGATTGGTGCGCGGAGATGCGATAAGGCTGAAGTCATCGCGAGTCAGTGGAAGTTGCACGACGTGGAAAGGAAACCGTGTGACGGGAAGAAAGAGATCTTGCGGCTAGAAGGGCTGCGAGACGAGGAGATCGTGCGATGTGAGCAGAGGGTCGTGCAACACGCAGAGAAGGAGACTTCACAGCTAGCACAGCTATGAGTCACAAGTAGGACGCCACAGAACATGGTCCAAGACGCTTGAGTCCTTGGCCAACCCATACACACCCCCTTAAAGTATAACATCATCCTCGATGTTATTTATTCTTCTTCCTTAGAATTCCCCTAGAACAGAATTGGATATGCATCGCGCATATTACTTTCCAATTCCCAGGTGGCTTTCTCTATACTAAGGTGCTTCCATTTCACCTTCACCTAACCAATGGTGCGGTTCCGAAGTGTGATCTCCCTCCTCCCGAGGATACAGTCCGGTTACACCAGAAAATATCCTTCTGCTTCCACCTATACATCATTCCAGTTAACAACATGAGTAGCATCATGAACATATTTATTTAATACAGAAATGTTAAAAACATTATGAACTCTTAAATTCGGTGGTAATGCTAATTGATAAGCTACTTGGCCAATCCTAGACAGTATTTCAAATGGACCACAGTAACAAGGTGCTAGTTTGGCACAACTGCCCAACCTCAGAGAGCTCTTTTTGGGTCTCACCTTGATGAACACATGTTCACCTACCTAAAACTCCTTTGGATTTATGTTAAAATCTGCTTGACTTTTCTATCGATCCTGTGCAATTTTCATATTACCTTGTACCTGCTTTACAATTTCTTCCATTTCCTTGAATAGTTCAGGACCTAATACTAATATATTCATCAGATTACTCCATGAGATAGGGGTATTACATTTCCTTCCATACAATATTTTGAAAGGACTAAATCTGGTTGACGCTTGATAATTATTATTATAAGCAAATTCTACCAGATGCAAATAATCCTCCCATTTACCTAGCTGGTCTTTCACATACATTCTTAGTAAATCTTCCAGTATTTGGTTTACTGTTTCAGTCTACCCATCTGTTTTAGGATGGAACGAAGTACTAAAATTTAGTGTAGTGTTTAATCCTTTAAAAAAAGATTTCCAAAAGTTACCTATAAATTTAGGGTCTTTATCTGAGATTATAACTTTCGATATTCCATGCAGTTGAAAAATTTGCTTTAGAAAGATATCAGCTATGTTTGCAGCTTTATATGTAGTTTTAACAGGTATAAAGTGAGCTGCTTTACTTAATTTATCAACCACTACCATGATAGAATATTTAAATTTTGATTTTTAGGCAATCCAGTAACAAAATCGAGACTAATTATCTCCCATTTCTAGATAGGAATGGGCATTGGCTGAAGTAATCCAGCTGGGTGTTGATGTTCAGTTTTCACCTACTGACATTCAAAACACCTAGCGATATATTCTGCCAGTTCAGTCTTCATGTTTGTCCAAAAATATTATTTTCTTAACATAGTTATAGTCTTTTGATAACCTAGATGGCCTGAGTATTTAGAGCATGTATAACAACAGCTAATTCCATATCATAAGTTGCATAAAGTTTTTCAAGAATTTTTAATTTCCTAGAATCATAAGCAATAGCATGCCCTTCTTGAGTCAATACTCCAGCTAAACCATCATTATAGGTGTCAGTACACACTACAAATGCTTTATTTGGATCAGCTATTCTTAAAATAGGTGTGCTGGTTAATAATTTTTTTAACGTTTTAAAGCTATCCTCACATTTCTAGTTCCAATCAAATTTATTTCCTTTCTTTTGCAAATAATTTATTGGATTTTCAATTCTCAAAAAGCCTTCAATGAACCTCCAGTAATAACCGATAATTCCCATGAAGGATATAACATCAGTTACATCCTTAGGAACCGGCCAATCTTCAATCGCCTTTATCTTTTTGGGATCCACCAAAATCCCTTCCTTAGTCACCACATGACCTAAGTACTAAATTTAATCCTTAAAGAAATCGTATTTACTGAACTTTGCAAAGAGTTGATGATCTCGTAACTCTTGCAAAACAATTCTTAAATGTTCTTTATGTTCTTCTTCAGTTTTTGAATAGATTAATATGTCATTGATAAACATGACCACAAACTTATCTAGATACTTATGCATAACGTTGTTCGTTAAACACATAAAAATAGCTAGGGCATTCGTAAGCCCGAATTGCATGACGATAAACTCGTAATGACCATATCGAGTCCTAAAAGATGTTTTAAAGATATCTTCATCTTTAATCCTAACTTGGTGATATCCAAACCTTAAATCAATTTTTGAAAACACCATGGCTCCACGTATTTGATCAAACAGATCATCTATGTGAGGCAATGGATATCTATTTTTAATAGTCATCTTATTCAAGTGACGGTAATCTATGCAAAGTCCCATAGTTCTGTCCTTTTTCTTAACGAATATGATAGATGCCCCCTAGGGAGACACACTGGGTCGAATATACTTCTTGTCAATAAGTTCTTTTAATTGTGACTTTAGTTCATTAAGTTCAAGTATGTTCATTCGATAAGGGGCCTTTGAGCTGGGTACTGCACCTGGTACCAGCTCAATGGTAAAATCTAGTTCCCTTTTTGGAGGTAGTCCCGGAATTTCTTCCGAAAATACATCAGCATACTCTCTTAGAACTGGTATGTCCTCCAATTTTAATTTGTCTGTTTTATTTAGATTTTGCCTATCAGTTATTGTTACGGCATAAGCTTTACAACCCTTCCTAATAGCTCTCTTAAGCTGCAGAGCAGAAATTTTCCTTATGGTTGTTTTTCTAGGGATTCCCTTTCCACTTATTGATTTTCCATGATTATTTATACACGTAAAAGTTTTATCATAATAGTTTAAGATCACCCTATGTTGCTCTAACCAATCCATACCGATTAGTATATCGTAAGAACCAAGAGGTAGTAGATTAAGATTTACAATAGTTTCAAATTGATCCATAACTACTGCACATTCCTTTACAAAACAAGTTACCTTCCTTTTTGCACCAGTAGCTAACTGAACCAACCGATAATTTTCAAATTTTTCAACAAGCAGCTTACATTTTTCTACCAATTTAGGTGAAATATAATTGAGACTAGCTCCTCGATCAATTAAAATAGATATAGGGGTTTGGTTTATCATACCTTCTACTTCCACCATGGAAGTTTGATAGTCTACCTGTCGATTCTCCAAGGCTGCATTGATCCTGGGCATAGTCCTTTCTAAGTCTCCAACAGTCATCTCCTCCTGTATGGTATAGATATTAGTGACAGTATTTTTCCAATTAGGACAGACTGAGGCATAATGTGGGCCATTACACTCCCAGCACTTTATGGGTTCTTTGTGTAATTTCCATGATTATTAGTAGCCTCTTTACCCTTTGAATTGTTCTAATTGCTTGGTGAATTATTCTTATTCCCTTGGAAATTCTTGTTAGGAAAATTTCTGGCCTTATTATTTTTAGAATTCCGATTGGGCACAAAATCTTTCTTGTTTTGATCATAATGATTATTATTCTTTTTGACCTTCCAGTTGGCCATGCTCTCCTTCTTTCGATTCTATTCAAAACAGAAATTGGCTTTCCTCATAGCTTCTTCCAGTGTTTTTGGATTGTCATACTCAATCCTATCCTTGATGTGATAAGGTAAATAGCTGAGGAATCATCGTACCTTCGGTTTTTCATCTACAAGGTATGTCACATACCTAAGAAGACTTAGAAACTTGTTGTTCAAATCTTTCATAGTAATTGAACCTAATTTAAGCTCATAAAATTCTTTTGCTCTCTCTTCATAGTACTGCTCAGATAGAAATTTCTTTTTAAAGTACTTCTTGAAGGTACTCCAATTTAGATTCTTCTCTCTTATTCCCTTCACTCTCTTCAAGTCTTGCCACCAAATATCATCTTTCCCTGAGAAATTGTAGATAGCCATTCTAGCCTTTAATTGGTTAGAATAGTTATAAATCTGGAAGTACTTCTTCATCCCAGATAACCGGGATTCCGCTTCCTCCCCCTTCTCAGTTTCTCCATTGAATGTTGGAGGTTTAATCTTTTTAAACTCCCCAGAAATTTCCTCATAAGGTTTATATTTTCTCTTTTTAGTATAATGGTTGTCATCACTACTATCACTAGTGGAATGAAAATTACGTTGATCACCAAATACCTCTGAAGATGAGTTGCTTTCATTTTTAGTCTGTTTAATCTTTTTATATTTATTTTGGTGATGTATATCTTCTGAATCATCTATTTTACCCCTTCCCTCAATTTGAAATCTTTCTGTTAGGATTTGATTCAACTCCTCCTGAGCTCTCAGAATCCTTTCGTTTTCTCGTTTAATAGATTCCATTTCAGATTTTAAGTCTTTTACTGTTTGTAAAAGTTCTGAGGAATTAGTGGTTATGTCCTCTTGTATAGGGTCTCTTTGTAAGTTTTCTTGTTCAGTAAAGGGAGATTCCTATTTCGCATATTCCTCCAGTCCTTCCATACCTGTTGTTAAACTTCAGAAAAAATTTCTCTGTTGAATAACATTTAAAGAAAATGACATCAGCAAAAATAATTTCAATTCACTATTTCATAAAAGCAAGTTGGGCTTCATCAAGGCCTACTGTTTGAACCTTGAGCTCTGATGCCACATGTCAAAACCCCAAAATTTAATAAAAATTTAAAAACTTTAAAGATAGCATAACATATATGAATACGCAGTTTACTAACTACTAGCGGTTAGCAGAAAATGAAACAGTCTAACGCTTAGTATTAATCATTTTCATATTACGTTAACTAATACATCTTCCATTTCTGTGTAAAGTATAAGAGATGGACCTGCACACAGCTTTCTTTCAGTTTTACTAATAAATTTACTTTTTGGCAAGTAGGTGAAATCTATCTTTGAAAACTTGGCTTACTTAGCATTTATGCTAATGCAGATGGACTGCTAATTCTTACAGGTTAACAGGTAACGACCGATTGAGTAGGGTTTTAATTCATAAAGTAGCAAGAAGTATATATGTTGCTTGTAAAATGCTATTAATTAACTGACTATTTAAAAGCAAGCTCTGATGAGGTAAAGTAACTGTCTTTTATTTCATGAAGGACTTCTATCAATCTAGATAGTAAAGATTCCAATAGAGTACATGTTTCTATTTTGTCGCTAGCTTACTAGTTATGGAAATTATCAACCTGTTACTTGTATGTAAAATAAAACTGTTCACTAACAAGTTATAAACTTTCATACTTACATTATCATCTTGTTGCATGTACTATTGTAACCACATACATTACCATATTATTTACTAAAGTACCAATCTAATTGTTACTTGCATTCTGGAGGAATCTTACTGCCTGGAAATCTCCTTGACATTATAAGCTTGATTATTGTAATTAAATGCATCATTTCATGATGGAATACTATTTACCTTTACTTCATAAATCTAAGTCATAGGTAAATGTATTATCAGTGTCATTCCAATGATTATAGACTTGAGCATGGTTTTATTCCATTATAAATTTACTATTATCATGTTGCCTACCTTACAACAAGTTAATGTTTATAATAACTATTATGGTATATTTTTCTACCTGGAACTTCTAATCTGAATTTTGACCCTATGTGTCATTAATATGACCAAGATTATTTACTATGCTAAGAACAGGTTATCATAAACAACCACAAACTATCCTTGTCAAATAATGATATGGTCTAATACTAGTATTGACAAGTTGAGTAAGCAACTATTATCTATGAGAGCTTATACCAAGGTCGAGCCTTGTAATTATTATGTTTTAAATACTTTTACTATTCTATTCAAACTGCATATATTATAACCACCCAAATCCGTCGGTTTACAAGTGATAAGTTTGGAATATAATATATGCTTATTTTATCATCGTTTTGCAAGTATATAATTCTAATGGTAGATGGAAAGGTCCTAGTCATGATCGACATTGGGATTATCCATATGATCAAGTGGTTACCACCTTTCACTAAGGTCAACGTTAAGAAATCATCGTTAATCCATACGCAAATCTCAAAGCTATCAAACATTATGATATAGTTTATGTATGAACTTTGGTGTGATATATATAAGCGTACTCCATAGTTTGTGCATGGTTTGATTAAAATCATTGTTTTAATAATTGATGTTTGAAACCGCAGATGGACTAAGGATTCGACCCTTGCATGGTTAAAAAAATTGGAGGGCACGTCATCACCTCCTATCCATGTATTGGTGATATAAAAGTCTCGCAAACCCTATTTTCTTTGTCATTTTCCTCCGAAGTTCTCACTCGCCTGTGGGATACACTGTGAAGTTTTCATGGTGGCCGTGAGGGTTGTTCCTTTTCTATATTGCTCCAAAACTTTGGTTTAAAATTGTTGTAGTTTCCTGAGTTCAGTCGTTGTTTTCCAACCTTCTTAGCTGTGAACTTCACCATGTGAGTTTTTACTAGTTTTTGTATTTGGCTCTTGGCCTGTCCTTAGCTCAATCTTTCTTTCCTCGTGTCCTGTCACTGCTTTGTGAAGCTAAGGCTTCTTGGCTACTGTCTATGCTCCAAAGATGCCGTAGGGTTTGGATATTTTTGTGTGTTCAATACGCAGCTGGTGAGAGTCTCTTCGCTGCTTGATACTCTTTTATTTACAGGTAAATATATTTGGTTTTTGTTTTAATATGAAAAACTCATGGTAAAATGTTTTTACAGTAGGTTTCCAATGGAGATGGAGCTTTGTATTAACGCACAGTATGGTGCTCTTCTTGCAGGAACTTGTGACAGCTCTATATTTCAGTGACGAAGATAACGCTGGCTTTCTTCGAGGACTCGTGGCTCCAATCCGATAAGCCCTGGGTTCAAAGAATGGGTTTTTACCCTGCTTGTAAATAGGGTTGTTGATGGTGAAACCCCAAGCTTGGAAGCTTATCTAGTTTCTTCGTTAGATACGTGGTTTTAATAAGTTGTTTGTTCAATTTTGATTACAAACCCTCGCTATGATGATGGGTAGATTCGGCCTTGAGCTAGGTGTTGTAATTTGGTTAAGTTTCCAACCTTATGACCTGACAATGTAATACATTGGGTTTCTAAGAAAGAGTTTACTTCGAGCTTAGTCTCGTTTTGGGAATGGTTTTGTAATCTTGTAAATTATGATTCATTGTAATTTAGGGTTTTTCCTCTTCGCCTGTTAATGAGGAAAATTACTGTCTAAGATATCTTTTATAAATAGATATTGTTAAAATGTTAACTGTAGCTCAGTCGTAATGTGAAATTTATAATTTTAAAACTTACCTATCCATAATATACTAGCTAGGGTTTTACCAGAAATAAAACCCTTGTCTAAAATATGTTATTTATTAATACTTAGGTTATGTTGCTTGTTAATTCAGTTTGATTATTACAGGTGTGTGGTGGTATTTTAACTTGTTAACTGTAACTTATCTTGCTTCTTTATAAAAGACATTTGTTTTCAGAAAAGACTGTAAACAGTCTAAAGTATGCTTTGGAAACTTCCTGTAAGGTGTATTTATATAGTTATCAATGAAAAGGTTTAAATCTTTAAGTAATTTAAATTATATTTAAATAATTTATAAGTTAGGGTTTTGACCCTGAAGCTTTTCCTTCACAGGTATAAGCCTATCTAGTAAATGTAAAATAGTTTCTACATAGGTAAATATTTTAGTTTTATACTAGTTATTGTTTCTATTTATATTGCTTTTATTTACTGAACTGTCACGTAGAATTTATTCAGAGTTCTCGAAAGGATAGAAAATAAACTATGTAACTCTGTTTACTCTTTGTAAATTAAGGACTTTAATATAACCCTGTCTAGTTTATTTTAAATATTAGTCTTAGGTTTAGTTGATATTGTTAGAAGATACACTATGTGGTTAGTAGCCTATGTATATACTTAACTGTATGTAATCATTGTAACTCTAATGTAGTTTTTCTACTGCATTTCATTCAATTATACTAAGTGAAAATAGAGAAATAGAAATAAATCATAACATTGTTTTTCCTCCATAATATTTTAACATTGAAATAAAATTATTCTACTATCTATAGTTACACAATCCTATCTACTATTTTCATTCTCTTATCTACTTAAACATTCTACCTATGCTAGAGTACGGCCTGGTTTCCAGGTGTGGAAAAACACAGCCTAGAAATTATTTACATTCTAACAAATTATTTTTTAAATCCATTTCATTTCTAAATAATTTAATAAAAATACTAACTCAAACATTTCACAAACTGAACTGATAGCATTCATATAGCAGTTATCTAAGATTTAATTAACTAACACAATAAAGTAAAATAACTTAGAACCTGTTGAGGACAGAAAACAACAGCATTAGGAGGCCATTCTTCCCTACCAATCTCCTGGAGAGCACTCAAACAATGCTTCCTCGGGACCCCCGAGCCTGTTCCTAGTCTTCTTGGTTGAGAACTAGTGGAGATTGCAAATAGTAGAACCCTCTATCAACTCACTAGTTCAATACCTCAGTAAATACTCTGCTCTCAACAGTATGATCTTCAGCTTAAAAGATACACTAGATCAATCAGCAGTTATCCCTTCAAACACTTTCCAAATTTCCCTTCCATTGAATTTCTCTGAAGTACATTCATTCAACCTGAATGATCACTTCTCTAGAATGAGCAGCCTCACCTCTCTTCAATGGGAAACTTTATAAAGATTGCCTAGGTCTTTTTGGTCAGTTGTCATTAATTTAGCCACCTGCTCTGATTTCACTTTCTTGGGGAATCATGACCCCAAATGTAGGGAGGTTTCCACCTGCAATAGTTGGAAGTTGTTTGAGGATGCTGCCATATGTCAGTTTGCTCTCCACCTAGACTCCTCCACCAATTTGACTAGTAAACACTCTTTTAAAAGCTCTCCTAAGCTGTTGTCTCCTCCTTTATTTATTTATAAATAAAATATTGAGAATTTACATTAAATATCCTTGACCTTGCTAAGTCATCAATCACAACTTAGCATAAAATTTAATCTATTGTCCTCAATAATATAAAATTGTTTTTTGCAAAATTGGGGCATGTGACATATCTCCATCTTGCTTTTCCTCATGATGAGTGTCATTTTTATCTGTGACCTCATTATTCTCAACATCAAATACAGAGACTTCATTAATAACTAAAAGTTGTGTTTCTTATGAAGCTTCTAATTCTTTCATCCACACCTTTTAAGGAGGTGTAATATTTACTTTTCCTTAACCATGCTCTACGTTGGTGTCATGTTCCCTTTTCATCATTTGATTTTCTCCTCTAACTCTACAGTCAACCACCTTGTGACCAAACTTATGACAGTAATGACAATAACCATGTAATTTTTCTTTATCCACAGGAGGTCTTTGGTCTCTATGTTTCCTAACTGCCATTTTCTGCCACTGTCTCTGAACTTCTACTGGAGCATCACATTTTAGTTGACAATTCCTAGCCAAGTATCCAAAGTTATTACATTTGTAACACTCTATATCAAACCTTTGGAGAAGTACAAACTGGTTATGATTCCTTACCTTCAAATTTTTAATTGAATCCTTCTTGTACTCATGAACATTTTCATAAGCCTTTCATTTTAGGGCTTTATGACCAAAATTATCACAGGAATAAAAATGACCCAGAAAGATTTTCTCATTTCTATTTATTACTTGTCTCTTGAACTCCTCATGAGTTCTGTCTTTGTCATGAAAATATAAATCATATTCTTTGCACTTTTCCTTTTTAACATGACTCTTCAGTACTTCAGCATAGCTCTTTGTACTTCCTCTCTGATTAGTGAGTGGGAAACTCTCTCACGTCTTTTCTTTAACAAACCCTAAACCAGATCTGTCACTAGATGATCTTAGACTGTTTAGAATGTCATCCAAAATCTTTGAGTTGTTTTTAAACTTAGATTTGATAAATTTTTCATCAACCCCTTCTCTAAGACAAGCAATTTCTTTCTCAAGTTTTTCAGAATTTTGAATTCTCTTCCTGAGAAGAACTACTAGATCTTCCTCACTCTTCTTGGCCTCTTGAATTTGGTTTCTCAAATCAGTAATAATATGATTTGTCTTTTCTGGGTATTTAGACAGTTTCTCTTTCAAAACTTTGTTTCTTTTCCTACTTCTTTCAATTTCATCTACAACAGCCATGTATTCATCTATTGTCAACTTCTAATTCCTCATCCGAGTTTGTTGTTCCTAAAAACACGATTTCATTATCTTCACTCATCTCCTCATCTTCATGTTCTTCCTTGGAATAGAAGTTATTCCTTTTTTCTTTAAACTTCTTCTTACCCTTATGACAGCAAGATTCTTCATGGTCACTCTCCTCTTGTGTTGGGTAGGAACACTTATGGGTAAAATGTCCAATCCTTCCACAATTAAAGCATTTCAAAGGTAGCTTACCTTTGTATTTCCCAGTTCCTTTATTAAGTCTACTTACAAAGAGGGCTTCCTCATCATCTAGATTTTCTAATTGATTTTTGGAAGTGACTTTCAATGCTGCTTCTTTCTTCCAGTTTTTATCCTGTCCAGTTCTCATCTCATAAGCAGTGAGAATTCCATGCAAATCATCTACTATCACCCTTTAAGGCCATCCCGTTCCTCTAGGGTAGAAACCTTTGAGTCATATTTCATTGGTAATGTTCTTAGGATCTTACTTACCACTTATTTTTCTTTCAATTTTCCTCCAAGACCTCTAATAGCATTAACCACCTCATCTACACGAAGAAGGTATTCCCCAACATTATCTTCTTCTCTCATTTTGAGGATTTCAAATTGACCTTTATATGTCTACAGTTTGGATTCTTTGACCTTAGATGCTCCTTCATAGATAATATTCAATTTATCCCAGGACTTTTTGGCAGATGTGCATTGCATATCCTTGGTAAACACATTGTTTGTTAATCCACTCAAGATTTCATTTAGGGATTTGGCATTGCCTTCATATTCACTTAGTTCAATTGTGTCTGTAGGTTACTGGTTTCCCACAGGAACCTCCTTTTCAGTTGCATCCCAAACCTTTCATCCAAGAGACATCAGATGGCATCTCATTTTGACACTCCAATATGCATAGTCTTCTCCTGTGAATAGTGGAGGTCTATTAGTTGCCATGCCTTCTTGCTGGTCCATAGTAGTTTTCATGGGGTCTTCCTTCCAGTGGTAAAACTATAGTGAAGGAACCCGCTCTAATACCAATTGTTGGTTTATTGGTCAATACTAAGAGTGGGGGTGAATCAATATTGTTATCTTTCTACTATTTTAACCACTTTTAAATCTATCATTAGAAACACATAAAAACAAGAATACATAAAAAACAATTTTAATGTGGAATCCCAATAGGGTAAACCATAAATATGTCCTATTACCGCAAAATTGTTATTTACAAATAGTTTTTCCTGCTACTACAGACAAGGATGGTTTTACACCTTGTTTTACCAATACCAATTGGAAGGAGGATACGACCTCGTCATTTATCAGATATGACTGAAAGGATGCTACAAAACCCTATTTACCAATGCCAATTAGAAGGAGGCCACAACCCCCTGGTTTATCAGCTTCAAATGAAATGATGCTACAACACACTATTTACCATTTCCAATTGTAAGGAGGCTACAACCCCCTAGTTTATCAGCTACAACTGAAAGGAGGAAACAACCCCCTATATGCATGTTGCCTTCCCTAGCGCCACCCCGCCACCCTAATATGTTTATCATGATTTCTCTCCCACTGAATTTTGTCACACCCACTAGTCTCTGATTTTGATCATGCAATTCGAACTGTAGAGACATCTTCCTTCTTACTCGGGTTGCTGCTTAAATACTTCTCACCGTTTAAGCTTCTTTCAATAGTTTTGTCTCTTCAAACTGAAAAAAACTTACCTTTCATGGTTGCACCCTTTTATATCTGAAGATCACACCTTTTAGAATTTCCTTTCACATTCTTCCATTGATCCTACACCTCAGATATTGTTTCTATATCTTGGAAACTATTTCTGCACCTCTGTCCAACATTTGCAGGTGCTTCCACACTGCCAAAGTTCTTTCTGCAAGATCAAATTTCTGATCCAATCATAGTCGTTGATCTTATCTCTAAATCAATCCAGACCATTGATCTAACCATCGATTTCAGCCTTAAAATCACCTTTTCACACCAAGATTCTATTTCAGTGATTTCCCACTGTTGATCTTCGTCGAGAGTTTTCCTGACCGTCGATCTCCAGATTGCAGGATGTGGGATGCGATATGTCGACTGTCCGCTTTTTCCTTTCCGCAAGCCTTCTTCCACATTGTTGATCTATTTTAGCGCAACTAACATCATTCATCCGATCTCTCTAGATTGAGGGATGTGGGATGCAGAAATGTAACATTTCTACTTTCCACAAGATCCTTCCACAATTTTGTTTCCGCATTGCAGATTGCGGGATGCGGGATGCTGAATCACACTTTCCTATTTTGGACTTCTACAATCCCTTTTGACAACTTTGTTACCGCACTTTCCTGGACCGTTTATTTGCTTGCATATTTACCCCTGACCGTCCATCTTGATATTTTGCGGAACTTTAGATTTTCCACCTAACTAATGTAAACTTGATCATTGCCGAGAGATCTAGTGCAGGTCGGTCCTTGATCATCCATTCTAGAACTAATGCAGATCTGCATTCTGTCTTTGTGGATTATACAAAAACTAATCCTCATTCATTGGATCTCACGCAGATAAATATGCCACCTCATCATCGTGCCATGTCATCACTACCTTCATCTATGCCACCTCATCATCATGCCATTTTGTCTTTACTTTGACTTATGTTGTGTTAAATCAGCATTAACTTTTCCATGGTATCTTTTACTTATTCTTTGTACTTCATAATCAACTTTTCCATCACTACCTTAGTCTTTTATAATCATTAGGACACCATCATATTCCATATCATCATAGGTGTCATGCCACATCCTCAACTATGCCATGCAATGCCATCATATGTGTCATGCCACATCGTCAACTATGCCATGCGATGCCATCACTACTTTAGTCTTTCACTGATTTTTTCCTACCATCATATCCACTATTTATTCCTTTGTCATTTGTGAACACCTTTGACATCAATGACAACTATAACCCAAATTTGTCAACAATCACACTTTCTTGCATAAGCGTGGCCATATTTAAATAAAGTTGGCCAATAGTATTTAACTTTGAGTATCTTATGAGTTGTGGTGTCCCCAAAGAAATTTGCTCCAACAGGACTATCCTGCAATTCTTTGACCACTTTAAATGCATCTTCTTTCTCCATATATCTAAGAAAAACTCCATCATAGTTTTTTTCTGAAAAGTAATCCATCAATTATCTGATAAGAAGTTGAATTCAATCAAATCACCCTTGTCTGCTTGGAGTTCCAATGTTTTGGCAGATATCCTTGTTGGAGATAATGCACCAATTCTCTGTACCAAGATTTAGTAGTAGTGAAAATGGGACATACATTAATTAAGTTTAATTCAACTTCATTCTCCCAATCATGATCTTCATTAGCGTGACTTTCTGCAAGAAAATTGAACAACCCTTGACCTTTAATAATGGTAGTTGTTTTGAATTCCAAATCATATTCTTGTAGTGCAGTCACCCAATTTCCTCTTCGCTCGCCCAATTCCTTCTGTACAAAGAGAGATGTGACATCCGGATGAGGAAAGAAAACTTTTGTTCTATTCTTCAAAATATAGGTCCTGAATTGTTTTACTTCCTTGAATACTTCATACGCTTGTTTATCTACAGCTGGGTAATTCAATTCGGCCCCTTGTAATCTAGTTCTCATGAATGATATTGGATATTCATCTCCCAATTATCCTTCGGAGTAATCACTGCAACGAGAGAGTTATCTGAAGCAAAGGTGTATAGAATAAAACCCTTTTCAAAATCTAGAGTCCTCATAGAAGGTGCATGAGCTATTGATGTATTTATGTCTTTAAAGGAAACCTTCTCAATGTCAGTCCACTTGAACTGTATGCTTTGCTTTACCATTTGTTGCAAAGGTTTCACAATTTGTGCGAAATCAGGTACAAACCTTCGAACAAAATTTATTGTGCCCATAAATGACTGCATTGCCTTTTTATTATGGTGCATGGGAATATGAGTTATAGCCTCAACTCTCTCCGGGTCTATTGAGATTCCCTTCTTTGAGATGATGTGACCCAACATTTTTCCTTCAAGAACAATGAAACTACTCTTCTTTGCTTCAAAGATATACCATATTTTCTACAATGATCAAAAATCTATTTCAAGTGACAAACATGGCCTTCTCTTTTCTTGGAGAAAATTGTTGCATCATCTAAATATACTACTACACAGTGGCCAACTAAACCTCAAAATGAAATATCCATGGACCTATGGAATGTGGCTCCAACATTTATTAGGCCGAAAGGAATTCTCCTATAAGATAATGTTCCCCACTTTGTGCAAAATGTAGTCTTTAATCGATCTTGCTCGGCCACTAACACTTGATTGTAACCATAAAATCCATCTAACAGGGAGAACAATTGTGAGTCTAATACCATTTGTACAATTTGTTCCTTGGGTGGAACTGGATAGTTATCTTTTTCTAATGCTTTGTTAAAATTCCGGAAATCAACACACAATCTTATCTCACCTGAGTTCTTCCTCGCCACAACTAGATTTTCTACCTATTACCACCTAAGTTGTACTTAGTGGTTTTTTATCAGTGAGCCTAGTGAACCGGACAAGGATAACTTGTTCGGACTTCAGAAGACCTTCAGTCTTGCTTCTGGGAATCCCTGTTGTACTATATCACATGTTCATACCCCAAGGGGGAATTGTAATAAATGTTCTAGAATGATAGTGTTTGTAAAAGACTCAGTCTCTTAGACTTTATTTGTCAATCCAATCAGCCCAGGTTGTTTTTTCCCTTGGTTATTATTGGTTGTTGAATAAACGACTGATCATTTCTGATTTTTTCACTCCATACCTCCAAAGTTGGGGTAGTCGGCTTGGAATTTAGGCATGTTGAGGTTATTAGAGTCTATGTGTCATTGTATAAACATTCTAGGCATCATGGTCGAGTCATATGAACATGTCTAAGTCCCCCTAGGTTTTTTCAATTTTTCATTTTTTTAATTTTTTCAGTGTTTTTTATTAAAATTTAATTTTTCCAAAAACTTAGGCTATTTTTTAATAGTTTAATTGGAAAAAATGATTTTGTAATAAAAGTGGGCCAAATAATCAGTTTTAGTTGTGTAGGTGCTCATTTTCAAGCTAAGAGCACCATGTAAACCCATGGACCCACTATTTCCTAGTTTTGAGTGATTTTCCATCACTCAGGTCAGAAAGCCCCAAAAAATCATTTATTGATTATTTTAATTAATAAATTGGTGAATAATGGAGCAAATCCAAAATCATAGATCAGTGGATTCTCAGCCGATTTGATTGAAATCAGTCAGATCTGAACCAGATTGACTGGATCTGACAAATCCTTGACTGAAGGAGGTGATCAAATCAGATCCAGAGTTGATCTTCAGCATCCTTTAGGGGGAATTGTCCCCTCTCTCTCTCCTCCACACGTGTGGGCTCTCCTGGGAGCTCTGTGGACTGATGTGTCGAATTATGGGTTGATGTGTTAGCTCAATCAAGCCCTTGATTGACAAGTAGGCTTAGTTCAGCTTCAGATCTGCATTGATTGACTCTCCATCAGCTGATTTGATCTATCTCCTTGGGATTTGCGCCCCCCTAGGCTGGATCTCCTGGTTTTTGTATAAATCAAAGCACAAGAAGCCTCTTCCAGGATAGTTAGAAATGGGATTGAGGTGTTGTTGCTCTTTTATTGTATGGTTTATTACTCTACAATAAAGAAGCTTTGGAGGCAAAATCTATGGTGTAATGCTCTTCATGTGTGGATGGTGATTGTCAAATGCTTATGAGGTATAATCTGTGTTATTTATCACTGCTTTTGTTGGTTAATTGTTGGCCTTGAAGGAGAGAGCTCCCTCCTATTAGGGTAAGAGTTTATTCTAGTTTGATTTATTCTCTTACTGCTGCTTGTTTCAGATCTATTGGAGTTGTATGTATTTTAAGTTTAATTGCATGCTTTCCAATTATCTCTTCCAGCAGCACCTATGTTTTAACCATCTGTTTGTGTAAGGATTTCTAAGTTGTAGGTGATATCGCTTGTAGAAGAGGTTGATATGGTTTGCATATTCCTCATTTCCAATATATTCTGAATGACATATTCCCTCGGTGTTCCACCAAAGAAGACTCCAAAGCCCAACATTCCTAGGCTCCCAACACTCTTTCTCTCTCTTCCTCCTTCAAAATATTAATTTCTCTTCAAATTGGTTACTTTTAAAGAATCTTATTGCTTAGATCTGTCTCACAAAGAAAATTACATATAGATCTAGTTAGTAATATCCTTTCTTAAGTTTAGATCTCAGTTCCATTTTTCATATAAAGTCATATTTTAAGAGATCTAGCTGAAATTATCCTCTTTTTTGCAATCATTTTAAAGAAAATGTGTAGCTTGCTTTTAAGGTAGTTTTCTTTGTTGTACTTTAAAGTTTCATATTATACAATAAAATTGCACATCTCATTGTCTACCCAAACAGCAAGTCAAGATCCCAAGGAAATATTGCTTTCCTTGGTTCCTTTTTTGCAAAGCTATATTACCCCAACTTAACAAATTTTTACTTTGTTTTTTTTTGGTAACTAGTGTGGTGACCCAAAACACTTTTAAAGTGTGTTTGGGCACATTTGATTTTAATTTATCGCTATTTTTTAGCAGTTCTAATAAAAAATACAAGGAGACTCTGCCCAATTTCTGACTCTTGGATAAACCAGAGCTTCCCGAAAGCTTCCCCCACCGCTGTGTTTTAATTTTAGCTTGTTACAAACTTGTTGTAAACATTTGGTTCCCAGATAACAAGGACCAAAGTGCATCAATTTCAATTTTATGATATTCTAAATTGATGCTAATAAAAATAAAAGGTCCTTTCGAATAGGCTCTTTCGAGCCTATTCACTATCCCCCTAGGGGGATTTGCGTCTGTGTCAATTTTTTACTTTTTGTTCATCTCTTTTCAATCTAGCATAGTTCTAATCTGCAGGGTAGTATACTTTGATTTATCATCAATTCCATATTCCATATCTGAGGTTACAAATTAATTTAATACTTACCCCACGACTTCCCAATTGACCCGAAAGGGGAAACAGATGCGTGGTAGGACTAATTAGAGAACCAACATTGTGTATCTTTGATTTCTTTTTCATCAAATGTTTCTTCAGTTTTAATAAAATTAACCCCTCCTTGATTCTCCAATTGAGATCCACTTGGATCGAAAGAGGTTCCTAGAGGGTTTTCTTTTTAAGAAGAACACCCATCTCAGAATTTACTAAAATTGACAAGACTCCAGTGTGTATGCTCTGCACTTGGCTGCAGTTCGTACGATCAGTCAAGATGCATCAAAAGAACTTAAGTGACTAGAATAATTAGGATTCACTCTCCCAAATTGACAAACCAAAAGGTGAAAATCCAACACCTAGATCAAACCATTACGGTGGCAAAATACCCAAAGGAAGCGGGAACTCCTGAAAAGTGACCTCGGGGTGCCGATCTCTGTTACACCTACGGGTGCATTATGAATAATAGCCTTAGAGACTCCATTCATCCCACATATTCCTTGCAGGTAGCCTTGATGGTTTAGTTTTCGACATACTCCAAGTACTCTCGAGTATATCCGGAGTCCCCCCCCCCCTTTTCGCCTAATTTTAATCAACTCATATTTCACATTAACTTAAAACATACCAAGAGGCAATCGCAAAAAATTCACTCCAAGCACATTCAAGTACATTGATTATATTTTAAATCCTTTTTAAGGAACTGGTTATTTTTCTAGCTATATATATATATATATAGTGTCTCAACATTGTGCTTTCGTGCGCTCTTTTTGTATCTTGTCATCTATGGTTGTTTATGGTTAAATTTCAAACTCCTAAGTAACTCATTCAGTTTAACATCACCATACTAAATAATTTTTCCTTGGTAACTTAATAGGGTCTACCCCCCTTGTTAGGAGTTGAGCCTAAATGGAGGAGTCAAGAACAAGGTGACAGCCTTGACTCGAGACTTGCCCCCAAGGACACACCGAGTGGCTTGACGATTTATGCCACATGACCCAGGTGTGTGAAAGGCAGCAACACTTTTTGTCGTCGTTTTCGAGGATAAATATTTTTATTCCCAAGTACGACTTAGCTTAACTTTTTTCTAAACAGCTAAAAAGATAAAAACTTTTGATTGACTAGTATTTATAAAACATAAAAATGAAAACTCAATCCATCTGGTGACTCCACTATCTAACATCCCTTCAAGAATTTCTACCTGAAGAAACCACCAACAATTATTCAATCCTCTCCCTAATCCTGAAAGGTTTATTAGGGAAAGATTGAATGGAAAACTTCCCATAGAAACCTTGAAAATTTAGGAGACCAATCCCTCTCGGATATCTATCACATGTTTGTAGAGAGTCATGTTCACCAATCTCAAGAAATGACGGAATTTTTCAAACCCCTTGACTTTTCTCAAATAGCAGGTGCTCCCCATGCCATTCCAAAAGATGCTATCAAGAAGCTCTCGATATTTCAGGGCAATAATGCCATCACTACCAAGTCTCACCTTCAAAAGTTTGAAAAGCACCTGGTCAGTTATTGCAATGATGCTGCCCATGATCATGACCATGTCAAAATGAAGCTCATTGTCTTATCCTTAGAAGATGGTGCTAAATAATGGTACCTCGACCTAGATGATGACTCATATAAAACTCCTAGTGAATTCCTAGAGGTTTTTAAGAAGAAATGGGGAGAAAAGAAAGAACCAAGACATCTACTTGCTACCCTTCATAACATTAAGAAGATGGATAATGAAACCATGGATGAATTTAACACTAAGTTCAGGCGTATGGTTGTGGACATCCCTAAAGAAATTAAGCCAAATGATGCCTCCATCCTCATATCTTACATCGAAGCTTTCACTGATGATTTGAGGTACCAGTTAAGAGACAAAGAGCCGACCGATCTAAAAATTGCTCAGGAATTGGCCGAGAAAATAGAAAAGAATATGCAGTCTTCAGGCAAATCCAACATTCTAGGTTACACTAGGGGAAAAACTTCATACAACAAAGAAAAGGGAAAATCCATTGAATAAAAAGAAAATGGAGCCTCTAAAGATCCCATGGAAAAGGTAACAGACATGATAAAAGACTTGGTTACTAGTCAAAACCAACTTATGGCAAATCAATCCGCACAACTGAATCATATGCATAATAGATTGATCACAATGGAAAGAAATAATGGACCTAGGAACTTTTAGCCTAGGCATAATCAGATGTATCAAAATAATTTTCCTTAGCAAGAGCCTAGGATTACAAACCAGTTAGACTCAGCTAACATGGTAGAAGAAGTAATTCCATGGTGTAGACCTTGTGAACAATTCCACCAAGAAAGCACTTGTTATGTTGCAAATCAATTCATGGAACATGGACTTCCCGAGGTTAGTAATCAGGAAACAACTTCAAGCGAGCCTGATCATATATACATGGTAGGCCAAGCCTACCCTTTGTCACCATCTAAACAGTACAAGCCTAAGGATGAAACCATTACAGAATCTTATAGTGAAACTTATGATGAAAACTTTAATGTACATGATGGGAATCCTACGTGTTCTCCATATAATGATGACAATCTGGAAGGTTTACTGCCTTGGGACCTTTTCTCCAAAGAAGATGAGTATGAAAATGAGGACAAGTATAACTTGGAGCATGATACAAGTGATGAAGACTCCCTTATCTCCGAAAAAGATGTTGATGAGGAGTCTTGGACATTCATGGAAAATCCAGTCTGTGACATGAATAAAGAGGAAAATAATGAACCCGAAAATTTTGATGGTTTTGTTGATTTTTCTATCTATGGCATATCTGAAGGAGGGAGCATGGATCTGGAGACCTGGGAAAATCCTATAATGGAAGAGGAGCATTCAAAACTGTTATATGATCATTCAGAGTCATATCATGCAGAGCTGCACAAAGGTATCAATAATGAAGACATGGAGAAGCAGTGTTGTGAAAACACAGATGTGATGCATTTAGTAGAATATCAGTCTCAACTATCATCTTCACATATAGAGTCTCCTTATGATTTGAAGCCACATGGAGCTTATACAAGGAATTATCATCCAGTAAGCCTTGATGATCAGCATGATGGTGTAGTCAATCTGCCTCATTACTCTGATTTGTATATCAACCCTATCTAGTCATGGATAGAAGAAGCCTACGCAAGCAATTACCAGTTTGGGAAGAAGTTTGACGATATTATGTATTCCTATGATCTCCCGTCCATCCCACCCATTCTGAATCATCATGCAGGTTTTCATTTTCTGAATAAGGAATCCTCACTTTGGCTGGTAACCAAAGACAAGGAAAAAAAAATTATGTTAATAAAATTCTTAGGTGGTTACGATGGATTTTTTATTACACCTAACCTTTTATATCATGATTAGAGTAAAAAAATAAGATCCTAAAAGACACCATTTACTTTCTGCATTTACATTTTGTACTTAGCTATAATAAACCTTTTTTTTCATTATTTAATTACATTTCTTTTGTTTAAATAAATCAGCTTAATGGTTCATTTGGTTTTTATATAAAGCTTGTGCTACTGAGGTTTTCTTGTCAAGTTGAGATGTTTTTACAAGCTATATAAACCAAAGATTATGGTGTTCTCGTATCCTCTCCTTGCCTTAAAGACTATATCGAGCACATGTCCCGCAGTTGGAGCCAGAATGTTACCACCTAAGTTGTACTTAGTGGTTTTTTATCAAATAAGCCTGGTGAACCGGACAAGGATAACTTGTTCGGACTTCAGAAAACCTTCAGTCTTGCTTCTGGGAAGCCTTGTTGTACTATATCACATGTTCATACCCCAAGGGGGAATTGTAATAAATGTTCTAGCATGATAGTGTCTGTAAAAGACTCAATCTCTTAGAATTTATTTGTCAATCCGATCAGCCCAAGGTGTTTTTTCCCTTGGTTATTATTGGTTGTTGAATAAACGACTGATAATTTCTGATTTTTTCACTCCATACCTCCAAAGTTGGGGTGGTCAGATTGGCATTTAGGCCTATTGAGGTTATTAGAGTCTATGTGTCAATGTATAAACATGCTAGGCATCATGGTCGAGTCATATGAACATGTCTAAGTCCCCCTAAGTTTTTTCAATTTTTCATTTTTTTATTTTTTTTTATTATAATTTAATTTTTCCAAAAACTTAGGCTATTTTTTAATAGTTTAATTGGAAAATTTGATTTTGTAATAAAAGTGGACCAAATAATCAGTTTCAGTCATGTAGGTGCTCATTTTCAAGCTAAGAGCACCATGTAAACCCATGGACCCACTATTTCCTAGTTTTGAGTGATTTTCCATCACTCAAGTTAGAAAGCCCCAAAAAATCATTTATTGATTATTTTAATTAATAAATTGGTGAATAATTGAGCAAATCCAAAATCATGGATCAGTGGATTCTCAACCAATTTGATTGAAATCAGTCAGATCTGAACCAGATTGACTGGATCTAACAAATCCCTAACTAAAGGAGGTGATCAAATCAGATCCAGAGTTGATCTTCAGCATCCTTTAGGGGGAATTGCACCCTCTCTCTCTCCTCCACACGTGCGGGCTCTCCTGGGAGCTCTGTGGACTGATGTGACGATTTATGGGTTGATGTGTCAGCTCAATCAAGCCCCTGATTGACAAGTAGGCTCAGTCCAGCTTCATATCTGCATTGATTGACTCTCCATCAGCTAATTTGATCTATCTCCTTGGGATTTGTGCCCCCCCTGGGCTGTATCTCCTGGTTTTTGTATAAATCAAAGCACAAGTAGCCTCTTCCAGGCTACTTAGAACTGGGATTGAGGTGTTGTTTCTCTTGTATTGTATTGTTTATTATTCTGGAATAAAGAAACTTTGGAGGCAAGATCTATGGTGCAATGCTCTTCATGTGTGGATGGTGATTGTCAAATGCTTATGAGGTATAATCTGTGTTATTTATCAATGCTTTTGTTGGTTAATTGTTGGCCTTGAAGGAGAGAGCTCCATCCTATTAGGATAAGAGTTTATTTTAGTTTGATTTATTCTCTTACTGCTGCTTATTTCAGATCTATTGGAGTTGTATGTATTTTAAGTTTAATTGCATGCTTTCCAATTATCTCTTCCAGCAGCACCTATGTTTTAACCATCTGTTTGTGCAAGGATTTCTAGGTTGTAGGTGATATCGCTTGTAGAAGAGGCTGAGCTGGTTTGCATCTTCCTCATCTTCAATATCTTCTGAATGACATAGTCCTTCAGTGTTTCACCAAAGCAGACTCCAAAGCCCAACATTCCCAAGCTTCCAACACTCTTTCTCTCTCTTCCTCCTTCAAAATCTTAATTTCTCTTCAAATTGGTTACTTTTAAAGAATATTATTGCTTAGATCTATCTCACAAATAAAATTACATATAGATCTAGTTAGTAATATCCTTTCTTAATTTTAGATCTCAGTTCCATTTTGCATATAAAGTCATATTTTAAGAGATCTAGCTGAAATTATCCTCTTTTTTGCAAGCATTTTAAAGAAAATTTGTAGCTTGCTTTTTAGGTAGTTTCCTTTGCTTTACTTTAAAGTTTCATATTCTGCAATAAAAGTGCACATCTCATTGGCTTCCCAAATAGCAAGCCAATATCCCAAGGAAAGCTTGCTTTCCTTGGTTCCTTTTTTTGCAAAGCTAGATTACCCCAACTTAACAAATTTTTACTTAGTTTTTTTTTGATAACTAGTGTGGTAACCCAAAACACTTTTAAAGTGTGTTTGGGCACATTTTATTTTAATTTCTCGCTGTTTTTTAGCAGGTCTAATGAAAAAAAGAAGGATACTCTGCCCAATTTCTGACTCTTGGACGAACCAGAGCTTCCTGGAAGCTTCCCCCACCGCTGTGTTTTAATTTTAGCTTGTTACAAGCTTGTTGTAATCCTTTGGATCCCAGATAACAAGGACCAAAGTGCATCAATTTCAATTTTCTGATATTGTAAATCACTGCTAATAAAAATAAAAATTCCTTTCGAATAGGCTCTTTCAAGCCTATTCACTATCTCCCCTCGGGGAATTTGCATCTATGTCAATTTTTTACTTTTTGTTCATCTCTTTTCAATCTAGCGTAGTTCTAATCTACAAGGTAGTATACTTTGATTTATTATCAATTCCATATTTCATATCTGAGGTTTCAAAGTAATTTAATACTTACCCCATGACTTCCCGATTGACCCGAAAGGGGAAAGAGATGCATGGTAGGACTAATTAGAGAACCGGCATTGTGTATCTTTATTTTCTTTTTCATCAACCATTTATTCAATTTTAATAAAATTAACCCCTCCTTGATTTCCTGATTAAGATCCACTTGGATCGAAAGAGGTTCCTGGAGGGTTTTCTTTTTAACAAGAACACCCATCTCAAAATTTACTAAAATTGACAAGACTCCGGTGTGTATGCTCTGCACTTGGCTGCGGTTCGTCCAATCAGTCAAGCTGCATCAAAAGCACTTGAGTGACTAGAATAATTAGGATTCACTCTCCCAAATTGACAAACCAACAGGTGAAAATCCAACACCTAAATCAAACCATTACGGTGGCAAAATACCCAAAGGAAGCAGGAACTCCTGAAAAGTGACCTTGGGGTGTCGATCTCTATTACACATGTGGGTGCATTATGAACAATAGCCTCAGAGACTCCATTCATCCCACATATTCCTTGCGAGTAGCCATGACGGTTTAGTTTTGGACATACTCCAAGTACTCTCAGGTATATCTGGAGTCACCCCGCCCCCTTTTCG
>LPNX010227056.1:24774-138043 GCA_001517045.1 Pseudotsuga menziesii | reverse complement strand
CTCGAGACTTGCCCCCAAGGACACACCGAGTGGCTTGAATATTTCTGCCACGTGACCCAGGTGTGTGAAAGGTGGAAACACTACCCATTCAGCGTGTCGAACCTTGAAGATAATCTTTGCGTCTAAAATATTCTTTACTTTTTTTTGGATTAAAGCCTCTAATTTAGGATGCATTTTCCTAAGTTGTTTCTAAAAGGGTTTTACACATGTCTTGATAGGAATTACATGCTGGATGATGCATGTATCATAAGTCTTCAGATCTTCATATTTCCAACCGAATATATATTTATACTATTGAAACAATTTAATGAAAATGTATCTTTCCCTAGGTGAGAAACATTTTCCCAAATTGACATACTTCGTCTCAACTTTTGTTCCTAAATTCACCAGCTGATATTGCATTGATGAGCTATTTGTTTTAACATTAGCTGGTTTTCTGAAGTTGTTTTGTAAATCAAACATTCCTTCAAGCATTCACTCGTTTAAGCATGGAGTTTCCTTTGAACATGTCTTTGTTTCATAAATATGCTTGATATTCATCTTCGTCAATCACAGATTGTTTGAAAAATTCTTCATTGGTAAGAAAGTTAATAATATGTTCATCATCATCGAACACCCTCAGATTTGTAATGTTGTCAAGTACCGATGGCCTGAAAATTAATCCAATAGAGCACTTACTAGTAGTCGACACTAATCTAGAAGCAGAAGTAGCTAATAAATCAGCCGCAACATTTTGTAATCTAGGGATTCATTTATATTGAAAGCATTAAAGTGCATTATCAAATTACATACCTCAGCTTGGTACCCTTTAATATGTGGATAAAAACAATGAATGGTGTCTCTTATTTGTCTAACAACTATCTCATAATCACCAAAAACTTCAAATTTCTTACATTTAATTCAATGGTTTTTTTTAGACCTTGGACTAGAGATTCATATTTTGTTGTGCTATTTGTACATTCAAACTCTAGCCTACAAGAGAGAAAATGTTTATTATTTTCAGGATCAATAAGGACACAACCTGTTCCCAACCCCTCTTATTTTTTAGAACCATCAAAATACAAAATCCAAAATCTATCTTCTAAATATATTTGGTTAGTAGCATCTCCTACATTAGTAACTAAGTTTACTATTTTACAATCAATGTCATCATCCCGTGAAAATCGAAGGAGACCACACTGTGTATCTGATTCATAACTGACTTCTTCGGCTTAATAGTGTTATATTTATAATAATCCCTTGTCCAAACTAGTCTATTAGATTATATTTTCCTAACTTAGGGGTCATTTAGGTATTATTGGGTCCACTAGTACCATTGGGTCCACTTGGGCTAATGGGGCCACCTATTGGTCCTAGGGAAAGCGCACAAGGAATAAGCACAAACGAAGAAATGTGCAAGAATCAAGTCACCGCACAATCGCAAGCAAGGAAAAGGAAGCGCATAGTGGGTATAGAAGGAATCTGCACATGCCAAGAATGTTGCGTGAAAAAGGAAATTTGCACAAAAGAAGGAATATGCGTAAAAGGGGAACTGTTCGGAAAGGAAGATGTTGCAGGGTAAAATAGTAGCACAGATGTAGAATAATGGCAGAAAGCGATAGGATGATCGTGGGTGTTGAAGTCGGATTAAGTCGACGGATGCCACACAAGCTAACGCATATTGTAAGTAAGGTTGTTAGTTCCTCGTGTCAAGTCATGATCACCATAGTTGTAGCCTAAGAGGCAGCTGATGGTGATAGTTAATGGACTGCATGTATGCAATCGACCCTGCATGGTCATGTAAAATAATATAAATAGGAGGGATTCAATAGTTAGAGGGTTGGTCCCCGGTTGATAATTGTTGGTTTTTGTTTACTTTTTGTTGTTTTAGAAGGGTTAACAGAGGAGAGATCTCTGAGGGAATAGAGTGAAGAGAAGAGATCTGAGTGGTATATTGGATGGAAGTCTACATGATGCAGTTGGGGTTAGTACAGTAGAGAGAATCTCTGCTAGAGAGGTGCAGATGCTAGAGGAGTTGATATAGGCCATCTGTGGATTAGTAGATGGTAGCAGTAGATTAGGTGAAATAAGATAGAGAGCATGAGAGCAAGAAAGAGTCTGAATAGAAAGCTAGATCTAGGAAGGTCTACAGTTAAATGTAGGCTAAAGGCACCATATATTTCTCATGCTAGATGAAGAGTGCCTTATGGTTTTTCCCACATGGGTTTCCACGTGAATTCTCCTTTGTATTGATGATTGAATGCGTATGGTTGTTTATGTTTCTGTTATGTTATGTTTATTATGCAAGTCCTGTCCTAGTTGTATTAATGTTGTACTATCGATAGAAGTATGAATGCATGAATAGGTTAGTATGCGCTGCTTCTAAGTATTATCTTATGGTTATGGCGCAATCGTTGTTGCGCATCTGTTATATTTTTCCTGTCTATTAGCTTAATTTATATTCCATTATTTTTAAAGTACTAAGGCTGAATCTATGTCGCGTTGTTAGTAGTTAATAAGATATATGCCCGGTGTGTGCTACAGTTCAGCGTAAATGGCTCCATCCTTGCGACTTGGTCGAGCTCCTTGGCCACGCGCCAAGGGACTATAATCCCTCAACAACTGCGAAAACATGGTTCCAATGGTTACCCATCGAAGAGATATCTCGGGTGGGACTCAACCTCCTCTGTGGGCATTTCCGATAGAGCTTGCTAGTTAGGGCCAGTATCTCAGGTGTTTGTTGGGTTTACAGGCTGTGCAGAACCTGGGTCGCGCGAGTTGGGAAAAGTGGCCAACAAATGGTTCCATTTTCGGGACCGTATTTATCAAAATGAGGGAGATGTTGTGGCACCCAACCAAGAGTGAAGTTGAGGATTGGCTGGACTCAAAGACGTTAATATTTGCGCTGAAGGAAAGTGAGGGTTCACAGCTGAGTCCTGAGAACTGGGTATAGCAATATCTATATTCGGATATCCATGAGATTTTCTTCACAGAATTCCCCGTTAAATTGCAAGAATGGTTGTCGGAGTTAGCGACCTGGCAGGATAACTTCTAGAGAAGAGGAGTAGCTGAGTGGACCGACCAACTAACACAAGAAGTAGTGCAAGTAAGTAACCCTATTTACAGAGCTCTTGATTTTTGGATTGATAGCATATTAGAAGGATATGTTACTGAGTTTTTTGGTGAATTAATAACCTCATATAGCGAGGCAGAGAGACATTTTTTCCAAGGACCTCAGGGAAGGTACCTTATGTCTATAAACCTGTGGATTAAAATGCTCCTTTATGGAAAGGGTATTTTACAACTCAGTGATTGAGTCGCACAATATGTGAAGGGGAGATGCTATGTAAAATTTAGTAATAATATGGAAGGTCATAAGTAGAAAAGTTCCCAAGAAGTTCTGAAGACATGTTGGACACTAGAGTCCTAAGAAGTGGAAGGAGGTTCCAGTCAGGAAAAAGGAGGAAGGTAGCAAGAGGCAAGACAGCTTATATCCTAGCCAGGGAAGGTGAATATGGATGTGAGTCACACCTAGACAAAGGGTCCTGCGATGAATAGGAGGAGTATAGTCTGATTTCTAATAGAGCAGAATCAGAAGAGTCTATAGAGACGTGAAGGACAGGACATGACTACGACATTCCAGGAAGATCACCTGAAGTGAGACCTAGAAGTTCCTCACCTGAACAGCCTATGAACACTAGTAGTCCTAGTGTCAGGACTGGTGTGCAAGGAAGCCCATTAGCGACCCCAGTAAATCCAAGGAATCCAGTGAAAAACCCCAACGCTGCCCTAATGGAGGGGACAAAAATTAGACTACCCACATTCAATGGGAATGGAATAGAGGATCTAAAACAACACTGGTTGCTCTACAAGGCAGTATGGACAGTACGCCTCATTATCAATGAGGACATCTGGAAAGCACAAATGACTATGAATCTGAGGGGTCGTGCACTGGATTGGATTATGAAGTACTATGTAATACCACTGGGGTATCCGCAAAGGACTCTTGAGGATATTCGATGCGCCATGATCTCAGAGTTCAGAAAGCCACAATCTAAGGCCCAATGTATAACTGAGATCAAGGAGATTAAACAAGCTCTAGAATAAACAGTATGGGACTTCGATTAACGGTTCAAAATGTTGATAGCCAAAGTAAGCTTCTAGATGCCGGACATGTAGCATAAAGAGTGGTTTATTGCTGCACTACTGCCACACATTAGGGGACCACTCATGCAGCAAAATATTACGACGCAAATGGAGGCACTGGAATTGGCGATGAAGCTAGAAGATTCACCTATTGGAGGTGGCACCATAGGAATGATACAGATTCAGTCATAATTGGCTAATCTGATGATTCAACTCCAGGACATAAAACGAGGAAAAGAGGTGCAGGAAGACCTCTGGTGTACATGATGATGGACCTATGGCCATACCAAGGATGATTTTCTGGCTCACATGAACTACATCTCGTCCAGTGCGTCAATCCCATTAAGTACCCAGGGGATGCCCTGGTGCATCATATTCCAGACAAGAGGACACCGCAACGTAGATTGCATGTTCCTACAAAAGATGGTAGGTACCCCAGGAAGTTTGTATTGTATATTTTGTAGATCTGTAGGCCATGATGAAAAATATTGTAGGGCCTACCAACTTCTGAGAGAAAAGACGATAGATGCATATCTGATGAAGAATGAGGAGCAAATAAATATTGAATAGGATGGACCTCAGTTTTAGGTTGTGCCTCAGTTTCAGGCTACACCTCAGTTTCATCCTATGCCTCAATTTCAGGCTATGCCTTAGTTTCAGGCTGCGCCTTAGTTTCATCCTGTACAACAGTTTCACATGGCAGTGCAGTTTTAGAATACGACCCTGTATAACCATATCAACAACAGTATGTGCAACCGCAATACCTGCCACAACCACCTCAACCTCAATTGAGCAGGTTGGAAATTATAAGGGTTGAGGAGGAGGGCCAATGGTATGCTACAATTGTGGAGTGCAGGGCCACTATGCTAGAGACTACCCTAAACCTGCGAAGACTTGATCATATTGCAAGCAAGAGCAAAATGTGGAGAAATGTCCACAATTTATCGCTCGATGGAAATCCCAAATAGTTGGAGAAGATAACCCAGCACCAAATACTGCACCGAATGCTCCCAACCTGAATGATAATTCCAACATACAGATGATAGTCAAAAAACCACAAGAACTAACTGTAGTAGTGGGCACAAGTGGAGGTGCTGCGATGGGTACAGATCAAGCTACGCAGAATGAGCCTACGACGCAAGAACAACTGCAAGTATGGCCCATCGTACAAAAGAAAACACCACTTTATGTTTAAGCACAGAAGGGAATATTCATGGATGTACGCCCAGAGTTCATAGGATCAAAAAAACTATCCACCTCAGGCCAAGTGAAGGATATTCCTAAGAGATTCTAGAAGATATTCAAACAACAAACTGCAAGCAAGAGTGCAGATAAGGTTAGTAAGCTCAAACCATTCCTGTCAATTTGTTTGGCACTAATCAAGGACAAGGATGCACTTGCATAGTTTGAAGCACTGATAGAGACACTTTCGGAGGAAGACCCACCAGCAAAGAAGGTTAACAGTTTCAAGACAAAGTTCAAAACGGGATGCGAACTCAGGATGTCAGTGTAACTTGGTGATTATGATATGGACTATATCATCCTCAACATGGGGTCCTATGTTAACATTTTAACACGCCATACATGGGAAATAATGGGAAAGCCACCCCTAGAATGGTCCCCATTTCAAATAAGGCTTGCTAATCAGGCAAAGGTCCTGCCCATTGGTAGGCTGAGTCAAGTCCAAGTGGATATTGAAGGATTGCAAACTTTTGCGGACTTCGAGGTCATCAATATAGTAGATGATACTAACCCATATCCTGCATTGATAGGGATTGATTGGGAAATGGGAAATCAAACCATTATAAAATTCAAAAGAAGGACCCTATCCTTTGAAGATGATGATATGAGGGTAGTTGTGCCCCTTGATCCGCTGGAAGGATAGAGATACGTTGAACCGGTTTTCAACGTAGGGAAAGGTGATCACCTTGACAACATCTATAATGTCACTTCCCTTGAGGAGGATTGCATTAATCCTATTGCGGATGGTAACCTGAGATGGAGATGCGTGAGTTCATGTACATCAGACTCAGGGGAGGCACTTGAGAACTAGAAAAACCGATTACATGAAGTCTCTATGAGGAGATGTGCCAGGATAACTAAGTCTATCCGACGAGTGGGAACTCAGTCATGGCTACTGCCTACATACAAAGGACTACCTAACTTGGAAACATTCTTGACTAATTTTGAAGAATTAGTAATAGAGCCACAATGACTAGCTGCGTTGGAATTTGTGCTAAAATCTACACCCGTGAGATGGTGGGGTACACACAAAAGCTCGATAACTGAATCGTCGTAGTGTATACGGATGCTCGAAGTAAGGTTCAGAGATGAGGTCAAAACTGTGACACAAAGGTATATAGGGTTATCAAACCCTATTGAACACTTGGAGTAGTAGTCTGTAGCATTCTCAAACTACCCACGCCAGGAATGGGTTCACCGCTTTATCCATACTCTCAAAATGGAACCCAAAAGCTAGTACACGTTTATGGATTTGCGCCAAGAAACAAGAGAATGGGAGAAGGTTGTGCAGAATTTCACATGCACATTCCAGTTCGCAAATAAGAAACCAATAGTTGATATCGCACTGAAGTCTATTAAGGAGAATATATTCGCGGAGATCCCATTGTAGGTTACATATTCTCAACCTTGCACTGCGCATTCCCACCAGTGCTGTGAGATAGTTTAGCACTGGATGACATGCTTTAACCTCTCTAGATATCCAGAGGGTGATCCGACTAACATCAATATTCCAGATTCGAAAGGATCGCGCGTTGTAGAAGAGAGTGACATTTCTAATGAGAATTTTATCAAGCCGCTAAAGATCAAGAAAGTTAACATTGGGTCGAAAGACAATCCAAAATTTGATAACATTGGAGACTATTGGGACGAAGAGACAGTAGACAAAATCACTGATCTATTACATGAATTCCAGGACCTTTTCCCGACGAACTTCAAGGAAATGAAGGGGATAGTAGGATATTTGGGCGAAATGAAAATTATTCTCAAGCCCAATGCAAGACCGGTAAAACAGCACCCGTAAAGACTAAATCTACGCTATTAAAAACAAGTGAAAGTAGAACTGGATCACATGATGGAAGCAGGAATCATTGAACCTGTTGAAGAGTCAGAGTCGATAAGCCCTATAGTGATTCAAAACAATAAGGTGACAAGCGAGGTGAGGATCTATGTCGACCTTAGGAAGTTGAACGATCCCTACTTACATGATCCATTCCCAACACCTTTCACAGATGAAGTCTTGGACAACGTCGGCAGACAAGAAATGTACTCATTCACAGACGGATTCTTGGGCTACCATCAAGTCATAATTGTGCAAAAAGGACCACCACAAAAAAACCTTTGTAATAGAATGGGGATGCCACCAATACACGATAATGCCCTTTGGCCTTAAAAACGCCCTTGCTATTTTCTCTAGAATAGTAGTTTCTAATTTTAAAGACTTCATTCATATATTTCTTGAAGTATATTTTGATAACTAGACAGTCTTTGGTCTAATGAGAGACCATATTGAGAATCTGTGCATAATGCTAGAAAGGTGTCGCCAGTACCAAATTGCACTGAATTTGAGAAAATGCATATTTCGCGCACCATTTGGTGTACTGCTGGGCTATGTAGTATGTTGCAACGAGATCCTGGTTGATCTCATGAAGGTGGAAATTATTCTAGACCTGCCAGTGCCCACATCGGTCATGCAACTCAGATCCACATTGGGACATAGTGGATATTATTGGAAGTTCATAAGAGGGTACGCGGAGATAACTGCCCCAATGGAGAAATTGCTGGAAAAGGATGCCAAATTCGAGTGGAACAAAGACTTTCAAGGAATTCTGGATAAGATGAATCACAAAATGGCCACTGCACCAATATTGATATTCCATACTGGAAGAAGAAGTTCCATGTACATGTCGATGCATCATCAATTGTGCTTGGTATAGTATTAACTCAACCAGGAGAGGGCGCAATTGACCACCCAATTGCATTTGCAAGAAGGAAATTGTCAACAGCAGAGAAGAACTACACCACAACTGAAAGAGAAGGGCTTGCAATGGTCTACGCGCTACAAAAGTTCAGACATTATCTATTGGGTGGACAGTTCAAAATTTTCACCGATCATTATGTGTTGAAGTACCTGGCCAATAAGCCAGTGTTGGGGGGGGAGATCTTCCAGTGGCTCCTCCTATTTCAGGAATTTGACTTTGAAGTCATTGTAAATCCAGGCCGACTGAATGTTGGGCCATACCACTTGTCACGCATTGAAAGTGGTGAGAAACCAAACAGATTAAAGGATAATCTACCTGATGTGCAACTATTTTCTATCGACTTTTTTGATAAAGGATTTGATGCTATTATACACTTATTGAATACAGGCTATGCACCTAAATATTACACGACATGGAAAAAGAAAAAACTAGTTTTCAAGTCCGTAAACTACACGCTAATCACAGGACAACTGTATAAGTTGGGACCAGATGAAATACTGCGCAGATGCATCGTTAAACATGAAAGGCAATGGGTAATGGTTGAAGCGCATGCGGGTGTATCAGGAGGACACTACGCTGGGAAGGCAAAGGTGTGCAATATTTTGCAAGCTGGACTTAGTGTCCAACTGTACATATGGATACAAGGAAATACTACCGTGCCTATGATAAGTGTCAATGAATAGGGAAACCATCACGACGTGATGAAATGCCACTTACGCCATAAATTACACTACAGGCCTTTGATAAATGGGCAGTGTATTTTGTCGAACCTATTAGTCTGCCAGGGAAACAGACTGATGTGCACTATATTTCGGTGTAAATGGCTCCATCCTTATGACTTGGTCGAGATCCTTGGTCATGCTCCAAGGGACTATATTCCCTCAACAACTACGGAAACATGGTTCTGGTGGTTACCCATCGAAGAGATATCTTGGGTGAGACTGCGCCTACTCTATGGGCATTGCCGACGGGGATTTCTCTGTTGGTCTGGTGTCTTGGGTGTTTGCTGGGTTGAAGGGCTACGCAGAACCTGGGTTGTGCGAGTTAGGAAAAATGACCAACACCACCTATAACAGTTACTAGAGTGTGGGGAACACAGATAGAGGTTAACTGCCACTGATTGTACCTTCATGCATCAATTTATGTGCCTCCTAGACCAATCCCTAAAATTAGGATCCACTGGGAGTGCCGACACCAAACTCTTTCAATTGTCGGTAGTTGGTAACTAGTCAAGCTAAGATATGCTCTAGTTACATTCAGATAGATTCCTCTAGTTCAATTAGGTCCAGTCTTGAATGGCTGTATGCGGGAAGGAGCCAGTTCTCACCTACTTCTCACCTACCACATGAGTTCAACTAGTTTAACTAATTATAACTAATGGAGAGACTAGATTAAACATCTAGAGTTAGGATAGTGAACTCCAATAGTGTTTAGACACATCTAGTTAGCCAGTCAGTCATGTTGAGTTGGTAGATTCGAATCTTATCCACATGATTTGAATTCTCCTTTATGTAAAACCATTGTATATTGTTGGGATTAATGAAGTTTATATAATAATTATACTAAGAAATACTTGTATGTTTCTTGTGAGATTTTTTTTGTTCAGTGGGTATTATTCATTCCTTTACACCGCATAACAATTAAAATCTTATGTCACTCATTTCCTGAAGATAAATGGCACATTAATTCTAATATGGTATTAGATCCACCTCAAGAAAGCTTCAATTCTGTCTACTCTCCATTGTACACCAAAAACAGTTGGGTTTCCACAAAAGTCCCGCAAAGAGTGCCTTGCTTCCCCTAAATTCATTCAAAGTGGAGATGCAGGCATGAAAAACCTTGAAAAAGTGTACATGTCGAGAGGGAAGGCTTGATACTGATATAGTGTGAATTTTTTTTGGTTTTGCAATGATATTTTACAGGTTCAACTTCATATGGATTCGATATTTCCAATTCCTCTTCTTATCCATTCACAAGATGTTCAGAATGGAAATTGAAGATGATTTCATCTTTTAAAGGGGAAAGGTCTCTCTGATGTATCTATTGGACTTGGTAAAGAGTCTTATGAAGATGAGAATGACTGGATAAATGATGGCGATAGATATTTTGGAACAATATGTCTGGCCTTTTCTCCAAGCTTGTGCTACCTTATTGATTATGTTGAATACCCAAAGGATCTCTGGATAGAATTGGATAGAACCTTTGGAAAGAATAATGAGGATCATTATATAAATTTGGAGAGAAAACCCAGCACCACAATAGTTCTTTATTCAAAATTCTCGTCCTCTACTCTCTCTTATTAAGTTGTTCAAGATGAAGAAGAAGCAAAATATTCCACACAGTCAATTCAAATTGAAGAAAGTCTCCTTGGAGTGACTCCCTCTCCTGCTGCTCCAAAAGTTTATGAGATATTTGATATCTCATATTCTCATATGGCTGATCCAGAAGAAGACATTCGAATCTATTTATTGAATAAAAACTCTCCTTCCATTCTATGCAAACATTCTCCACTGATTCTTTTTTAAATTCTATGCAAAGTTTGCCAATGATTGCTTCAGAAAATGAAGAGGAATTCGATTTACCTCCCTCTAATGTTTCTGTTGGTGTGCATATAAGTAATAATTTGGATATTTTGGAAATAATATCTTATTTTAGGATTTATCCATTCACTCTCATTGTTCTAGAGCTTCCAACAAATTCCTACATGATTGCATGCACCAATACTCAGAATTTTGAAGAAGGAGAAAATTGTGCATCTACCATCTCGGTGGAGAACACTCTTGGATATGATATGAAATTATTTGGATATGATATGATATTATTTAGATCTGATCTGATATTATTTATTTCAAGTTTTAAGTTTCAATATCTTTTAGTAATTCGTGCAGTTGTTCTCATCATTTTTGGTGTGAAGAATCAAGTACCAAAAGTCTCTTTCAAAATTATTGTTGGTGATTTAATGTCAGTTTTCTCTCATGAGTTTGATGATATTATGTTTTGTGAATATTTTGATATTTTGGAAGAAATTTCATATTTTAGGATTTATCCATTCACTCTCTTTGATATTGATCTTCCAGCAAATTTCTACATGATTACATGCACCAATATTCAGAATTTTGTTAAACAAGGAGAATATTGTGCATCTACCATTTTCGGTGAGGAACTTGGAACCATTGTTCCACACTCTTGGATCTGATATGAAATTATTTGGATCTGATATGATTTCATTTGGTTAAATTTATAATTTTCAAGAGCCTCCAGTCATGCTTGTAGTTTTTATTATCAATTTCGGTGTGAAAACTCAAGTACCGCAAGTATCCTTCGAAATTGTTGTTGTGATTTGATGTCAGTATTATTTTATGAGTTTGCTGATATTATAATTTATGCATCCTTGGATATTTTGGAAATAATATCATATTTTAGGAGTGATCCATTCACTCTCATTGATCTTGAGCTCCCAGGAAATTCCTACATGATTGAATGCACCAATACTCAGAGTTTTGAAGAAGGAGAAAATTGTGCATCTACCATATGGGTGAAGCACTTGGATTTGTTCCACACTCTTGGATCTGATATAAAATTATTTGGATCTGATATGATATTATTTGTTTCAGGTTTAAAGTTTTAGTAGCTTTTAGTAATGCTTGTATCTGGTCTCATCAATTTTGGTGTGAAAAATCAAGTACCTCAAGTCTCCTTCAAAATTGTTGCTGGGGATTTGATGTTTTTCCACACTTTTGGATCTGATGTGAACTTATTTGGATCTGATATGATATTATTTGTATCTTATCATTATTTGGATATTATCTAATATTATTTGGTTAAATTTTAATTTCCAAGAGCCTTCAGTCATGCTTGTAGCCAGTCTCATCAATTTTGGTGTGACAAATCAAGTACTGCAAGTCTCCTTCAAACTTGTTGCTAGGGATTTGATGTTAGTTTCCTCTTATGAGTTTACTGATATTATATTTTTTGGATCATTGGCTATTTATGAAGCTATATATTATTATGGAGCTCAATAATTCACTCTCCACATTCCTAGGGATTCTCTACCTATCTATTTGATCACATGCTCATCTTCTAATAGAACTAGTAAAGATGGAGACATTATGCATTCTCCTAGACACTTTCTCCTAACACTTGGGGATGATTTTACCTCACATAGTTTGATGTTCAAGGCTGAGATATATCAGTTTCTTGGTTTTTCCTCACATGGTTCGAATTCTCAAGCACTTTTGCTCCCTTATCAGTTGATTTCAGTTGCTCTACATGGGTCCAGGTTTCATCTAGTAGCTGTCTATATTTCTGATTCAGTTGAGCATATTATTATTCTTCCAGAGAGGAATACTCCTCTAGACATAATCATTTAGTTTGGATTCATAGTTTCACATGCAAAGTCATAGGATGTTGCTGCACAAAAGAACCAAGATACTGCATTTNGGGGGGGGGGGGGGGGTTCCCATGAGTTTTTCCCCTATTTCCTCGATTTATTAAGCATATTTTTTTATTCTTTTAGATTGTATATGGGTGACTTTTGGCCTTGTTTCCAAGGCCCACAATTGTCCAACTTAGGATTCAGGGGGGGTGTTAGGATTTATAATCCTCCCTTGTCCAAACTGATATATAGATTATATTTTCCTAACTTAGGAGTCATTTATTTATTATTGGGTCCACTAGTACCATTGGGTCTACTTGGGATAATAGGTCCACCTATACCAGTCACCAGAGTGTGGGGAACATAGATATAGGTTAACTGCAACAGACTGCACCTTCATGCATCAGTTTATATGCCTCTAGACCAATAGCTACAATTTAGGAGCATGACTGGGAATGCTGGAACCAACCTCCTTCAGTTGTTGGTAGTTGGTAACTGGTCAAGCTAGGACATGCTCCAATTACATTCAGTTAGATGTCCTCTAGTTTAGTTAGCACCAGTCTTGCATGGTTGCATGTGCGAAGGCACCATTTCTCACCTACTTCACACTTACCACCTACCAAACAATTATGCACATTGTGATTGAAAATTTCAAAGGTTAACAAGAAAGGCAAAGTCTGGGATTTTGATTTACCGCCAATACTTTCTTCGTTTATCTCAGTATCTGATTCGACGACCTCTACAGTATTGCTTGGTTGTGGGTGAAATGATTCCAATAATTTCTTTCTCTGTTGAGGAATATTACATAATTCGAACAAAGAAATATTTTCTTTGGTTTTCTTAATATCTTCCACAATATTATATCCCATGTTATATTCTTTCGTGTTTTTATTAGTACTTTCTGGTTTGTTTTCCACGGTCTTCACATGTTTATTAATCACTCAGCTAATTTATTTTAAGTTTTCCACATTCACCTTATGTTGTGTTTAAGTGGCGCCAATAATTTTTTCATGGTTTCCTTTATTCTCTTCGCTTTAGGCAACACTAAACTTTGATCCACTACCGATCCTTTACTCCTCATTGTAACATTTACTGGTGATACTTGGATTTCCTCAATATGTTCTTCCTCATTCAATTCTAATGTGGGTGTCCAATCCCATAACACCATCGTGGTTTCTTCAATTGTTTCTTCATGCTCATTTGTTTGGTATTCTTCTTTTTCTGGATCTGTTAGTTGGGCGTCTAATAATTGATTCATCGCTAGATTCATTGAATTTATCCATTGTGCGAAAAACAATTTAGAGTGGTTTTCTTGATGAAATGTACATAAATTATCCATTCCAACTTCATTAAAATTTAGAACAATAGAATTAATTAGAGGTGGTTGGGGTTACCCGCTTTCTTCCCTTTTCTTGTATTAGGGCTTGAATGGATTTCTTGATGAACTAGCTCCCTTCCCTTTCTCTAAGTCGACTTTTTTGTTTGATAATTTTTGCACCAATTTGACCACATTTTCTAATTCATTTGAATGTTCTTCTTTAGGCCTATTTAATAGTAAAGGCTTCTTATTGGCCATTGGTTTCACTTCCGGTTCTAAAGTGTTTCTTGCGATACTATCTAGATCATCCTCTACCTTATTAGCTTCTTCATAATTCTCTATTAATGTAACCTTGACTGCCATTTTTACAAAAATTGTTATGGGTGGATATATTGTTGTAGTGTAATATTCTACCAAGGAATCCTCGACTAGTTTTGTCGCATCACTAAAACTATTTAATAAAGTAGTGAATCTCTGATTCAATTCTTGAACCTTTTCTTTCTTTTCCATCCTCATAGACAGTAATTATTTCATAAGTGTGGCTACAGTTTTTTGGTTACAAAACTTACTTATAAACACCCTTTCAAAACCATCCTAGTTCGCTATTGAGTTAGCCTGTAAGCTAAAATACCATGAAGACGCTTTAGGCTCAAAGGTATACAAGAACAATCTGTAGACAAAATCTTTGTGCTCAACATTTAGAAGGTTTAGAGCGAGATAAAAGATTTTTAGGTGATCTTCAGCAAAAATGCCCTTTCTAGGATCAAATTTTAGTAGCACTCTTTATGGGTTCTTAGGTAAATCGTGTAAAGGTGCATCCAGGTTGAGTGGCATTTTGGATCTCCATGTGGGTTGATTAACAACTAAGGCCATAACTCAAGGAATATATTGTGGTGTAGAATGCATAAAGGCTTGAGCCATAGGGGATTTGGGTCCCAACTGATCAAGAGGTTGAGTAATTTCTTGGAGAGAGAAATCTAACAATTCTTCCAAATTTTCCACAAGCACTGAATCTTGAGTTTATGAGATCAATTTCTTGGGATCTTTCATCCAGGGTAATGCAGGAATTACTTTCAAACCTCCAAGTTTTCTAACGTAAGATCTCGTATGCCTCCGAAAATGATTAATTTCTTCAAATAGGACATCGTATAAAGGTTTTGTATCTTCTTCAAAATTTACCCTTTCTTTTTCTTCAGATTCAAGAATGAAATATTCTCGGAAAGTCATTTCAGATGTAGTTCTAGTAGAATCCTTTCTCACAAACAGATTTCCTATGTCACCCATGCACTGGCTACCCTCCTTCTAGCGCCAAATATGTTGATGCTAGGAAATTCCTGAGGACTGACAGTAAGGATTCTCCCTGGTAATCGATCCCAATTATATCATCCACTGTTTGGTGTGGGGAATTTGTTTGATTAACGGTTCGACTACCGAAATTAATTTGTTTAAAATTTTTTTATCGATTACGACTTGATTCATCGTTTTTTGTTATTTTATTTAATTAATATATGAAATTAAAATTCCTAATCTAAGTGCATATAATCAATAATCATAAGAGTAATTAGTGATTTGCAGGTTCTTGCCTCTCATCTTACTATTCCTGCCTTATCAATTATCTTTTAAATATAAGACTAAGCTAACTATCCTATTCTAGTTTACTCTATCTCCGTAGGGAGCATATTTAAAATTAGAGTAATGTACTGTAACTATTCATACCAATTTTACAGATAGTTGATTCAATATAATATGCACATTCATAGTAGAAATAATACAAAAGAAAGCTCTGATATAATAAACCATTCATTACTCATTTCACACACAAACATTTTACGCAGAAAACAAAATCATTCATAACCAAAGAATTGATTCAAAGAAGTTAGAACGATCTCACAGTATATTGTACAGAAGCAAGAATAAGTAATTCCACATTATAAATTCCACACATTCCAAGAAAAAAATTTGTGCAAGCCTTTCCCAACGAATAGGTCTTTCTTATCAGCAGAAAAATCAGTTCTCTTACAAAAATAGTCCAACCCTTCTTTACACTAGAAAAATTCCTTTCTATCTACTCCCTATATCTATTTATATTACAATCAAAATTCCTCATCTAGTGACCTTTCATTTACCCTAACCCTAGGGATTCCAAAATTTGTCATCTAGTTCTTTACATAGGAAGATGCCAAAAAATCTATAAAAGACAAAATTTCAAGTGGGCCTTGTCATGCTGGAAACATATGCTCCCCATGTGTTAGCATCTTTAGCAATGGTTTTGTACTATATTGGCTCCAGTACCTGCATGGTCACTTCATGTATTGATAGTTGTGTCTCTATGCATGTCACTTCTGTTGTTGCGACCCTACACGTCTTCTAAGAGGTAAGCGTTGACAGAATCCTTCCTAACCAAGTGGTTAATGTCTTCTTCATTGAAAGCTTCTACTGTTCTGATGTATTCTATGTCCTCTTGTAATTTGTCCTGCAAATGTGCCATATGTTGGTATTTTCCTGGAAGTTCGGTGATCTTCAAAACCAAAGGAATCTGGCGCTTTTCATGTACTTGATGTATCTTCTTGTAAAAGTCCTCACATTTTTCCACGGTTTTGGAAATATAGCTGCTTGTTGGTGCAAGGCCCACCAACAAAACCTTAGTTGACAGGGGTTCCCACTCTGTCAACACTCAAATCATCACGATCTCCCTAACCACCGGCCAAGACAGGTTTTACCCCATCCGGCAACATCCGTGAAGCAGATGAAGTCTCACCCGAAATGTTCGAGGGAGGGCTGATAGAACCAAGTTTTCATATAGTAGAAGAGGACTATGGGAATTGGTAATTTATCATCTTATTTACCAGATTTGACCAGTTACTTCATCATGAACAAGGATATTCATCGCATCACTCATTCATAAAATAAATAACCAGGGTTTTTCACAAACAGATCTAATAAGATGACATTATTCATAAGAAAAAAACATCGCATCATAGATTCATGTCGCACATATTCACCATCAGATTCATAGAAATAGAAAGACAGAAAGAGACAAAAAGGATAACAGTAGTTCATATCAACCTCCGTCTTCTCATATTATTTTGGTGCAATCAATCACAAATTCAAAACAGACAACAATTCACTTGAGCCTCAAACTCTCAATTCCACTATCTCATGATGTTCCTTACTATATGATATCCACATTTACAATTCTTCTTCTATTTATAGGCTTGCACCTTTACATTCATGGTCCACTTGGAAAATTTTATAACTAATTCTCAACTAAATCTACAAACTAATGACCAATATCTCAAAATATGGTCAAAAAGTACAAAAAGTGACACAAAATATTCAAAAATGGTCTATCTTCCGCTTTGCATGCCATGTTTTCCTTTTGCAGTGTCTTCTGAGCTTATGCGGCACTCATGGTGTCATGCAACTAACTTGTCCAAAACCCCTGCCAACACTGCTTAACCTCTAGGTGGCCTTCCTACAAAAATCTATAAGTGCCATTTTTTATTTTATTCCTTTGGTTGTCTTTTGGGGCATATGTTTAGGAAACTTTGAATTAACTTCCATCTAGGTGAACTAGATTTTGACCTTTTCTCTGACCTTCATCAGTCCTTTTCAAAAATTCATTGATTCTTCCACAATCACCCTTAGTCTTGTCATCATCAACCTCACTTTGTAGATCTCATCTATGAGAGTCACCTGAGCCTAATGTATCTGTTTTTGAATTTTGTAGGATTGATCATAGAAAGGAGTGATGTCTTGCATTTTCTCGTCATATAGATTTAGTTGATTCTCCAGAGATTCCTTCTACTTTACCAACTCTTCTACATGAGTTTTTAACTCTTCAACCCATTGTCTTGCCATGGACTCTCTTGTATCCAGTTGAGATATTTGATCTTCAAAGTCATTCTTTTGTCCCTCCATCATTACTAATTGCACATTTAGTGCATCCTTTTTCGTCTCCATAACCTAGTATTTGCTCAGTAGTCTTTATTTTTTGGAGAGAATGGAATCATGCTTCCTCTTTAACTCTATGCCTTCTCCTCGGAATTTTACCAAATTATCCTTCAGCTTGAGCATCTTTTCTTTGTTACTCTCTACATCTTCCATCAACCGATCAACATTTTCAGCGTTGGCCTCTGCAGTTGTTATGTTCACTGAGGCCATGAATTTTGGGCCCTTATGGGTACCCTCCATTAAAGTATTTTTGGTGACAGTGACTACATTAGATTTTGTGCCCATATTCAACCTTTTTTCTGACCTCCTTAAGAAACTTAAATAAGTAACGGGTTTCCCTATGAGTTTTTTTAACCATAGGTTCTTCAAAAATAGAGGGAAGAAGCAAGGCATGAGAAGCTCTACAAGGAAGGATGGAATAAAACGCTATGGGTGTAATGTCCCTAAGTGACCAGTTTGAAATCCCTATGCCCTTAGAGGTATTCTCATTCGATCCGCTGCGGTGTGTAGACAGTGGTGAATTCAAGCATGACTCAACATAAACCAAAGTGACTATGGACTGTGAAAATCGAATAAAATATAAAATTATACCATGGTAACGATGTCATGGGAATACTTATACCAAATACAGAGGCTACATATGGATAGGGAAAGGTGGGGATAACCCTAACTAGATTTGAAAAAAAAACTACGGTACATCTACCATGTTACCACCACATATAAAAGTTTCAACCAAAAGCGTCTTGCCTACCTTTCAAGTGTTCAATTGTCGTGGACTGTCACTGGGTATATGGGATACAAAACATTATTCAATGATTGGATACTTTGTTCAAACGACGTTCTGATAAAAAACTAAAAAAAACATGATTGTATTTATAGAAAAATGAAATAATTTAGTCATAAATGCGGTGGTTGGACATTAAATGTGGTGGTTGGAAAAAATGTCATTTGGCATGAAAAGGTTTTAATTGTTGTGCATAAAATAACGACTCTGACATTATCAGTGACAAATCTCAAATCATGCTAATTGTATCGGCGTCCTTGTCACTTTTCTTCTTGAGTCGGGTCACACGACCGTTTTGGCCGGTATTTAAGAGTTTCTCTTATTTTTCAATCTGTGGACGTTTTGGAAAAAACTCCCAAGTCCCTTCAACCATTTCAGTGACACTTACCGAGTGCCCCCAATGAACTCTGTCGATGCTCAATTTACTTGGCAAGTTTACTTTCCATGCGACCGTATCAATGTACTTTGCTGAGTTATTTCCAACCGTTTCGGCGACAAATATTTGGTTTCTTTCGACCCTGTTGATGGCAATTTCTGAGCTACACCAAAACAATGAGATATATATTTTTTATTTTGATCCAGTTGACTAGTTTTGAGAAACTAGACAATATCCTCTGACATGTGGAGCAACTGGCCAAGTTACGTTGATACGTTGGAGGAAAAGAGTGAGTTTTACTTAGCCGAAAAAATATTTTACTCAAATCCCTATAAAAATTAAGTGTTCCAGAAGGACTTCTTTGAGTTAGAAACTATTCTAAGCATGTTTTTCAAACAAAATAGAAGGAGCGGCCCTAAAATACCAAATTTTGTTTGGGGAAGCAGTTGCAGCAGCAACACCTTCAAGCCCAGTTTGGGAGAAAAACCATGTTCATCGAATTTGAGGTGGTTGATGTGCCCCTTGACTATAATATTTTATTGGGATGGAACTAGATTTACATTATGAAATTGATCATATCATATGTATTTCAAGTTGTATGCTTCCCTTCTGAGGATCAGATTATGACGATCAATCAATTTTCATTCAATAATTATAGTTCATCTGCATCATCGAGGCCTGCTATCCCGACCATTGATAATTCTCAGCCGAAAACTATAAATGTTGGAATCAGAATGTGTCTGTCATTGATGGGAACTTTTAATATTCTGGCACCAATTCTAGTGGTTATTTCTACTCCTGGTAGTGATTGGTCACCTTTGAGTTCTGTCCCATTTCGAACTATGTATTTGGATGGCCCTTAGACTCTTCCTTCTCTGAGCACTTTAGAGGAAGATGCTAGACCTACTAGGATGGAAATGTCATTGTCTATAGCAGAGACTTCTTATCAAGCTACACTTGATCCTATTGTAGAACCTAGTCCTTCCTCTTTGTGAATGGAAGAGGAGGATCTTCTTGCGTTTCCTACTTGCGTTGTTGCATCGTCATGCTTGCATGATTTCCTTGACAATATTTTTCCTTCAGATGAAGTGATTCTTGAGGCCATGACTGGTTCGGAACAAACTTGGAGGAGATTCATCATCGATATTACTTCATCCTGAAGCTCAAATGGATCAAGAATGATGACTTTAGTATGACATTAAGTGAGAACGTTGGCCATCCCGTGACCCCATTATGCACTCATGGCATATATGCCAAAGGGAACATGGAGAATTTATATCCTACTATTCCTATCAATATTCCTTGGATTCCTGATAAAATCAAGAATGTTTACATCGGTGTTGATTGCTCACCTGATGAAATCAATGGATACACTGATATATTTAAATAATTTTGTGACTTATTTGCTTGGTCGTATGATGAAATGCTAGGGATTGATCCCCAAATTTTTGAAAATGAAATCTAAACGTATCCAAATTCTAAGCTTGTTCGACAACACTTACGTGCGATGAACCTTTGTAAAGCACCTGCCATTAAGGTTGAGATAGAGAATTTTTCTCCATTTATCCATCTCCCTTAACTGAATGGGTATCCAGTCCCATTCCTGTCGATAAAAAGCATGGGACCATCCATTTATGCACCGACTTTAGAGACCTAAATAAGGCTTGTCTTAAGGATAATTTCCCCACATTATTCATTGATTAGATTTTGGATGAGTGTGCTGGATATCAGATTTTATCATTCATGGACATATTTTTGGGGTATAACTAAATCTAGATTAAACCTGAGGATCAACACAAGACTTCATTTATTTGTACTTGGGGTACTTTTGCGTACCGAAAAATGCCTTTCGGCCTTAAATGCCAAAGCTACTTTTAAGGGGGGGCATGACCTTTTCTTTCCACAACCTTAAACATATTATTGAGGTTTATCTGGTTGATTTAGCTGCTCACTCTCATTTGAGTGTGGATCACCCGTATCATTTGTGTTTGGTATTTGAAAGATGTCATCATTATCAAATTTGGTTAAATCATCAAAAGCGCATATTTTGTGTGAAAATCGGTCGGTTATTGGGGTTTATTGTATTTAAGGATGGGATTACGGTCGATCCTATAAAGGTTGAGGAAATATTATGATTGTCTCCCCCACACACAATTATACACCTTCAGAGTCCCCAAGGTATGGCCAATTTCTTGCGTAGATTTATTTTCAATTATGCCAATTTGACCAAGCGATTTATGCTTTTGTTGAAGAAGTATACTCCATTCATATGGGATGAGCGAGCCCAAGAATCCTTCGACACTCTTAAGAAATCCTTGGCATCGACCCCCATGATTAGTACACCTGTATAGCCATGATACGATTGGTATGTATTTTGTTCAAGAGGATGATGAGCTTGAGGGGCACCTTATTTACTATCTTAGCCGGAATCGTATTGTTGTGAAACTCCGATACAGTCACATTGAAAAATTATCCTTAGCGACCGTTCATCTAGTCCAACGGTTGAGACATTATATCTTGCTTTTCTAGACTGTGGTTATAGCCCATATCAATCCATTTCAATTTGTCTTGACTAGATGAATTATAGGGGGGAATATAATAAATGGATTGTTATTTTACAAGAATTCGACCTCAAATTTGTTTAAGTGAAATCGAAGAAGTCGTTAATATTTTTTGAGCTCATGTCATATCTCCCTAGTGTGGATGAAGATGAGATTCATGAGGATTCATTTATGGATGAGCATTTCTTTCTCATTTTGTCTATGTACCCTTGGTATGGTGATATTATCTATATTCATACTTTGAAGGTTCCCTCTCACCTCCTGAGGGATGAGCATCGACGCTTACATCACAACTCACTACAAGATTTGAACCCGAAATCCGACGAAAAAATCTGACGTCATTTGACATTTCACACGGATGTGTCGGACAGCAATCAATCTACAGAATGCTAAAAACAAAATATTTCTATCACCGTCGATTATCTGACACTTTAGAGTCGGAAGTCTAGCTCTAGTAGTGGCGGTTATCTGACATGTCCGTGCCGGATAGGCGTCGGATTTCCGACTCGTGTAGTGGCAGTTATTCAACACTTCCGTGTTGGATCTTCGATGTCTATGAACCAAACACAAGTCGGATATCCGACCCATAAGAGTCGGATATCCGACGGTCCATATATATATATATATATTTTTATAAGGTTTACATGATTTTAAATTTTATGGTTCCATACTTTCAACAGTAACTATGTTCAAGGTGTCGAATATCCGACGCATGGCCATTATAAATATAAATTGTTTTAAACATTTTGACATGTTTGTTGTAGAAGCGACAGATGATTGCGAAAATTATTTGTTCCTCGACGGACATTTTCAAGAATAGTTTTATTCTTCAACGATCGATTGTGGGAATTTTTTTTTCATCGATAGATAGTTTTCCAGGAATTTTTTATTCTTCGACTTCTCTCTGTTTGAAAAAACCTTGATGCGTGGTTGATGTGTGGTTGATGTGTGGTTGATGCATGGAACTTGATTTTTTAAGACAACCAGTTATATTCATTAACGAAGTTTATGACAAAATGTCAAATAGATTAAATATTCTGGATCCAAACGAAGACAACCGACAATTGCTTGCTAGACTATGGGATGCAGCGAAACGAAGGGGTGATGGAAAATGTTATTGTCTGTGTACTCAATGCAAGGGGTTTAAAAGGAGAATAATATTGATCTCAACAGCCACAAAACATTGCAGGGAACATGGACACGCTGAGGGGGGAACGAATATCGTCCATTTGTAGGTTTAGCATTATAAACATTATTATATTCATTTTTTTGGTAATTGTATGTGTTTTTTTTCATATATTAATGTATATCTATTGATGTTTCCATGTATTTATATTAAAGGAAATACACCCTATAGCATGTCGTCTAGAGGAAGTGTTTTCAGAACAAGTTCAGGATCAGGATCATGGAGTGTGTATGTTTAATGGAGAACAAGTGAATGATCATATTGAACAAGATGATCATCCTGATGATGTAATTGAAGATGATGGTACAAATAAATTGATCCATGATTCATTTAATGTTAGAATGGATGACGATGATGTTGATAATGAAAATGATGATGACTTTGATGATGTTCACGATATACCTATTCTCAATAAGGCATATGAACCCCTTTATGAAGGCTCCAAAACAAATCTTCTCTATACTATATTGTTGATAATGAACTTGAAGGTTATGAATGGTCTTTCAAACATTGCAATCACACGTATGCTAAGGTATCTAAAATAATCCATCACATATATAGGATCGTGTTAAAGTTTATTTGCATTCCTCTAATAATTGTATTTTTAACTCGTTATTGATCATCGTACGAATGAAGCGTGTTTCGTTAATATTATTTATTTATTACATTAACATTTTTTTTTGTAGCTTGATAGCTAATTATTTGTTACCACCATCAAATATTTTACCTCGCACATTTCGAGATTTATATTCCATCATGAAAGAGATTGGAATGCATTATGAAGCAATTCATGCATGCCCTGATGACCATGTTATATATTCTAATCAACATGAATTTGCAACAGAATGTCCAGAATGTCATGTAAGTAGATATCGTACAGATAAAGTAACAAAAAAGGTGCCTCAGAAGGTTCTTCATTATATTCCCATCATTCCACATTTGCAACGACTGTTTAGGTGCAAAAACATAGTGCAATTTATGGATTACCATGCCAGGAATAGAAGTCAAGATGATGTTATCCAAATGTCTGTAGATGGTACTGCTTTTAGAGATATTGAAGAAAAGTGGCCTCACTTTAAAGAAGAACCACGTAATCTTAGGATTTCTTTGGCAGCAGATGGTGTTAATCCATTTGCATAGATGAAATCCATTTACACAGTGTGGCCTATTTTTCTTATCAACAATAACATTCCTCCATGGTTGTCAATAAATAGGGAGCACATAATGTTGTCGATGATTATTTCAGGTTTTATTGACGAAAACTGTTTTATTTATAATGTAGTTGTGGCATCTCATTTTTCATAATATGTATCTTAATTTCATATATATATATATTATTTTACTCTTCTGCATGGTTTATATATCTTAATGGTTCTCATAATGATATATTTTATATGTTCTTCAAATTATGAATCAGGTAAGTTCCAAGTCAAAGATATGAATGTATATATCGAACCTCTTATAGATGAGCTACTGAAGTTATGGAATGGCATAACTATGTATGACGTATCTAGACCAATACGAAAAAGGCAATTTCAATTCCATGCAATAGTTGTATGGACAATACACGATGCCCCTGGGTTAACTTCATTTTGTGGTTTGTAATTTTAAGTTCCACTTTAATTGCATTTATTGATATGGAGTAGTTATAATATTTTATAAATGATTATATTTGACATAGATATTCCATATGTAAATATTGTAGGTCTTTAGACAAAGGTTAAATTTGGATGTCTAGTTTGTGGTCCTAAGATAAAATCTCGATGTTCAAAAAGCTTAAGAAAGGAGGTGTTTGATGAGTATAGGCATTTCCTCTCTAAGAATCATAGGTATAGAACAACTGAAAGAAATATTTTCAATGGGAAGTAGGAGACTGCATTAAAACCACGGAGAATGACACCTCACCTTTGGAAGATGCAATACAATAGAAATCGTCATCATGGTATGTATGGATCATCGTATATGAATTTTTATGTATTTTTATTTTTATTTTGAGTTGTTTGTTGTAGTGGCCATATTTTATTTATGATGTAATTTATTAATTATAAACTAATATTCATGATGTCCATCATGATCATGAAGGCATTAATGGTCTTCCATGAGGAATGAAAATTTATCCTATTCAGTTCAGCAGGTTGCCCTACTATGAGCACCTACAAATTGCTCATTTGTTTGATACAATGCATATTGGAAAGAATGTTACTAAAACCTTATGGCGACTACTAGAGCTAAGGAGGGAGAAAGATAAAGTTGTGAAAGTGTGCAAAGACATTCAATAAAGCAACCATGCAATGAAAGACATCATCCAATTTCATACCAACGGAGAACAAGTTAATATAAACTCAATTCCATGGATTTTTACGGAGCAACAAAGCAATGTTGTCAAAGAAGTAATGCGGAAAATTAAATTTCCCATCGGTTTTTGTGAAAACTTGAAGGATATCATAACTAAAAAAGGTGATTTTGCGGGGGTCAAAACACATGATTGGCATGTCTTCATCAAGGTAATTATTATTGTTATGTCCATATAATTTTTTCTTGTTTGTATACTCTTTTTTTAATAAATGGCGTGGTTTGTATATTGATACAGTATGTTCTACCTCTCTCTCTCCTGGACAACTTCGACAACAATGTCAAACAAGTTATATATAATCTTGGTAAATACATGAGGTAACTAGCGATTACTTGCATGTGCTTAGTGTTTCTTTAATTCTTCGTATAATAATTTATATTTGTTTTTTTTGTGCACTATTTCAGCATATATTGTAATTTAATGTTTATTTTTGTTAAATATCGTTATTGGTTTGCATCACTTGTAGATGGTTGACATCTAAAGAAATCCATAAAGAAGATATAAAGTATTGGAGGAGAGAAATTCCAAATGGTGCATCATCTTCATCATCATCGTCATCATCTTCCTCATGATGACGATACTCATCATCAACATCATCATCATCATCGAGATCATCATCATCATCATAATCATGATCATCGTCATAATCATAATCATCGTCTTCATCATCATCATAATCATCATCGTCATCATCATCATCATCATTGTCATCATCGACATCATTATTGTCATCATCATCATCATTGTCATCGTCTTCATCAGCATCATAATCATCATCATCATCTTCATCATCATCATTGTCATCATCGACATCATCATTGTCATCATCTTCATCATCACCACCATCATCATCTTCATCATCATCGTCATCATCATCACCATTGTCACGATCAACATCATCATTGTCATCGTCGACATCAACATCATAATCTTCATCATCATCGTCATCGTCATCATCGTCGTCATCATCATCATCATCATCATCATCATCAAAATCATCATCATCGTCGTCATCACAATCATTATCATCATCATCAGGATCATCATCATCATCATTGTCATCGCCATCATCAACATCATCATCATCAACAACAACATCATCAACATCATCATCAACAAAATCGTCATCATTGTCATCATTGACATGAACATCATAATCATAATCATCATCATCATCAACATCATCATCATCACCACCACCACCATGCTCACAAGCTCACATCCTCAACTTTTCAATCATCCTTCAAAGATATATTTTCATTTATCCAAGATAGGGATGTGTCGTTATGTAGATGGTTCTTCCCTCATTAATGTGAAGGTTCTTTATTCAAGTTAGGATATAATAACAATATCCTAATACTATTATGGCAATTTATATAATATAAAATAACATATAATAAAAATAAAATACATATAATATAAAATAATATATAATAAAAATAAAAAACATATAATATATAATGTTTGTTGTGACAAGGGTTTTTGGGTGACAAGGGTTTTTTGTGCGCGCTGTGATGTTTGCTCCTTTGTGGGACAAGCTTGAATACAGACAGAACCTTCCTCATTTAGTGGGTTATTCAAGGATTCAATTTACAAACCTTCTTACCTTACAAATGAGAAACTCGTTGTTCGAGTCATGAAATTACAATAGGGATGCGCGCCTCACCCCCTCTCATATCTGTGATTCGCTATGATAGTGATCATTCATTTTGTAGTGCATATATAGATGTAATTACGCAATTTCTCTAGTTTTTCACAGATAGGCTTGATAAACATTGTAAATACTATATGATATTTTTAAGGACTACTCATACCATAAGGTTGGGAGACTATGGTATAAATACCATGTCCTAAGTACTAAGTCGGTGCTGATATTTAAAGGGTGGTGAAACCATAGGATAGAGGGTTTAACATATGACTTGGTTGGTATATGGTATAATGTTGATTCCATAAACTATGGTGAGGGTTTGTGCATGCGTTAATGGTCACCAGCTGAGGGTTTGTGCATGCGTTATTGGTCACCAGCTGCTTGTGCAATATGGTTTTTGGCATTTTGGTTTAGTGTGTCCTCTGCGCATTAGGAGAAGGGAGATGACCCCATTGATTCGCAGGTAAGCTAGATAGACTATGTGTAAAAATGCATTGCTTTGTTGTATTCTCCATGGCATGGTCATTCTTTTCATGCCATCGTTGGTTTTTCTATAGGTGAACGTGAAGGCGCTCCAGGGTTTGCACAGGCTACACTATCAATTTGGGATTTCTTCTTCATGGCCATGGTAAGCATGCTAGCAAGATTTACTTGCCTCCTCTCGTTCTGGGAATTTCTGAGTTGGAAAACTTTACTAGGTTGGGGTTTCGTGTGGCACTTGTTGACTCTGCCTTCGGGGTTTATAATGTAGCTTGCTCTGGTTTTTAATGGACTCTTGTTGGGAGGTTTGGCATATTTGGGCCGTGGCTGCACCATTACTTGTAATGCTCCCATACACCATTATTTGTAATGGTGCCATAGCCCACGACTTTGCCATTTAACATTTTTAATAGTTTGACTGTTGTAAAAGAGGATTCCTACCTCACTGTGTAAATACATTGGGCGTTGGATTTTATGTAAGGACTGCAATGTGATTTGGTATATATGATTTCATTCGACGTTTATAAAATATTATACTGTGTAAAGATTTGGGACTGTGTAGTAGATTTAATGCTGCATTTTGAATTGTTGACTTACTGGGTTCGATTCGTGGCTTTCATCCTGTGGGATTTACTCTGTGCATTAACAATGGTTTGGGTTTAGGAGTATGCATGACACTCTGATTTTATTGTTTGTAAATTAAGTCGGGAAAGCTTATAGAGCTTGGGGCATTATGCCATGGGCTACACCATTGTAGCAATGGTGCCACAACCCATTGGCTTGCCATCATATGCTTTGTGTTGGAGTTAAAATGGAGATTGTGTCTTTAGCCAAATGTTGGAGCAGGGTCCCGCAGCTACAGAAGAAGCTGCCAGTTTAGCAGACAGACAGTTTTGGCGGAGAGGAGATAAGATGGAGCTACGATGTCGTAGCATGTTTCTAGCTACAGAGCAGAGCTGGAAACCATGACTTTTAGGGCAGAGAAGTCAAGGGAGACGATGGTACCTGAGCGGCCGAGAAGAGAAATCTCACCCACTGCATTGAAGGCAGCGGCGAAGATAGGAGGGCTCAGCTACCCTCATAAAGGAAAAGGAGCAACGAGGCGGAGGTATTGAAGACGAAGGACAGAAACAGGGAAGCGGTGCACAGTACCCATGGTCAGCGTCGGGAAGCATGGAAGACTGTAGAGAGCTGTGGTGTGACGGAAAGCGGCTACCTCAAGTACAGATATGCCGACTGTCACTAGTTAGGGTTTTGGGTTACTGTTGGGATAGGCCCACAGTGTTGTAAGGGCAATACCTTCGGGCCGCCTATAAAGGGATATATTTTGTATTGTAAAAGGGTTAGTTGGTCAGTTGGTTGGTTGTTTTGATTAGTTGTCATTTGTAGAGAATCCAAGCTCTGGTTCTGTTATTAGCTGTAGTTATCTTACTGTAAGCGGTAGCTAGCTCATAGAGCATGCATGTAATGATCCGCAGGGATCGATAGAGAGGGAAGAGTATATTGTAAGAGGTGCAATATAGAGTAGAGAAGATATCTAAGAGAGAAGGGCTCCAGGCTGTGTGCGGAGTTACCCAGAAGATCTCGAGCTGCATATGCGGTGCAGCAGAACTGTGTTTACCTTCCCTGAGCTATAATAGAAACACAGTTCTGTGGATGTAACTTCCATCCTGGAGGTGAACCACGTTAAAATCATGTGTTATGTGATTGATTTATGTGTTGTGTTTATTTGTTGCATTTATCAGTTATCACATGGGCCTTGTTTACAGTTTAATGTATGTATGCGTTATTCAGTTACAGCACTATAGAAGATGAATGCAAGTTGAAACCCTTAAGTATTTTGTATAAGAGTTACCTATGCTTCAGCTCTTAGAGTTAAGAGTCGCAAAGTTAAGCACCCTTGTTTATTGGGTCCCGTAAGTCGGAGCAAGTAGCACTGAGTACACTGAGCCGCAGCGGTAGGATATCGCAAGGAGGCAGTATCGCACCAGCAGAGGAGCTGCTGTGTGCTGCGGTTGAGAATCAGTGTAGGAAGGAGTTACGCGTCTCCCGAGGCTCAGCGATGCGATAAGGGCTAGAGTAGTCGCAAGTAAGAGGAGGTTGCGCATTGCAGAGAGAGAGAGAGAGAGAGAGAGAGAGAGAGATCTCGCAGGCTAGAAGAGCTGTGAGGCACCGAGGCTACACCAGAACCTGGTCGAAGACACTTGAGTCTTTTGGCCAACCCATTAGAATCACTTCGGGTGAGACTTCAGGCCGCTTTGCGGTCTATCACCGAAAGGGCCAGTGAGCTAGGGGTGTTGTTGGTTAACTACAGTAAACCCGGGTCTGCCCATGCAAGCCAACAAATGGTTCTGTTGCCTGTCTTGAACAAACTGAGCATTGATGTTCTGGTGGCGGCCTACTAGAGACAAACTCAATGAATGGGTTTGGTCTAAGGAGAAAGAGTTTGCCGAACGAGAGAACGGGAGTCCTAAACTGAGTACAGAGGCCTGGTTACAAAAACATATCATTACATACCTACATGCGATATTTTTTGTGACCTTTGGGAACGAGCTTTACGACTAGTTATCAAAGTTGACTGATACAAGCATACTGAAGAAGAAAAGAGACATTGTTTGGACACCGGAGCTGATTCAGACCGTGAAGAACCTTGATAATCCCATTACAAGAGCAGTAGACTTTTGGATTGTGAGTGTGCTAGAAGGCTTCGTCACAGAGTTTGTAGTCTACCAGAGAAAGAGCTTCAGCGAGGTTGAGCGCTACTTCTTCAAAGGATATCGCGGTAAGTACCTAAAATCTTTAAACTTGTCCATTAAGATGCTATTACATGAAAAAGGAACAATGGATCTAGTTTCAGATGAATAAGTAAAGATAGTAATGTCACAAGAGTTTGAAAGTGATTTTGATGACATTAGACGAACACGTAGTGGAAAGAAATATAAAGTAGATTTCAGATCTCCCATATTTGAAGATAGTCCAGATAATACTAGACAACAGAGTCATAGTACCATAGAAGAAACAGAGGGGGGTATCCCTTACCACCCTTACACCCCACAGAAAAAGACCGGGACTTAGAACAATCCCATAGGAACTCCATCCAGTAGCTCGCAGACAGTACCTACCACTGCTACATCACCTTCAGCTACACCACCGAGTGGTAGTAGCACAACAAATCAACATCCACCGCATAGAAATAGAATGGGGGATGATATGAAGCTACCTATTTTTAAGGGTACAGGGGCAGAGGACCCAAAGCAGCATTGGTATCTATGTGAAGCCATGTGGACCATTAAAACCATCAATGACGATAATATTAAACTTGTACAGTTGGTCACCACGCTAAGAGACCGAGCCTTAACATGGTATATGAAGTATACCACAGTACCCAAAACACTTGTCTAGATCAAGACAGCCATGATTAAAGAGTTTAAGAAACCTAAGTCTGAGTCACAGTGCATTATAGAGCTCAAAGATATCAAACAGCTACCTACAGAGTCGGTGTGGGACTTTGATCAGAAATTCAAAGCCCTTATAGACCAAGTCAGCTTTGAGTTTGCGCCAGAGCAGCATAAGGAATGGTTTATTGCAGCGTTGCTCCCTCACATCAGACTGCCATTAATGCAGCAAAAACTCCAGACGCAGGATGACGCGTTGGAGATGGAAATGAAACTAGAGGCTTCACCTCTAACGAAAACTAGCACAGGCATGACAAATTTACAAAACCAGTTGGCTAATCTCACGTTACAGTTGCATGAGCTTAAGAAAGGGAAAAAGGTTATGCAAGACATATGGTGTGTAAGTTGTAAAGCACAAGGCCATACTAAAGACAACTGTCCAGTATTTGTAGAATATATAGTGACAGGGGCTCCTAACCCCTTACCACAGACCCACGGGTCATGGTGTGAAATATGCAAAACATGAGGACACCTACCTCAACAGTGCCCTCTACTTCAGAAGTACGTGCAGACACCTAAGAACTTATACTGCATCTTCTACAAGTCTGTAGGCCATGATGAACACAATTGTCGAGCCTATGATCTCATGGTAGGAGAAAAGCAAGATATGTACAGAGTCCAATCAGAACCACAGGGTCCAGCAGCAGGACCACAGCGTGATCCGGCTTATGGTGGCCATGGAGGAGGATTCAGAGGACGAGGACGCGGAGGAGTCTTTGGCCGTGGAGAAGGCTTTGGCCGTGGAGAAGGTTTTGGTCGTGGTCGTAGACCAGTTACTTGCTACAACTGTGGAGTTGTAGGACAGTATGCTAGATACTGTCAGAGTCCCACCACCACTTGTAATTATTGTAAATCTTATGATCATACTATAGAGGAGTGTCCTACCTTGATAGCTAAGATCAGAGAACCTAAGCCAGCAGCACACTAGAACATCCAGCTTATTGCTGCTGAGCAGGAAGAGCCAGAACCAAGAGTCAACATTGTGACTCGCAGCGGTGTTTCCACCAGTGGAACATCGCTGGATAATGAAAAGAACACAGGTCAGGAGTGGGTGCGCAGAGCTCCTAACAAAGCAACACCACTTGACCTGCAGAAGAATAACCAGACATTTCAAGAAGATAAGACTTTCTTTGATGACCCTATGCAATCAGGATCACATGTACCACTGTTTAGGGGCGTACCGCAGCAAGCACCTTGTGTTGTTAGCCCTGTGCAGATATCACAGGCTACCACATCGAGCACATGCGATGAGAACGAGATGACAGGAAGTGTACAATCCTTCCTGCGGAGTTGTTTAAAACTCGTGAGAAATGAGCAAGCTATTGGAGAACTTCAGTGCATCATAGCTCAATGTCAGCCATCTTCTTCCGTGAGCAATACATAGCGTGCTGTTCATAATATTACGGGACATACAAGAACAGGAAGAGAGATGCGACTCACAGCACATATTGGAGAATTAGAAATGGATAAGGTGATCCTAGATCTAGGATCAGACGTAAATGTTCTGACTAAGCAGACATGGGAACAGATGGGTAGCCCTAAGTTAGTCAGATCACCTATTCATCTGATATTAGCTAATCAGTAGCGAGTATCACCCCTGGGTCGATTACCGCAGGTGCCAGTTGACATTGACGGAGTTCACAGCTTCGCGGACTTTGAAGTTATAGAAATCATTGGCGATAGTAGATTATATCCAGCACTACTAGGCATTGATTGGGTGATCAGTAACATGGACGTTATCAACCTAAAGAGAAGACAAATGACCTTTGAGGATGTGCAGATCTGGGTCATCGCACCGTTGGATCCTTTTCAGGGTCCTAGATATATTGAACCTATCCAAGCAGAGGAAGAGGCACGTAACATAGACACTCTCTATCAGATGACTGCGAACCAGAGCGACTATATCAATCCGACTGTGGAAGGGAACATTAGTTGGTGATGCGACAGCTCATGCACATCAGATTCAGATGTTGGTCTAGAGAATTGGCAGAACTGACTTCACGAAGTCTCAGTGCGTAGATGCGCATACTTGAATAAGTCACTACAATGGATTGGTGCAGAGATCAATGAGATTCCATCGTTTCATGGTCTAATGGATATCCAGGACTTTCTCAAGTAGTTTGAACAACAAATTTCTCACGAACAGAGGATCACAGCTATGGACCTTGCAGTACGAGCCACACCTGCAAGATGGTGGTATGCACATAAAGAGAATATCGCATCATGGGACGATATTAAGAGACTAATGGCAATCAGATTTTCTATCGACAGAGAGTATGTCCAGCAGAAGTACACAAGAGAAAGTGACCCCAGATCACATATTCAGGCATGCGAACAGAATTGGTCAGACATTCCCGAGGATGAATGGGTTCACCAATTCATTCACACTTTGGACATAGTTCCAAGGAACTTGTATACAGAGACTAAACTGCGCAAGGGAACAAATACATGGCCACTTATGATAGATAGCTTTCTACTCACCTTCACTTTTGAATCTGAGTACCCAAGTGTTGACCAGGCCATAGATATAATAAATATCAAGATATTTGAAGATTGTACCTTATCAATATAGACTCAGCCTGAGTGGGCCATCCAGTTAAAAGATGCGCTTGAGTGCTATAACTTTGGAGTAGAACCAGAGGATGAGGATGAGGATCCTCGCAACATCAACATTCCAGAGTCAGAAGGGACTCGCGATGTTGAGGGACCACAATTAGAAATTCCAGCAATCACAGAGCCCATCAAGATTAAAAAGATCAATATCGGCACAGATACAGAACCAAAGTTTGCCTCTATTGGAGACTATTGGAACGATGAAACAGTCGAACAGATTGTAGACTTGCTACATGACTATCAGGACCTATTTCCCACCAAGTTCACAGAGATGAAGGGAATAGTCGGAGACTTGGGAGTAATGAGGATACCATTGAAGGAGGATGCTCGACCAGTCAAGCAGCGTCCATATAGATTAAATCCGCGCTACAAAGAAAAAGTTAAGGATGAGATCGATAAGATGCTAGCAGCAGGCATCATTGAGCCCATAGAAGAGAGCGAATGGGTTAGTCCCATGGCCATACAAGAAAAGAAAACTAAAGGAGACATCACGATCTGTGTCGATCTGCGTAAACTCAACGATGCATCGCTTCATGATCCATTTCCGACACCGTTCACTGATGAGGTGTTAGACAATGTGGGAGGACAGGAGGTCTACTCCTTCACTGATGGCTTTTCAGGCTATCACCAGATCAGAATCCATCCAGAAGATCGATCCAAGACCACCTTTGCAACAGAATGGGGCTCATTCCAGTATACGGTAATGCCCTTTGGTCTTAAGAATGCACCAGCTATCTTTTCTAGAGTACTAGTTGTTGTATTTAAAGAATACATCCATAAGTTCCTAGAAGTTTATTTTGATGATTGGACTGTATTTGGATTAATTGACAAGCACATAGGATATTTAAGACTAATGTTAGAGAAATGTAGGCAGTACCAGATTTCTCTGAACTTGAAGAAATGTATATTTTGTGCACCATTTGGTATTCTGTTGGGTCACATTGTTTGCAAACAAGGCTTGATGGTAGATCCCGCAAATATTGCCATCATCGTAAACCTTCCAGCACCCAACTCAATCAAACAATTGAGAACAGTACTTGGTCATACCGGGTACTACAGAAAATTCATCAAGGGATACACAAATATTACAGCACCGATGGAGAAATTGTTAAAGAAAGATATAAAATTCCTATGGAACGAGGAATGCCAGTAGAGCCTAGACACCCTTAAAGAGAAGATGGTTATTGCACCCATCTTCGTATTTCCATACTGGACTAAGCCATTCCATGTACATGTGGATGCATCTGGCATCGCACTAGGGGTTGTTTTAATGCAACCAGGAGAAGGGGATATTGACCATCCTATCACATATTCCAGCAGAAAGCTATCGACAGCAGAAAAGAACTACACCACGACAGAAAGAGAAGGCTTAGCTATGGTGTATGCGCTGCAGAAGTTCAAGAACTACCTATTGGGTGCCTCGTTTAAGATGTTTACTGACCATTCCACATTGAAGTATCTGGTCAATAAGCCAGTGTTAGGGGGGAGAATCTACAGATGGTTACTCCTCTTTCAGGAGTATGATTTTGAAATCATTGTGAAACCAGGAATATTGAACACCGGACCTGATCACCTGTCGCAGATAGACTCAGGAGAAAAGCCAAGTAACCTAGAGGACAATTTGCCGGATGCGCAGTTGTTTTCTATCCAGATCACAGATGACTACTATGCTGATATCATTCACTTTCTCACTACAGGACTAGCACTTGACGATTTTACTAAGCAGCAAAAGAAGCAGTTGGTTTTTAAAGCAGCAGACTTCACCTTGCTAGCAGGACAATTATACAAGTTAGGTCCAGATGAAGACCTATGTAGATGTGTGATGCCGCATGAAAAAGACGCTATCATCAGAGAGGCACATTCAAGAACCGCAGGAGGTCATTTCCCAGGAAAGCCGACTGCACAGAAAATACTAGCTGCAAGATTATGGTGGCCTACGTTGCACAAGGACACTAAGGACTTTTGTAGATGCTGCGATATCTGCCAGAGGGTAGGAAAACCCTCGTGACGAGATGAAATGCCGCTGCGACCGCAGGTCACGCTGCGCACATTTGACAAGTGGGCTATAGACTTTGTGGGTCCTATCAACCCACCAGGAAAATGCACTGGTGCGAGATATATCATCACTGGCATAGAGTACCTCACCAGGTGGGCAGAGGCCAAAGCAGTAAGAAATTGTGATGCTGCTATAGCCGCACAGTTCCTTTTTGAAAACATCATTAGTAGATTCGGATGCCCAGTCATTTTGATGAGCGACCAAGGCACACATTTCTTGAACCGCACCATTGAGGCATTGACGGAAGAATTTCATATTCATCACCATAAGAGAACTCCCTACCACCCACAGGCTAATGGTACAGTGGAGGCTTTTAACAAGATTTTAGAAAATGCTCTTACAAAGATCTGCAACAGCCAAAGGAATGATTGGGACCTCAGAGTTAACACTGTATTATGGGCGTATAGGACCACATGCAAGAAAATTACAGGACATACACCTTTTAGTTTGGTGTATGGATAGGAGGTTGTTATGCCCATGGAGTATATTCTTCCCAGTTTAAGAATCGCTCAGATCACCAGGATGGCTGATACAGACACCGTGGATGAAAGGCTAGCACAGTTGCTTGCCTTAGAGGAAGACAGATTCATCGCTGGCTTCCATCAAAAAGTGCAGAAGGCACGAGAAAAATCTTGGCATGACAGACACATTAATAGTAAGACCTTCCAGATCGAAGACCTAGTACTCCTCTACGACAGTAAATTTATTAAGTTTCCAGGCAAGTTCAAGACGCATTGGCTGGGGCCATATCAGATACAGCAAGTTACAGAGGGAGGTACAGTTCAGCTCAGCAAGATGGATGGGGAGCTTCTTCCCACATTGATTAATGGCAGTAGGCTCAAGCTTTATAGTGACAGCCACTCCACCTATCAGCCCTAATTCAGAGTCGTGCATAGTGCAGATGTCCAGTGTAGTTGAAAGGAGGCATCACACCGGGAATTAGTCTACACCGGCAAGTATTCTAAGTATAAGGAATCGCATAAGGACGGTTCATTTTGCACAAATCATCAGTTAAAAAAAAATGTTTTAAGCAGAGGATGCGGTGTTGCATCGCAGCAAGGCAATGTCTCTCCGTGCCACGTACCAGCTTTCACAAGAAAACAGAGGGCTAGTAAAGTCACCTTCTGACAGGCAGTTAATGAAGAAATGGCCGATATATCTTACCATGGATTTGGCAGCAGTGTAATCAATTTTCTAGATTTGGTAAATCTTCGACAAGACCGGCGCCTGTACACACACACTTCGAGGGAAATTTGATCGGATTTCAGCATTTATTGAGGATCAGATGACAGGTGTGGTCTTGTCCATGCAATTAATATGACCAATGGATTTAGTTTAGATGACCGTTGCGTCCAGGATTATCGTCTTCGGCATAAAAGCAGAAATTAGTCATACAGGAGGGTTACATTTGCAAGAATTCAAGAGCCGAGAGTTATAGAGTGCATCGATCAGTTTCCCTGTGCAGACCTAATCCCGAGGGTTACATTTGCAAGAATTCAAGAGCCGAGAGTTATAGAGTGCATCGATCAGTTTACCTGTGCAGACCTAATCCCGTTACAGAGTGCTGTGATTTCCAGAGATTGCAGCCATTGCACGTCCAGCATTTTACACCAAGTGGGTTCTGTCCGAGGGGGAACCTTTAGAAGACATGCTGAGGCATTTCGACCCTGGTAGCTGTATGTCCTCTATGACGACGCCGCCCAGGGTTGTGAAATTAGGAATATCATAGGAAAGACAATTTCCAAGGATGAGGAGTCAAGCACAGGATGTAGAAGATGTCATCAAAATCTTTGCTGAAGAGAAGAAGAGAGCCGAGCCGATCACTGAAGATAAGAAAGTAGAGCAGCGGAATGATGAGAAGAAATCTCCTGGGAGGAAGAAAGTAAAAATGAGAAAAAGAAAGCAATGGGAGAAGGAAGATGACCTATCTCATCAGCTAAGAGGAGAACAAGAGGTTCCAAAGGTCAGGAATGAAAATATGCGGAACCCAAGCAGTGTGAATACCTGGAGTGAGTTGCTAAGAAGAAAGGTGAAAGGGAAAACAAACCGAACAAGCAGAACTTCAAGATGCAGACAAAGGCTTGTTCTCGGAGTGGAATTCCTGGTTTGTATACCTTTCGCATAAGTAGGCTCCAGACTGAATGAAATGTTTGAGAAGGCTGGAAGATACAGATTTTCCTTGTGATAAAACTTCTAACCCAGAAAAAGAGGAAAGGATATATGTGGAAGACTTCTCAAGACCTGCAGACCTTTAAAAGGTCTCTGGAGCGATGAGAACGAGAGCATAACTAAGGGGAGGAAATATAAGAGAACCCATCGAACTAAGTTACAGAAACTAAAAAGAGCGTGTCAAAGCTATGGAGAACGAAGTCGCAGGACTTCAGGACAAGTTTCAACGGACTTCACAGGAAGACAGGGAGAAGCTACAGCAGGAGAAGCCCGCTGGTAGTGGCTTGGGGACGAGCCACAAGTAAGTGTTAGGGGACTGTTGGAGCAGGGTCCCGCAGCTACAAAAGAAGCTGCCAGTTTAGCGGACAGACAATTTTGGCGGAGAGGAGATAAGATGGAGCTACGATGCCGTAGCATGTTCCTAGCTACATAGCATAGCTGGAAACAATGACATTTAGGGCAGAGAAGTCAAGGGAGACGATGGTACCTGAGCGGCCGAGAAGAGAAAGCTCACCCACTGCATTGAAGGCAGCAACGAATATAGGAGGGCTCAGCTACCCTCATAAAGGAAAAGGAGCAACGAGGCTGAGGTATTGAAGATGAAGGACAGAAACAGGGAAGCGGTGCACAGTACCCATGGTCAGCGCCGGGAAGCATGGAATACTGCAGAGAGCTGTGGTGTGATGGAAAGCGGCTACCTCAAGTACAGATATGCCGACTGTCACTATTTAGGGTTTTGAGTTACTATTGGGACAGGCCCACACTGTTGTAATGGCGAGACCTTCAAGCCGCCTATAAAGGGATATATTTTGTATTGTAAAAGGGTTAGTTGGTTAGTTGGTTGGTTGGTTAGTCAGTTGGTTGGTTGTTTTGATTAGTTGGTCATTTGTAGAGAAGCCAAGCTCTGGTTCTGTTATTAGCTGTAGTTTTTTTAATGTAACCAGTAGCTGGCTCATAGAGCATGCATGTAACGATCCGCAGGGATCGATAGAGAGGGAAGAGTATATTGTAAGAGGTGCAATATAGAGTAGAGAAGAGATCTAAGAGAGAAGGGCTCCAGGCTGTGTGATGAGTTACCCAGAAGATCTCGAGCTGCGTATGCGGTGCAACAGAACTATGTTTACCTTCCCCTGAGTTATAATAGAAACACAGTTCTGTAGACGTAAGTTCCATCCTGGAGGTTAACCACGTTAAAATCGTGTGTTATGTGATTGATTTATGTGTTGTGTTTATTTGTTGCATTTATCAGTTATCACATGGGCCTTATTTACAGTTTAATGTATGTATGCATTATTTAGTTACAGCACTATAGAAGATGAATGCAAGTTGAAACCCTTAAGTATTTTGTATAAGAGTTACCTATGCTTCAGCTCTTAGAGTTAAGAGTCGCAGATTTAAGCACCCTTGTTTATTGAGTCCCGTAAGTCGGAGCGAGTAGCACTGAGTATGCTAAGCCGCAGCGGTAGGATATCGCAAGGAGGCGGTATCGCACCAGCAGAGGAGCTATGGTGTGCTGCGGTTGAGAATTAGCGTAGGAAGGAGTTACGCGTCGCTCGAGGCACGGCGATGCGATAAGGGATAGAGTAGTCGCAAGTAAGAGGAGGCTGCGCGTCGCAGAGAGAGAGAGAGAGAGATCTTGCAGGCTAGAAGAGCTGCGAGGCACCGAGGCTACACCAGAACCTGGTCGAAGACACTTGAGTCTTTTTGCCAACCCATTAGAATCACTTCGGGTGAGACTTCAGGCCGCTCTGCGGTCTGTCGCCGAAAGGGCCGGTGAGCTAGGGGTGTTGTTGGTTAACTACAGTAAACCCGGGTCTGCCCATGCAAGCCAACATCAAAGTATAGAAATTTTGGATTTGCATTAGCTCAACGTGGGTGCACAGAGGTTAAAACATCCACTCTACAGGAGGTTACTCATTGAGGCATCATTTGAAGCATGCTTACACTATTTTATACACCATTTCATGAGAGATATTACATGCTTGAAGGTTACTCATTGAGCTGGTCCATTTCATGAGAGATATTACATGCTTGGCAGGTGATGCAGGAACCAACTACCATAACTCTATGCAGACCTTAGTTTTACAAAAACCATGTTCAGAAAGTGAATTTCAGGAAAACCCTTAGTTTCTCTCTTCCCTCTCTGTCCTTCTCGAGCTAACCAAGATTCTGCGAGCTGCCTCACCTCAAAATGAGCTAACAAAAATCTCCTCGAGCTAACCTAAGGTACCTAACTAAATTATTTGGATCTACATTAAATAATAAAATCAGTTCAATTTGGAATAATAAAAAATGACAAGTGTATTTGGACATTGTCGCGACTCGTTTCGTTTTGGACAGTTCAGTTCAATTTGGAGGTTTTTGTGAATTTGGGAGTAGGTTCAGTAGACATGGCAAACAACTCTGTTGACCCATGGCAGCAAGAGCTCAACATCTTCTACTCACCGGAAATTACCGGTATACTGTCCCTAGACACAGTGCAGAACACGCTGGAAAATTAGACAGCTAGAATCGAGAGTAGGGTTCCGCTTTCTCCGCCAAATGAGGAGCTGCTATGTGTGTTCACAGCATGGCCATTAAACCCGGCCTTAGGAGGAGGCCCGTACTCATTATTCCACTCCAGCCAACCTCTGAGTTTGACTAAATAAACTATTTCGATAATTGTACCTACATCTTCTTTGATGGGGCTTCAGCCAATCAAATTGGAGGTATAGGTGTTCATCTTTTGATCACCCAGGACCACTATTTTTGCTTCAAATTGGGTGTTGGTCTGAGTACAAACACCAGATTTGAACTACTTTATTTATGGACTCTCCTTTATTGTGCTGAATCCATGGTCCTTCCCACTCTACACATTCATGGTGACTCCACAGCCATCATTAATTGGTTCAATAGAAGATCATAACTAACTTTACTTGCAATTGATGGTTGGTGTCAACGTATCCATGATATGGAACCTTACTTCATCCAGCTAAAAGCAGTTCACATATTAAGAGAACACAATACTAAGGCTGATAGCTTATCCAAAGAAGCATTAACCTTGGCCTCAGGCCATTTTCAGTTTACTGAATTCACTGATGGTGAATGTAATGGTCAAGGCACTTTCCAATTTTTCTAGCCCTTAGCACTTGAGTCTTTTATGTGCTGTTGCTATTGACATCCTTTGGATGATTGAGGTGGATGATCCCCTCATATTACTGATCTCTCTTATTTATTGCTTCTTTGTATTATCTAATTCAATATTAGATTTGAATTCTTAGTCTGTTGAAGGTTAGTGATGTGGATGTAGTCAAGATTGCTAGATTAGAGGTGTTACCTTTGAATGTTTGTCCAGTATTCCTGTGAAGCTGATCAATTGTATTCCTTAGGGTTGCCTTAGGTTTGAAAATTAGTATGGGAAAACAAGTTAGCATTTCCTTAGGGTTGAAAATTAATATGGGAAAACAAGCATCATCAAGACAAGCTAAAAGGAATAAATCAGCCAATATTATAGACTAATATAAATGTATTTAACGTGCCAACTAGCCAGATCTGGAAATGTCCGCTCTTCACCACCACTAGGAAATATGCCTTTGAAGTGCTGGCTTATGCACTTCAGAGTAGCATAGAAGTTAAAACATCCACTCTAAAACTAAAATCATTTACAACATCACAAAATCATTCATGGGAAAACTAGGCTAGGCTTCAGACCATGCCCTCGACTAGGCTTCAAGTAATCCTAGATGTAATCCCTAATATAATTCTTTGCGCACACTATATTTTCAAAGACTAAGAAATTTTTTATATATTCCAATTGCAGACAGGGGATTCTGTTTATGAAACGGCATCTCAAAACTCTTTACAGAATGAGGTCTCTCGGTTGATGAGAGATAGTGAAATTAGAAAGTCTGCAGACCCGTTGAGGGTGCTACAAAGGACAAGGAAAAAAAAAATGAGGAACTAGTTCGTTTGACATTGGTAGTTCCACTAACAGAAGGGCTCGAACAAAGGCTTCAATTGTTGTTACAGCAACGTAAACAACTGGACATAAGTTATCGAATAAAAATGTAAATTCATTTATAAAAACTTTATAATATTTGATTTTATATGCTGTTGAACTTATAATAAAATGGGTTTAATTTACAGCGTGCTATGGATATTATTAGTGGTGGTCAAGGCAATGTTGGTCCCAGTGACCAAAGCACTCCATGTACACCACATACTGCTCCCATATTGTCCACTGAACAATCGACAACACGCTCTGCGACACCACCGAGGGCAGCAGAGAGTGAAGTCGATGGTGCCCCACCCACAACAAATGTTGTAGAAGAAGGGGTGGATGTAGGGCTAGATAGAGATGTGGAATCATTTCCTGGATCTTCTCGTGTGACTAGTACTGGTTCAATAAAGTGTACATTTTTTGTGAATGAAGAACTGGTTCCAATAAAGATAGAGAGGATTCCAGGTCATTATAGATTGTTCAATTTATTTTTTATAATTTGTGTCTAATATACTGATAATATTTTCTAATGTTCACTAACGATGGCAATAATGTTTTGCAGGAAATGATATATTTTATAAACATCTATATGATTTGGCCTTGGAAATCTTTGGGCCCACCATCTGCACAATGTGGAACAAGCAGCCAAAAGCTTTAAAGGATGATCTGACTAATCGCTTGGTTAGTCTATTCGGAAAAGATACCTTTGATACATCGAAGGTACTACAGAAGGCTGGAAAACATCTAAATATTGTCCGAGACCAATATAGGGTTCACCTAGAAAAGAACCCTAGGTATGAGCGCCCTCCAATGATTCCATCTATGGAGTGGAAAGCCCTGGTGGAAGATGGAAAAGAGAAGGGCCTGAGAAAATCAGGAAAGATACCACCAGGTGGAACAGGAAGGTATGCAATTCATTCCGAAATGTAATGGTAAGCCTTATTATTACTAGTTTTTATATCAATTTTTGTACATAGACTAATTTATTTAAAAACTTAATTAGGCTCTCAGACACATCTAAGGCCACAAAGGAAAGAATTGAAAAAATTGGCCAACACAAGCTTGGGCCTGGTGGTTACTCCAACTTGGCGGCATGATATGTAAGTATCGCAAAACCCGAATCTGCATCCAAATATCATACAGATTATTATTTTTGTTTTGTTCTGACAAAAGTCTTTAAAATTAATGACATCATGCAAATATGAAGGCCGACCGGTTCAAAGGATTACATGAAGCTTGGCTTTGAACATGGCTTTGACGCCGTTGTTGAACACTGTAGAAGCTTGTCTGTGAATACTGCACGATCTTCTGCTGATCCATCTGGTGCCCAGGTATGTGAAAACTGTATAGTTTAATGATAATATATTAATGCTCATGCAATTTGTTCCTTATAAATAAACTAACGTAAATTATTTATTCCTTTTTGTACAGGAAAGTAACGATCCCGTTCATGTCGAGGATGAAGTACATGACCAACCAAACGAAGATCATGCTTCTAATCCTGGTAATGAATTTATTAATGTGATATTGTTTTTTATAGACCATTGCAGATGATGAACATTAATTCTAATTCTACACAATTCAACTACAGAGCATGTAGCTGCAGATCATAACACGAAAAAGGTTGGACCAGTACAAGATAATGTTGAACATGTTGATGTGCACATGGCAGGTAAAAACACATATTCGTAATGTTTTTTTAATGAATTACTCGTATTTATCAAAATATAAATATATTAATGAAAGATTTTAACATTATTGCAGAAATTCATCACCCCTCGCCTGAAGTTCAACCTTTTGAGCAGACTAGTAGAGATACCAATGATCAGATTCCCGAAGATGTGACTCTAACTAAATATTTAAAGAGAAGAAAAGTAAAAATGAAGTGACTAAACAAATTTTTAGTAGTTCTTATTTATAAAAAAAAATTAATGCTTTTTCCTCTGTTTTATGAATGAATGCTTCACTGAATTGTTTACTAATATTTTTTTTCTGCCATTTACTAAATTAATGTTTTAATGAATGAGTTAATGAATGGTTTTTTCAGCTGTTGAATGATTGAATGGTTTAACGAATGTTATAAAGAATGATTTAATGAAAGCCTTTTTCAACTATTGAGTGAAATAAATTGTTATTTGCAAGTATAGGCATTGGGTTTGGGGAGTTGAGAGTGATGTGAGGGGGGGGAGGGGCCATAAGAGCTTCCACCTTCACATGGTTGGTCCTGTTTAGTAGAGAATATTAAATTATTCTCGAAACAGAGAGGAGCTCAATGAATGGTAAGGAAGAATACATTAAAAAAACATCTATTTCTATATTTTTACTGTGTAATTTTCACTATTGCTATTTGACTCCTCCATTGGAACTTATTGCAGATAACGTTGAGAAACATTTCCATAGTTAAGAGGCAAGAAATGGAGTTTTGATTAGATCGATGGCCTTATATACATAGTATTTTTGGTTATCCAAGTTTTATCAGGTGATATATTCTTACTAATTATAATTTTTTGCTTACATAATTTATGTCAGATCATTATATTTCAAATTCCTTGATTAGATTAAGCAATTGAGTGTCATTTAATGTTGCTTGAGGATTTTAAAGAACTCAGTTACTTGAATTGAATTAGTGAATGATAGATGTTATATAACATGTTTATATAAATAGTTGGGCATGATAGCTTCGGAGATAGATTGTTTGAATACTTGGTCAATTGTAGTAGGTTGCATTTATTTTCACAACACACTCATGTCTTCATTTTATGTTTTCAAGATGCTTTTGAACAAATAATGGCTTGTTTCTACATCATAATTCCACATTCAATGTTTTCAAGATGCTTTTGAACAAAGAATGGCTTGTCTCTACATCATAAGTCCACATTCAATAGCCTTTGCAGCAAGAGTTTTTATATACCGAAAAACTAACATTCATTCTTTACTTGTTTATGGATTTTGCAATCCTGCAGATGCAAGATGTGGACAATGGTACACTGTTAAAGTGGACTCTTCAAAGGTTACCTTGGAAAATAGATCAGATCGTCTTCAATGAGCTGAAGGTCATGTGTGTGCTTTTGATATAGAGACAACCAAGCTTCCTTTCAAGTTCCTTGATGCCAAATATGACATGATAATGATGATTTCACACATGGTGGATGGGCAAGGCTATCTTATTAAAAATCGAGAGGTAAAAACACTTGGCATTGTTTTATGCCCATTGGTCAACCTATCCTTTGTTTTGGGATTTCTTTTAGCTATGTTTTGGGATTTTTATTGTTTGTAGATTGATGTTGCATTGATTGTTATGAACATCGTTTCTCTTCTTTAGTTTTCCAATTCCTTTTCGTTTGTTTCCTGAGTGTGTAGGGATGGGGCATTGAAGACTTTGAGTACACTCCAAAATCAGAATTTGAAGGAAATTTCAAAGTAGCAAATGTGCCAAATGAGGTATATCTGCCATTTACTATTTACCCTAAGACTATAATTCTAAAAACAAGTATTGATCCCCTGGAAGTTTGCTAGACTATTCTACTGGTTGTTTGGAATTTGTAAGAGTGAAGTTAAATATATACTGTACATTATTAATAATGATTTAAGGTAACATACTCTATTGTTTCTTTGTCTCTTTTCTATATGAAGTGGTTATGTATTCGTAGGATTCAATATTATTGTATATCCCTTCCTTGAGCAAGGCTAGACTATTCTAAAAGTATTGAATGCCTCTTGGTCAGCAAGTTTATTTCTGTTATTTTTTTATCTTAGTTGTTTCCTTTGGTCCCCTCTGTTTAGAGACTCTATAGGTTCAGTGTCCTCCATCATCACTTATTAAGATTGGGGATGTAAAGCACTCTTTGCATGAAAGCTCTTTCTTATACAGGGAGAAACTTATGCATATACTTATACAATTAGCACAATGCATATGAAGGATAAACACAATTCTTTAGACCCATTTCATCTTAATCATGTTATAAAATACAACCCTTTATAACTTTAGTCAACTCAAAATGGAGGTCAGGGACACAAACAGTGTATGGGGACTGCTTCATTCCACTTTCCAACTAATAGTCTCACCCAGAGAAGCACTGCATTGTGTTCAACTAGGAAAACTTGATTGCAAGCAAACTTTCTCCGACTCTCTCGAAAGCCAAGTCACATAATCCATTTCTAAGTGGGTAAGTTGGAACATGCGGGCATGGGATTACGTGACCTTTGTACATGTGGTTCACACTACCATGAAGTTGTGTTGTAATCACCTACCCTTACCACATGTAATGTCTCTAGTTAAGGAACATTCTCTTAAAGTGTTCATGGATTGGTTAGATTGGACTTTGTCTTGTTAAGTGGTCCACTTGTAGACTTAGTACAGGGTTTGCTTGTAATTAATCTCTTCCTTATTCCATAAATAGAAAGGAGGGTGCTTCTCTTGAGGATATTGGGTTTTCTATTTTGCGAAAAGTAAAGTTAAGAGTAAAGTAGTTGTGATAACTATATGTGCAAGGATGAAATATATACTTGACATAGAATCCTCTAGTTTGCTACCAGGCTTCCTTCAGTGGTCAAATTCTAGACTGAAACCATGTGGCCGTAAGTGAAATATTTGGATTTTTTTTTAAATCCATCAATAGACGTCGCTTTTTCGACGTTCTGCCGACACTCCGATCAACCCATCCGAAGGTCGTGCCATGTCTCCGATGCTTCCTCCCATCAGACGACTGACGGTTAAAGTGTCGGACTGTGTCGGAAGGCCGACTCATCTAGTGTCAGAGTGCATCGGAGTACCGAAACTGTACCGACACTGTCTGAATTTAAAACCGATGACACCGCCATTTCTCAGACACTTTTGTCCGTCGGACGACCGACGCTTCAGGGGTCGGATGACGTCGGATTTTCGACGGTATATGCAATTTTGGTTGGCACTTCGAAAGGAATAACGGTCGAATATGTGACACAATTGTATGTCAGAGCTTTAACCCTTATTAGTCGACCGTCAAACATCCAACGTTATGCCACCGACGGAAAAAAAAAAAAGTGTATGTGTCGAATACCCGACAGGTTAGTGTCAAATTTCAGACATGGTAGCCGTCAGATTTTGGCCTCAAATTATGTAGTGACTCTAAGAGCTACTTCCTTATCGGTGACACTTTATATTATCGTGGGGTGGATTCCATTTTGTGTCATTGTTTGATTCACAATGAGGCTGAGGTTGTGATGAACAATTTCCACGGTGGGGCGTGTGGTGGTCATTTATGTAGGATTGCTACAACCCAAAAAATCTTTAGAGTGGGTTACTATTATTTGTTGATCTTCAAAGATTGTGTTAATGCGGTCAAGTGATGCCACACTTTCCAGATGTTCACACAGAATATGCACTCACATCCCACCCTGTTACATCTGACTATCACCGTCGGTCCCTTCTCCAAGTGGGGGTGGATTTTATGGATTGCAACCCAGCTTCTACTGGGGGGAACCATCACATTATAGTGTTCATGGACTACTTCACGAAATGGGTAAAGGATATTCCTACAATTAAAGTTGATGGTGAGACGACCACTCATTTCATATTCAATCAGATTATCACTTGGTTCGGGATCCCGAAGGAACTTGTCACTAACCTAGCAGACACTTTAAAAAAAATATGATGGCGGAATTAGCCTTAAAACTAGGGTATAATATAGAAACTCTTCTGCTTACTACCCTCAAGTGAATGTCCAAGTTGAAGCTGTTAATAAGTCCCTTAAGGCCATTCTACATAGAACCATCACTTATATCAAATCATATTATGCTTTACCCTGCTTTGTGGAATTACTGAACCACAGTTAAGACAGCCACTGGATTTTCTCCATATCAACTATTGCATGGGGTGGAGTTGGTTTTTCCGGTTGAATGTGAAATTCCCTCATTGAAGCTAGACATAGATTTTCTTCTTGACACTTTGAGTTAGAAGAGTGTGTAGTCCACTTAGAGCACCTAGATGAGAAGCGTTAGGATGTCATAGTGGCTCTAGAGATAAATGAGCGTTGTGTTAAGGCTCAGTATGATAAGTCTTCCTGTCTTCGTCGATTTAGTGAAAGTGACTTGGTCCTCTTGTATGATCAAGCTAGTGAACCATTAGGAGCAAGTAAGTTTAACCCCATGTAGCATGGGCCTTACATGGTGGAACATGTCCGAGAGAAAGGAACCTATGAGATAGGTGACTATGAAGGGAATTCCTTGGTAGAGCCTAGAAATGGGCTCTATCTTAAGAAATACTATGCTTTAGCTTCAGCTGAGGCTAATATCTTGTATATTATTGTATAGTTTGCATAGTTTGTTTTTGGTTCCCTTGTAGTGTTATCGGTTTGTTGACATGCTTCTGGTTTTATGGAAGATATCGATGAAGTCTTTGATATACTTAGGATTCATTGATGGTTCCAGTCGCCACACCTAGAACCTAGCTTCGGTTTCCTGGGTTATCTATGCACCTAAGAGTCATTTGGTGTCTTTGGTAGGTGTGTGTCTCCAGCTATCGTAAAACAATATTTCTAAGTATAGTGTCGTGATCGACCTATTACGTGATGCCATTTCCAATGGTATTTGATCTCTTGAATTTTGCTTTGACTCGCAATTCATCATGCCATAGTTGAATGTATTGTACCATGTCAGGGATCCTACTTTGTTGTGAAGGTTCTAAAATGTAATATTGTTGGAGCGACAATTTGACTACATTACATACATTCACATACCTAGACTTTATAATCATGTTGTCAATTCATATGCAAATTACGTTTTAGATGGACATTTGTCACATCAATGAATAAGTATGTACATTAAAATCATTCACATTCAAACACATGCATAAATATATCAAATTGATCACTATAAGCTTTTATTTGTGAATAAAGTTCAAAAATGATATCATAGTACAAAATTTGTCTTTAAGCCACCAAATTATATATGCTTGATACAAAATGTCCAACTAGGAATATATGCCTGTGGGCCTGGGTGATGCTCATGATAACACACTATTGCATTGGCTAACAGCCTGAGCAACCTAACCCACAGATGGGGTACCCCAACTACATCCCTCTGCATCACCTCAGGAAAGTCCTCGACTTGCACCATGGGTGTCCTATGTGTCAATCAGGAAATGTTGTCATGTATGTTCTATAGTGTACGATCAGCATCATCACCCATCATCTCATCACCTCTTCCCCTCCGTCAATGTTGGGGGGAACCATATGGTGGTCGCGAACCTACGTCTACACACATAAAATTAATGTCAGTGCTTGATACCACCAAAAAATGTTTTTGATTTCTAAATATATCAAATATACAAAAAAAACAATTAACTCAAAAAACACAAAAGAAATCTTACTTATATCTTTGTATGCGGACCCTGGTAGTAGTGGCATATTTGGATGTCCACGGAAGTTGACCGCTACCTAGGGATAGTCATCTATGGCGATAATCTATCGTCACCACCAGTGGAAGAAGTCAAGTGGGACAGGAGTGGTTTCCCTACTTCCCCCTAACCTCTGCATCACCTCCACCTAGCATGTCTAAGATATATCCCGTAGACTGTGAGAAGGGACCTCAACTCTAGGGGTGAGAGTCGGTACACTCTCAAAAAAGAAAGTGCTCAGAATGTTGGCATAACCAAAGATTTTTATCCGACCCAGCTTCCAGTCAGTCAATTGTTGTTTCATAGTGTGCAACAGTGATGTGATCCAGCCATATACCATAGGTTTCATGCACTCTACCAAGTAGAAAATGAGAGGACGTGATGCTTGATGAAGCGATGCCAACCCCGCTATTCTATCTAATACTATCACTTTGAGACTGATGATCTGGATAACATTCACCAGAACTTGAATTTCGATATTTTCTATGTTAGGAATGTAGTATTCACCTATGTACTCCTCAATAGTAAGTCCTCCACCTACTCCACGATCCCATAAGTTCATTATCTCGCCTCAGCGGGATAGTCCTATAATGAAGTAGACTTCTTCTACCTCTTGTCTCAATGGAATCCCATCCAACATGAAGGCCTCTGTGTCTAGATCCTAGTAATCTACAAAAATTTGTAAGAGTCTTGGTTGAGCCCTCAAACCCCCAAGGTTCCAAATTTTGTATAGACCACACCTCCTTAAATTGTGTTGATCATTTATGTCACCAAGAACTTCCCTATTAACATCTTCATGCTCGTGTTCTCTCCATTTTAGAACCATCCTGCCAAGAAAAACTAAAAACTTGTGAGTTTTCCCCATTAATTTGGACATCCATGGTCATATATGTGACTGTTTCTTGTGAAAAGTGCATATATACGCGGGAAGGATTTTCTTTACCTACATATATCCAACCCTATATGTGGCTCGATGAACTGTGACCCGTGTGGGCTAGGATTCCCATTTTTGAGAGATTCATACTTGAAAATTTTTCCACTGAAAATAAAAATTAATACATTTAATGCATAGAGAATGTGATTATGAGTTACCTGGTCCTGACGGCTGTGGATTTTGTGGTGCATAGCTCCCAGAATCTTTGTTTGAAATTTCGAGGTCCAACTAACTCTAAATGCACTATTGTGGGTAAAAAACCAAATGGTATGGTAAAAACTTCATGTTTTACTATTTATTAAATATTTTTACCCACTTTTTCTATAGTTTGGATTTCGTATTAACTATTTCCAGCTGTTTGGCCTAATATTGTTGTATAGGAACTCATTTTGGTGCACTTTCGTCAAGCCTTTGGCTCGTTCATGCCCATGGAAGGTATAAAACTAAACTGGCATATAGGATAGGACCACTTTCCACGTGCATTTTGCATTATCCTATGACTATGTCACCTTAACCATAGGTACGAACCCTCTTAATGTCACAGAACCATCATATTTCTACTAGATGTGGCATTATGTAAGCGATAGAGATTCCCTTATCATGGATGCCCTAGTTAGATCCTGCTCTGTCATTTGGTACCCATGCTAAGTGTCCTCCCTTATTTTTGGGAGTACCTTGTAGTCCTTCCGTGCCTTTGAGAAAGAACTTCATACTCTTTCTTAAACTTTATGCTGGCCATTTCCTATAGGGACTCCCGTTTTGTATCAAGTTGTAATTGCATTTACATGCGTCTGCTTTCTGTATTGAGCTTTACGTCAGCTCCCTGCTTCAGTTTTATAAGCCATATAGCCGGATCTTGTCTCAATCCTAGCCAAGCAGAGCCTCTCATATATCTTTTGTAGCTTGATTATACCATACCCAGAGGAAACATCCCCAGAGTGTCCTTATCCTACATATGATTCCTTGAATTGAGCATAGGTATGTTCCACTGCTTGGAACTAGTTTGCTTTCCTGCGACACTCATTTTCTCCTTATTGTACTATAAGTAACTTTATTCATTTTTAAGGTTTTCAATATGAAAAAGAACAAAAAATCATAAAACATAAAAAGTCGGAAGGGAAATGATATCATTTCTATTGGTGGTTGTTGTGTCGCCTTCAAATAGAGCACAGTCTATTCATCCATTGGTTGGGTTGCTAGTATGACCTTAGGATTTGTACTTGTTATTCTAAGTTTTCTCCACCAACTATTTATGCTTCCACTCCCTATGGAGCCTCTATTGATGCCTCCTGTGTCACAGAGTTGTCCCAGTTTGCATTTTGAGTCTATGTTTCCTATGAGTCTTCACCTGCCTTATGCTTTTGTTCTAAGGAAATTTTAGCATGAGTCGACCATTCCTCAGTTATCTTATCTTTGCATGTCAGTTCATGCACATCTTGTTCTTCCAAGTTCTTCCAAATTATCCATTTTTGTTGTGTACCCCGTGTTGGTTGATGGGGGATGACTTATTGCCCTCCTTCCAACAGATTCCATTCCATCGACTTTAGATCATTTATTCTAGAATAGGGATCTAAAGTCCATTGAGTTCCTTGAGACTTGCAGTCATCAGTGGCATGTTCTTTCACCATCAACAGATTTGGGAATACATCAATGTCCCTTGATCAATGGATTCTCTCAAGTGTTCGACCTCGACACATCTATTAACACCTGTTTGATTGCATTGTGTACCTTGATTCCCATTATCATTATCGGTGGGATATCTCACATCTATTAACGATATACATCAATAACCCGTAATCAGACGATGGTCAATCATGTTAGACTTCAACACCTTTATTTGTGTGATGGGACATGTAATAGTGGCTATTTGTGTAGAAGACCTTCGAGTTTGGTGTCATTCCATATATGCTACCTCCTTGATCGTGCCAGTATTTATGAGATTTCATCTCTCATGACCAGATTCCAGTGTACCATCTGATGTCTTCATTCAGTATGGAGACCTTATTTCACTGTATATTGTACGTGGCAAAGATCGCTCATGACATATGCTTAGTATGTCTATTCATGGCCATTGTATTGTTATGTGTCCGAGACTACTATGTATACTTAATATATACAGTCATATGTAGAGATTTATCATTGTATTATACTGATAAGTGGTTAGTTTTTCCACCTGGGTCTTCATTACTCCACTCCTGGGATTGTTATAATGTATTTCAGCCATCATGTACCCCTCTGACCTCACACATTAGGGGGCATTTGTTATAGCGTGATTTGCCACACCTTATACATCATGCTTTGATGGGCTATCGATGTCCCTATGCAGACTCATTTTCTCCCATTTCCTTACCATTACCTTGATGCTCTAGTGGAACCCCTAAAAAGACATTTTTGACTATATATGCAGGTTGCAATAATTAGGGGAATTTTGACGTATAAAATTGGCCTCACAAGAGATATAATAAAATATTGTGAGTTTTTCATTTTGTGAGGAAGGTATATTTACAAGTCACCTCTTGCAATACAATTCATGTTACTATGGTTAAATTAAAGTGAAAAAATGTATACAACTAAAATTAATAAAAAATTTCTTTGATAACTAAAAAAGAGTACTTTTAAGTACATAATTATACAAACTTAAAGTACTCATAAAATAAAATACTTTAATTTTTTATTGTATACCTAAATTAAAATTTTGTAAATATATTCGAAATTATACAATCAACTTAGATGTGCCTTAACTCCAATCAACTGAAATATGCCTTAACTTAGATGTTATAAAATAACTCACATTAATAATTATTTATTTTAAAATTTATTTAGATATTTAATACAAAATTCTAATCCATATTCATTAATAAAATCTAACATCACGTATAATATATTTATTATAAAATAAAATAATATATGTTATAATAAATTTATCATATCACTATATATATATATATATAATTACATATTGTAATTTGTTATTTATAACATGAGAGCCAAGAGTCGATCCCAGGTGGCAATGTCTTCTTGGACGCTTGTTAGCGGATGGATCGGTGCCTTCGCGTGCAGTCAATTTGTGAACCCATGGATGCCGTTAATTGCCTATACGATTGGTGTTATGCGGCGTGCCCCATATTCCCCACCAGATGATGATAGAAGGAAAGTTCTGACCGCGGATAAGGCCCACTTCACATGTTTTTCCAACACCCATATCCTTTAACCTTCAACACATGCCACATCCAACACGGCAAGCTACGAAAGCCATTGGGTCATTCGTGACGATAGCCAGTAGTTAATGCAGCCGATCCAAGATTCTTTTTCGATCCACTCTAAATAGGTTTCAGATTTAATATTATATAATATTTCAAATTATATTACATTAAACATTTAAGTTCAAAAGCCAACACGTAATATTATACTACCGTGTAATATCTCATGTTAAAATGAATTTAATATCTTATTCACATTAATTTAATCTGTTAAAGAATTTAATATCTTATTCAGATTAATTTAATATGTTAAGGTACTTAATATTCTAATTGCATTGGTAACATGGTAAACATTTATCTTATAATAAAGAAGCTTATATTTACCATATTTTATATTCGTTATATTTAAAAGAGTACGTAGTAAGTATTTAAATTGGAATTTAGTTTGATTTTTGATTAAAAATATATTAAAGTATTTTCAAATAAGTTTATGAAGTATATATGTGTTATATTTAAAAGTAATGTTTAAGTACTTTTTCTATTATGAAAATGGTTAACTATGAGTTTTTATCCACCATTTTGAATTTGATAAGTAACTTTAACTCAAGCTATGCCATCTCAACTATAAGAGATGATGCCATTCTCTAGAATATGATTGGTTCTTATAAAGTTGATTTTGTTAGTACATTTTTTGTTTTGAAACTCATTTTTTACCTCAAAATTTCCCTAATGTTTTCAACCCGCATATACGTAGCTTACACCACTGCCACCCGCGTACATCGGGTTTTATGCTCAAAAAATAAAAATATTTGGAGTTTTCCCCATCAAGTAACGAATGACTTGATCAAAGAGATTATACAGAAATTGTGCCCCATTCTTATATTCTTGAGTCTACATCCCTTTGTCCTTGAAGCAACCATTAGTGCTGTTTCCCAAGCTTGCCTTTGTCTTTGTGAGCTTGCCTTTCTATGGAGGACGGAAGTGGTGGAGGCCTGGGTGGAGGGACTCGGTTTCTTGATTTTGACGAGGTGCCGACAGAGGTTGTCATTTGTATCTCTATTTATATTTATAAAAATATCCATTTCTCGTCCATTCCATGTGTAATTACGGATATGTGTATCCATGGATGTAATTTCTTTGCTTACATGTTGGAATTGAATACGTTAGATTAGATTCTAACACTTTTTATATATCATGCTTGTATATCTTATTGTTGTTGAGGACAATGTGTAGGGACAAGTTTGATTAAAAGATCAATTGGTATCTTCTTCTAACATCTAGAATAAGGTACACCTCTCATCCATTAGTGTTCGTTTCATTTATATATCTGCCATGCTTTGAAATGGATTAATTTCTGGTGTCATCCTGTCTGTTGTGGTCCACCCCAAGCCATAAGAACTTTTTTTCATAACAGGACTACTTCCCTGACTTACAATGGAGGGTTTACCTCATTGGCCATAGGTAATAATGACATCTCGAAATGAGGAAAACAAATCTCCAATGGGGGTACAACAATATACAATAATAATATACATTAAAATATATTCTCAAGTTATAAATACAACAACACCCCCTCTTAAGTAGGAAGGTATTCTCTCGTTACAGTCTTCAAAACATCTAGTTACATCATCATAGTCGAATCATCCATTAGAGAGAATTTGAGGTAAAAAATAGGCCTCCTAAGAGATGTACTACAAAAATATAAGATATATTAAAATATTATGAGTTTGGGGTTTTATGGGGTAGGTATATATGACAACTCACCTCCTACACTATTTTTTATGCACAATATAAATAACCATGGTTGAGTTACTTTTTTAAATTGACTATAAATAAAAATAATAAAATAACTCTAGAATGATGTGACTAAGATTCATTGTAAATTCCCAAAAATTTATTGTCCTTTAACATTTATTTGTCTTGAACTTGTAAATAAAATTAAACAAAAATGAATTTAATTTATATGCATAACTAACATATTTTTTTCATATAAATATCATTCATGAATTTAATTTATTTTAAAAGTACAATATTGTATATATATATATATATATATATATATATATATATATATATTAGCTTGACATTATGATATTAAATACAAGTGAGTGAATATATAATTTAAAATTAAAAAACATGAAAATGACAATATTTTTTTTTTTAAATGTAAAAAGACATTTTTATGAATTATGAGTACTTTACTTGAAAATGTCAATAATATTATTTTATGAGAAAGTGAATTGTGAGTACTTTACTTGAAAATGTCAATAATATTATTTTATGAGAAAGTGAATTGTGAGTACTTTACTTGAAAATAACAATAATATTATTTTATGTGAAAGTGTGAAATGACTTTTATTATGAGTACTTCACTTTATGACTTAAAAGTACTTGTACTGCTACCTTGGTTAACTATGGGCTTTTATCCACCATAGAAAATGTGACAAATAAGCATTCTTAACCCATGCAATGCCACCTCAACCATGGGCGATGATGTCATCTACTAGAATGTAATTGGTTGATTTTTATAGTACATTTTGGTTCTTTTGAGACCCATTTTTTATCTCAAATTCTCTCTAATGATCGTCGTTGTTGTCAGAGTTCACATCATGTCGAGCATTGAATAATGACCTTTGTCCATCTATCCATCATAGGAATTTTCTACAGAGCCAACCTTGTTTCATATTGGGTGTAGGCCTAGTCCTCATCTAGGTCTTCATCATATCCAAGAACAATCCATTTGGTTATGATTTATTTATTATTACATCATTGCTATGACCTTTAGGTCTTCTAGAGGTGGGTGGTACAAGAACAACCCTTTGGATCGTACGGTGATCGTACTTGGAATCACTGAAAAATGAGGAAGGATAAAAGTATATATAAAGAAGGAAGGTAACAGCCAATAGGGTATGGAGCGGCTTACTTTAGTAAGTAAGCATGAGCATAGAAGGAAGGTGAAGCCCCCCGAAGATGGGGTCTTTCATGAGAGTAATAAGGTAGCATCAAGCATGCAAGTGTACAAAGGAATGTGCTAAGCATAATTAGCTTTTTTGTAATTGGAGAAATCGAGAGTTAATAAAATCCTCCTTACTTTAGGGGATTGTTAACGGTGTCTGAATTGATTCTATATATTTATGACTCTGAATTTGATGATCCTCTCAGTGGTAGGAAGTGGGCGGAAGTAGGCCTGGATGTTAGGGAAAAAAAGAGAGAAACACGAAGGTACATCCTAGGACCATTCATTACATTGCCACTACAATCACCTGTGTCTCCTACCGTCATATCGTCCTATCTGAATCATCTCATCATATCTAAATCGTCTCATCATCGCAAATGGAGCACAACCTAAATGCATACCATTGACCACCTGTGTTCTACCAACATATGAGCACACAAGGACTCATTATGTCTCAACAAGGACCTATTTCTACCACTATGTAAGAATCTCTTAGGAGCACACCAAGTGCATTATGTCTCTCTACGGTCAACCTGCATTCTACAAACATAGGAGAACGCCAGGACTCATTACATCTTAATGCCGACCTGCATCTACCACTATGTGAGAACCTCCCAGGCGCACACCAAGTGCTTTATGACCTCTCATCATCTACAACATGGGACCACATAAGGATTGATTACATCCAAGAACAACCTGCGTACCATGCCAACACTCATTACATCCAAGGACAGCCACATGGACTCATTACATCTAAGGAAAACCTATGTACCACGCAAGGAATGACTACATCCAAAGACAACCTCGCAGGACTCATTACATCCAAGGAAAACCTGTGTACCACGTAGGACTGATTACATCCAAAGATGACCTAGCATGACTCTACATTACGTTCTGGGACAACGTGCGTACTATGCCAGAACTCATTACATCCTAGGACAAGATTTATACTTTCCCATGTGAGATCTCACACCAGTGCATCTGTGTCTTCCAGTATTCTTGTCATCACTTCATGGGAGCATGCCAGGACTCGTTACGTCTGAGGAAAACCTCCATCTACTACCATGCAAGAGCTTGTCACTCCCTCTTTATAAGGACCTCGATCTGGAGAACACCAAGTCTCTCTATGAAGTACTCTAACTTCACTCTGGCTAGTTGCTTGGTCAACACATCTATTATCTGCCCGTCCATCGCCACGTACTGGAGCTTCACTGCTCCTCTTTGCACCATATCCCAGATATAGTGATACTTGATCTCAATGTGCTTCAACTTGTCATGGAACACGGGTTTTTTGAAAAATTCACACAACTCTAATTGTCACAAAAGATACAATTCACCTCTAACGCGAGATCAAACAAATCATACAGTAGCTTTCAAATCCATACTTCCTCACAACTATCTGATCAGTCCGCACCATACTCTGCCTTGTTTATACTCAACACCACATAGGATTTCTTCCTACTAAACCAGGAGATCATACTGGATCCCAAACTAAAGCAACATCTCGAATTGTTATTCCTATCAGTGGCTTTGTCTTCCCAATCTAAATCAACATAGATGTGTAAGTTAATCTTGTGATTCACAACATACTTAAGCCCATAATCAACTGTACCCTTCAAGTACCTCAATACATACTTTGCAACTAACAAGTGAACATGTCTCGGATCTATCAGGAACTGGATCAGGGTGTTCACAGAAACCTATATGTATGGTCTTGTATTCATCAGGTACATAAAAGAACCAATAATATGATAATACATCATGGCATCAATTGTCTCTGATGAAGCATCACACAGTAGCTTCAAGTTCGATTCCATAGGTGTGGTTATCACCTTACAATCCATCATTATGAATCTCTTCAGAATCTCCACTGCATACTTTCCTTGACTAAGGAATATCCCATCCATACTCTTCCATATCTCCATTCCTAATAAATAGTTGTTACAGAGAGAAATTCCTATGGCTTGGGGTACCACAACAGACAGCTTGACTCCAGAAATCAATCCTTTCCAATATGCAATATAAATTAAATATCTAACACTAAAGGATCAGACCTCGTACCTTATTCCGGATGGTTGAAGTAGATCCTCATTGAGCTTTCCAACTTCAGCTTGAATTGATAGATTACTTCCTCAACAACAAGTAAACAATACAAGCATACTATATATATTGGTGTTAAATCTATTCTAGCATATATGATCAACAATGTATAAGCATTTGAAATCATCCCATGGATAAAATATTCATTCAAACATACATTATTGGACATGAAAAGATATTTCTATTAATATAAAATCAGAGATTACAATGGATACAACCTCTGTCGGCATGTCTATGAATCGGAGAAACTGAATCCCCCACTTGGGCCTCCACCACCTCAATCCTCCATCTCTCGATAGCAAGCTCACAAGCAAAAGACAAGCTTGGGAAGAACACAAAAGTGCTCCAGGAGACAAAGGGATGCAGACTCAAGCACAAGTTTCGGCAACAATGGACTATAGTTTCTTTGCTTTCAATTATTTCATATGCCTTCTATGTACCATAGAGTTCCTTATATAGCTTTTCAAAGGGGTAATGAAAGGTCGAATCCGAGCGATCTCAAGACATAGAGAAGGCCAGGAGTCAAGTGAGTCGGATCCATGTCAAGGAAAACTCCAAAAGGATTTGGATTATGCACACATCCCAATGTATGCGGTTTTAGGGGTCAAACCAGCGTATATACGCGATTATAGGTTTAAAAGTCACATGTATTAATTTTCACATGTTTTTAGGGATGGTCAAGGAAACATCAAAGGACAAAAAATGGTCCAAGGGGTCTAAGGAGTCTGCAGAGGGACAAGGGAAGGCCATACAAGTGTGATTCACCTGGAGTGGTAAAATCAGCTATAACAATAGTGCATCATTCACAGGTATTTCATCTCGAACTCAGTTGTAAGCTTCTCCTTTGCATCTACAATGAGATCATCCTCTCCTATCAGAAATAGGGCATCAACATATAACAGGATCATCACCAGTCTTCTTCCTTCAACCTTGAAGCGAAGGTTGTAATCCACTTTACTATTGGTGAATCCTAAGCTCATATGAAAGTTTTCCATCATGCCATACCAAGTCTGGGGTACCTGTTTCGATCCTTACAAATATTTCTTCAATTTGCACACATGTTTTTTCCTGTCACATGTCTCAAATCCCAGTGGCTGCTCCACATACACTTCCTCTTCAACTACACCATTCAAGAATGTTGTATCGACGTCCAATTGGTGTACCTTCCATTTCATTACTGCAACCAATGCAAGTATTTATCTGATGGAAGTGTATCTCGCTATGGGTGCAAATGTATCCTTGTAGTCTATGCCTTCTTTTTGGGAGAAGAAATGTGCCACGAACTTTTCCTTATGTTTCTTAATGGTACCATCTGCAACATGCTTGATCTTTTAGATCCACTTCAAAGTCACGACATACTTCCCTTCTGGTCTCAAAACTATCTCCCAAACATCATTCTTTATAATCAATTGGTACTCCTTGATCATGGCATCCTTCCATTATTTATTTTCTGCAGCCCTCTTCATAGATGGAAGGTTCTTTGTCAATTATTTAACATAGCATGACCACATAGTTGTTGTATGGTTTAGGTATTTTCCTTTCTCTATGCATACCATCTAGAGCGCCATACGTTTTTGCATCTTGTAATAGCTCTTGTGCCCTTGTTGGTTTTCTATTACAGGAGTTCTTCTCGTGAAGTGGTTCTACAGGATAATGTGGTTCTTCCATGTCATGATCTTCATAGTCTTCTGGAATGGTTTACTTGTTGAACTTATTCAAATAACTAAGAGGGGGAGGGTGAATCAATTATTTCTAAAGCTAAACCCTTTTCAATATTTAAACCGTTATTATTGATTACAAATTTATAGTTATGACAATGCAGCAAGTATAACAAAAGGAATAATGATCATCAATCACACACACACATGATAGAGACAGACAAATATTCATCTTTATTTGAGCACCTACTCAAATGAGGCTATAACCTCTATTTACAAATTCCTTCTTGCGGATAGCACCAACCCTCATGTTTTTTCTAGCACCCACTAAAATAAAATTCTCCAGCTACTACTGGATGAAAGCACCAACTTCCACTTGTACAGGCTCCAACTTGTATAGAGAAGACAACATGTTTTTGCTAGCACCACCCTACCACCCTTGTTCCTTAGATTTAAACATGTTCATTACAATATGTAGAAAAATAGATATAAGAATGCATACCAACTCTGTTCTTGGTCCACTTTTGGATTTGCTTATGCACCTTTGTTCCCCTCATTGTCTATGTTTTGGCTATTCTTGAAAGAAATAAGAATGGTCTTTCATTCCACAATCCCCACTTCGACGATGATCCATGCACCAGTTCTTTGCCTACAGAGAGAACACCTACTTCTCTTCACCTGCATCCTCTTATACTTATCAATCTTTAAACCCTTCACCTGTTCATATGCCTGACTATTCGTTTTCATAACTGATCAAAACAGCTTGATTCCTTATGACATACAAGGAGTCCAATCGATGTGTAATCATGAGTTTCTACAACGCATATTTGCAATTTTTGCTTCTTCCACTATTTTATTTTTTCTGCAACCGTTAACTCCTTTCACAATTTTCCTTTTTCGGCAAATCATAGTTTCCATATGACTCCTTCCATGTTGTCGATTTCATGCGGCCTCTCTTCTCATTGTTGATCTGGAATAAGGCTTAACAAACACCTGCTTCCGCACATAATTTTCCACAAACTCCTTCCGACCAGTCGATTTCTTGTGCACCATTTCTTGATCATCGATCTTAGATCAGATATGGATTGCAGATCCTGGGTTTTCCAAATTTGTTAAACAACTTCCACAATTTCTGCTTTCTGCCTTATGCCTTCCGCATACCGCTGGCGGACACCAGATTGTGGAAACCCATATTATTTTAGACTTTGATTTCTCATCTTCCGCATTCCGCTAGCGGAATCTGGGTTGCGGAAACCCATATTATTTTAAACTTTGATTTCTCATCTTTCGCTTTCTGCCTTCCGCTTTCTTCCTTCCACATTCCGCTGGCAGACTCCGGGTTGTGGAAACCCGTATTATTTTAGACTTTGATTTCTCATCTTCTGCATTCCGCCTTTTGCCTTCTTTTGGTGGACTCTGGGTTGTGGAAACCCATATTATTTTATAATTTGATTTCTCATCTTCCACATTCCACCTTCCTCTTTCCACCTTACAGTTTTCTTCTGAACCATTGATTTCTTTGCAGATTCACTCCTGGCCGTCGGATTTGTTCATCAAAATTTCTTTTAAGCTTTGCGGGTTTACTCCTAATCGTCGGATCTCTGTACAAACCGTTGATTCTTCTGAGTCTTTTTCTTATTATTCTGACTCCTCTTCTTATCTAGATCATATTCTATGTTTTTCTATCATTGACAACCATATCACAATTTGATCTGTTTCCATATGATTGCAATACCTATCATGATTCCAACAATCTCGCCCTTTCACATTGATGGAAACCTTCAAAATATGGATGCATGTTGTACTTCTAATCACCAACTGTTTATCATCTATAGCAAAAACAACTTCCCCCCCTTAGACATCAATGTCAAAGAATATTCTATAGCACAACTCCCCCTATCAAAGTGGACATGTTAGTTGGAATAAGATATGATGCCCAACTTTTGGCGTAGATACTCAAACTGTGTATTTGGTAAGGGTTTAGTGAAGATATCAACAATATGTTATGTAGAAGGAATGAAATTCAATTGAACCACTCTATTTGTAACCTACTCCCTTAAGAAGTGATACTTAATAGGTATGTGCTTAGTCTTGTAATGAAGGAATGGATTTTTCAATGTACTAATGGCACTAGTATTATCACAATGGAGAGCAATGGGATCAACATATTTTACCTCCAAGTTTTCCAGTGTCTGGATCATCCAGAGTATTTGTGTACAATAGGTGGAAACATCAATGTATTCATCTTCTGTATTGGATAAAGATATCGAGCCATGCTTCTTACTTAGCCATGCAACTAAAGAATCACCCAGGAAGAATGCACCTCCACTTGTGCTCTTTCTTTCATCCAAACAATTTTCCCAATCAATATTTGAATATGCAGTTAACTGAAGATTTTGATTTCTAGGATACCAGATACCATAAGTCATTGTGCCCTTCAAATATTTAAATATCCTCTTAATAGCCACCAAATGACTTTGCTAAGGAGCAGACTGAAATCTTCCTACCATTCCAACAATTGCATTATATCAGGATGAGATGTTGTGAAGTATAAGATACTTCCTATCATTGACCGACACGTTCTTTGATCAACATCAGGTGAGAGATCATCTTTTATAAGTTTACAACCAACAACCATAGGTGTACTAGCGGATGATGAATCTTCCATCTAAAATCTCTTCTACATCTCCTTCAAATACTTTTATTGGGAGAGAAATAAACCTTCAGAACTATGAATGATGTGAAGACCAAGAAATAATGAAAAATTCTCCTATCATTGACATCTCAAACTCAAATTGCATGGCATTAGAAAACCACTAAACATAAGAATAATTAGTTCATCCAAAAATAATGCCATCCACATACACCAAAACAACTAATAGATTATCACCTTCAGATTTGATATACAAGTTAGTGTCAATAGTACATTTCTTGAATCCTTTGTCCTGTATATATTTATCTAGTCTATAATACCAGGATATTGGTTTTTGTTTCAATCCATATAGATCCTTCTTTAGTTTGCAGACATTGTTAGGATTGTCTGTTAGTTGAAACCCTTTAGGTTCCTCTATATAGACTTCTTCTTCTAGATATCCATTGAGAAAAGATGAATTAACATCGATTTGATACCCTTTGAAGTTCTTATGACAGGAATAGGAAAGAAACATTTTGATAGCTTCCAATCTTTCCACTGGTGCAAAAGTTTCATCAAAATCTTGTCCCTCAACTTGTGCATACCCCTTACAGACCAATCAGGCTTTATTCTTCACAATTTGTCCTTGTTCATTCATCTTGTTTTTAAACACCCACTTGGAGCCTATTACATTTTTATCTCCAGTTCTAGGAACCAACTCCCAAGTATTATTCTTCTCAATCTGATCAAGCTCTTCATTCATGGCTTTAATCCAATCTTCATCCTCACTGGATTCTTCAAAATTCTTAGGTTCCATCATAGATAGGAAAGCAATATGAGATTATTCTGAAGCTTTAATCAACTTCCTTCTTGTCTGAACTCCTCTATTCTTGTCACCAATTATATGATTTTCAGGATGATTCTTCTGAATGATTCTGGAAGGTGGTTTTGTTTCTGTCTGCTATCTTGAATATGTTTGAATGTTTTCACTTTCATCATCTGACTCTGAATCTTCTTTTTCTGATTCTTGGACCTATTCTTCCTTAACTTCAACTATATCTTTTGTATTTGGTTCAACAATGCTTATTTGAATATCTTTTACAGGGTTCCTTCATCGATTTTAATGTCAATACAATCAACCAATTTATGCAACCTCATTTTATAAAAAGCATATCCTTTATTGTTTGCAGCATATCCTAAGAATATACCTTCATCAGCCTTGTCATCATATTTACCAAGATGTTCATCATAATTTGTAATATAACATTTACGTCCAAATACTTTAAAGTGTTTGATAGAAGCAGGTCTTCCAAACCATAGTTCATAAGGAGTCTTATCAATGTTTGTCCTTAAATGAGCTTTGTTAAGAATATGGAAAAATGTGTGAATTTCCTCTACCCACTACGTCTCAGAAATATTCCGTTCATTCATCATTAATCTTGCCATCTATTGTACTGACCTATTCTGTCTCTCGACTAATCCATTCTGTTGTGGAGTCTCTATAATAGTGTATTCTCTTTTAATTCCATGATTATCACAAAACTCTTTGAAGTCTCCTGAACTGAACTCTCCTCCTCTATCAGAGCTTATTGCCTTTAGTCTCTTTCCTGTTTGATTCTCAATCAGAGCCTTGAAAATTTTGAACTTTTCAAATGCTTCATATTTTTCTTTCAGAAAAGAAACCAATGTGAGTCTAAAATAATCATCAATGATCAACATAAAATATATTTCTCTTCTTGTGCCTTCCTTTCTTGATGGTCCACACAAATCCATGTGTACTAATTGAAGTGATTTGTCTGTTTATGTGAAGTTCTTGGATTTTAACTGTGTGAGTCAATTTTCCCATTTGACAAGGTTTACAAACAGAGTCACATGGCTTTGATATTTTTGGAAGATCTTTTACTGCCCAATTGTTAACAAGCTTTATTATATGATGAAAGTTTAAATGTCCAAGTCTCTTATGCCAAATCCAGCTTTTATCATACTTGCTTAGATGACATTATTTTTTTCCTTCTTTCAAGACATAGACATTGTTTTATGTTCTTATGCCTTTTGCAACCAACTGTCTCGAGGGTACATATTTTATCTTGCAATCTTTAGAAGTGAAAACAACTTCACATCCTCTATCACAAACCTGAATGGCACTAAGAATATTATGTTTTGTTCCATCTACAAACAACACATCTTGGGATTTCCCTTTTCCATTACTCAACTTTACCATTCCTTTTCCTTTGATTTTCCCTGGAGCATCATTTCTAAAAGTTACATTTCCTGATTTATTTTCACTTAGAGACAAAAACTTACTTTTATCACCAGTCATGTGTTTGGAACATCCATTGTCAATATACTAGGGGCCTCTTTTCCCTTGAACAGAAAGAACTTAGCCACATTTTTTATTTTCTTTCTTCTTCCAAACTTTATCACTTTCAACAGAGTAATTCACTCTTGGGTCTGTTTTGTAATCCTTCAGATGACAGTTTGAAGCCTTGTGTCCAAAATTATGACAAACATAACATTCTGGTTCATTGTACAGTATATCAAAAGAGTTGTTATATCTATCATTGGTTATTCCTTTAGTTGTGAACTGAGTTGTATGTTGTTCTTGTTTACTTGATGTCTGTCTTGTTCTATGTCATAGAAATTGACTATTCTTTGATTGCATATTTCTAAAATTAAATGCATAGTGTGCAACTTTGTGGCCAAAATTAGAACACCAATAACAGTAACCATGGAAAACACTTTGGTACATGAATCTTGGTTGTCTTCCCTTTTGTTGACTTTGTTTCTGAGGAATCCTTGGTTGATAATTATGATATGAATTTTTTGTTCTAGTACTTGTTTCATTTCCTTTTGTTTGCACAGTATGTTCGCATTCTGACTGTTTACTGCTTGAACCTTCTTCAAATCCAAGACCTGTTTTTAACCATGGAGAACTTTCCTTACTTAGAATGTTGTTCAGTTCTTCTGAAGCTTTAATACTTGACAGATTTTCATGATACAAAGCTTGAAATTTCTCCAATTCTTTCCTAGCTATCACTACTTCTTCTTCTAAATCTTCACATCTCTTTTTCCCTTCTGTTAATTGTTGTTTTAGAATATATTCTATTTTCTTTTCCTTTTCTAATTCCAATTTTAACAACTAAATATCTTCACTTGGTTCTTTACCATTCTTTTCATACTGCATCAATAATTTTTTTTGTTCCCTCTTCTTTAGTCTGATTCTGTCAATCTCCTCCAAAGCACTGATTATTTCACCTTCCATATCAACCATAGCTTCTTCTTCTTTTAGGTCACTTCCTGTATATTCATTTCCAAAATATTTTATGGCCATAAGCATAAAGTTATTCAATTCATCTTCACAAGATGAATCATTGTCTGTTTCTTGTGAAGAATCAACATCATTTACACACATGCTTTTCTTTTTATATTTATCCTCTTTATTGTATTTCTTCACTGTATAGTTTTCTTCATCATCAAAAGTCCGCCTCTTTTTCTTATGGGGACATTTAGATGCAAAATGGCCTATTTTACCATAGTTAAAAAATTTAAAGGGCAGCTTGCCTTTGTATTTTCCTAATCTTTTCTTCAGTCTCCTTATAAATTTTGCCTCAGTCACATCCATTTCAGAATCAATGTTCTTATTTTATTTAAAGGATGCTTCTCTAGTGGTGGATTTATCTTTACCAATCCTCATTTCATAGGTTGTTAGAGTACCTAGGAGTTGGTCAATAGGTGGAGTTTTAAGACCACTTAATTCTTCTATTGCCAAAAATTTGGGAGTAAATATTTCAGGCAAATATCTTAAAATTTTCTGAACTAAGGATTCTTCATCAATCTTTTCACCAAGACCCTTCATATCATTCATAGTCTCTTCTATTCTTAAGAAATATTTACTGACATTCCCATCCTTATTCATCTTTAGCTGTTCAAATTTAAGTCTATATGTTTGTAGTTTGGCATCCTTTACTTTCTCATTTCCTTCATAACTACTTACAAGTTTATCCCACATCTCTTTCTCAGATTCAAGATGCGTCACCTTAACAAACTCAGCCTCTGCAAGACCACTCATGATAGTGTTCATTGATTTTGCATTAAAACTAAATTCCAACTTATCATCTCTGGAGGCTAGCACAACTATCTTTACATAGCCAGTGTCTACTACATCCCAAACATCAGCACCTAAGGACATTATATAGGTTCTCATGTTAACCTTCCATAAGGCAAAATTTGTTCCATCAAACAGAGGAACCTTATTGGATGAAGTCCCTTCATAACTTGTCATGTTTAAACTTACATATCTACCTTTAAATTAAAGGAACTCACTCTGAACTTATTCAAATAACTGAGAGGGGGGGTATGAATCAATTATTTCTAAAGCTTAAACCATTTTCAATATTTAAACCATTATTACTGATTACAGATTTACAGTTATGATAATGAAACAAGTATAACAGAAGGAATGATGATCATCAATCACACACACATGATAGAGACATACAAATATTCATCTTTATTTGAGCACCTACTCAAATGAGGCTGCAACCTCTGTTTACAAATTCCTTCTTGTGAAGAGCACCAACCCTAATGTTTTACCTAGCACCCACTAAAATAACATTCTCTAGCTACTACTAGATGGAAGCACCAACTTCCACTTGTACAGGCTCCAACTTGTATAAAGAAGACAACATGTTCTTCCTAGCACCACCCTACCACACTTGTTTCTTATATTTAAACATGTTCATTACAACATGTAGAAAAACAGATATAACAATGCATACCAACTCTGTTCTGATCCACTTCTAGATTTTCTTATGCACCTTTTTCCCCCTCATTGTCTCTTTTCTAGATATTCTTGAAAGAACTCAGAGTCGTCTTTCATTCTGCAATCCCCACTTCGATGACGGTCCATGCACCAGCTCTCTTCCTACAGAGAGCACACCCACTTCTCTTCACTCGCATCCTCTTATACTTATCAATATTTAAACCCTTCACTTGTTCGTATGCCTGAATGTTCATTTTCATAACTGATCAAAACCATTTGATTCCTTATGATAGATAAGGAGTCCAATCGATGTGTAATCATGAGTTTCTACAATGCATCTTTGCAATTTGGGCTTCTTCCGCTATTGTCTTTTTCTACAACTCTGACTCCTTTCACAATTTTATTTTTTGGCAAATCAGAGTTTCCGTAGGACTTCTTCTGTACTGTCAATTTCATGTGGCTTTTCTTCTAATCGTTGATATGGAATCGTACTTAACAAGCACATGCTTCTGCACATCATTTTCAGCAAACTCCTTCTGCGTCGTCGATTTCTTATGCACCATTTCCCGATCATCGATCTTAGATCTGATGTGGATTGCGGATCCCAGGTTTTCCAAATTTGTTTAAACAACTTCCACAATTTCAGTTTTCCACCTTCCGCCTTCTGCATTCCACTGGAGGACATCGAGTTGTGAAAACCCATATTATTTTAGACTTTGATTTCTCATCTTCCGCATTATTCCTTCCGCTTTCCACCTTCCACATTCCGCTAGAGGACTCCGGGTTGTAGAAACCCATATTATTTTAGACTTCGATTTCTCATTTTCCGCATTCCGCATTCCATTGGAAGACTCCGAGTTGCAGAATCCCATATTATTTTAGACTTGATTTCGTATCTTCCGCATTCCTCCTTCCTCTTTTATCCTTCCTCTTTCTTCCTTCTGCATTCTGCTGGTAGACTCCGGGTTGTGGAAACCCATATTATTTTAGACTTTGTTTTCTTATCTTTTGCATTCCTCCTTCCTCTTTCCGCCTTCTGATTTTTGCCTTCCGCTTTTCTTCGAAACCATTTATTTCTTTGCGGGTTATACTCATCATATTTTCTTTCAAACTTTGCAGGTTTACTCTTGACCGTCGGATATCTTTACAAATTGTTGATTCTTTTGAGTCTTTTCTTATTCATTCGAGTCCTCTGCTTATCTGGATCATATTCTATGTTTTTCCATCAATGACAAGCATATCACGATCTAATCTATTTCCATATGATTGCAATACCTATCATAATTCCAACATTATTTTATTGCCATGTCTTGGACTCTTGTTGCTTCAGGTTCTTCGAATTCTACAATAGGTATTTTTCTGTATCTAGAGTATGTTGAGTCTTCGTTGAATGTTACAGATCTGATGATATCGATCTTCTTGAATCCTAGAAAGTATATTCGGAGGCCCTTTGAAGTGTCATTGTATCCTACGAATACCCCCTTCCTACCTGAAGGATCTATCTTGGTCCTCTTTTCCTTTGGAATGTGTATGTATAATAGGAAGCCAAATATTTTGAGATGGTTGAATACTGGTTTCTCTCCTAAGAAATCCTCTTTAGGAGTCTTATTGTTGAGTACTCAGTGAGGAGTACAATTATGTATATACATAATTGTCCTTATTGCTTTTTCCCATAAGTGCATCAGAATATCCTGGTCATGTAGCATTGCTTTCGTTGCTTCCATTATTGTTATGTTCTTTCATTCCACAACACCATTCTGTTGAGGATTGTATGGGGTGATCAACTCCATTTTAATCCCATATTATCTGCATAGTTCATTGAATTCTTTCGATGTGAATTCTCTGCCATTATCTGACCGCAAAGTATTAATATTCCTCTCAATGTAATTTTCAACCAAGGATTTGAATTCCTTGAAATTGTTGAAGACTTCATTTTTCCATTTCAAGAAATATATCCAAGTTTTACGTGGGAAATCATCTATAAAGGAAACATAGTATACCTACCCACTTAGTCAGCTGGATGACATGGGCCCATAGACATCTGAGTGGATTATATCCAGTATTCCTCTTTATTTGATTTCACTACTTGGAAATGTCTTCTTTACCTTCTTCCCTTGCACACATCCCTTACAAACACCTTCATGTTTTGTCTAGATTTTTTGAAGTCTTGAAACTATTTTGCTTAGAGTTAGTAGTTCTACATACTGCACATGTGCAATCCTTCTGTGCCATAGTTCACTTGGTGCAATGGATTCATGAACTAATGCTTGTTTAGGTTGTACCTTCAACTTGTACAAGCCTCCCTCTTGCTCTCCAATCATAGTTGCATCAGCTATTGTCTTTCCTTTTGGCCACATTAGGACTTGGCCATCAACGAATGCAACTCTTATTCCCTTTTCATATAGTGAATATATGGAGAGAATATTCTTCTTCAATCATAGAACATATAGCACATCTTTCATCTTCAAACATTACCCAGATTCTAGCTCGTACGAAGCTTATCCACTTCCTTTTTGTGGGTATAGATAATCATACCCAAGTATCACCTTGTGAGGTGACTCATGCTCAAAAATATTTATGAATGAGTCTTTGCATCCCATAATATTTTTGAAATCCCCACTATCTATAATCCAATCATTGCTTCCATGTGAGATAATTCCTGTGAGTTATGAGATTAGGACATATTCTTCATCACTTGAAGAATCATCTTCTATTTTGAGTCCCTTTATTGTTGGTTGATCATCTTCAACGATGTGAGAATGATGTTTGACTTCTTGTTGAAGGAGCCTCTATTTCTGGGACAATCTCAGGATTAATGCCCCTTCTCATCACAAGTGTAGCATCAAATGTTAGAAGGATCTCTTCTGAATATCTTTTGTCTTTTGTGATGATGGTCCTCCATTTTGTTGTGATGGTGATCCTCCTTCTTTATATGATATCTTCCGGTGTGAATTGTGAGCTCTTGATCTTTACTTGCTCCCATCATCTCTTCTCTTGTTATGAGTCAAGCTTATTCTTTTGTGCATTCTTCCTAGAGTCTGCTGAAACTAATCAGCCTTCTTCTGGCACACATTCCTTGAATGAATGAATCCCATGATCTAGGGAGACCATTCAAGGTGGTCATAACAATCTCTCCTTATTGTACATTCTCTTTGATTGCTTCAAGTTGTTCATTGATTTGAGTAACTCTTGTGAAGTAGGATTGCATGGTATCTAATTTTTGTATATTCACATTCTTCAGCTGGTTCCTCAATGCCATCTTCTGATTGATGTTCTTTACTTCAAACAACTTTGTCAAAGCATCAAACACTTCCTTCGGTGTCTTCAATGATGACACATGGGGGATGAGATGATCCTTGGTATAATATGCAATGATTCTTTTGGATTTGACCATTTTATTCTCATGGATAGCCTTAGCCTCATCTCCCTCTGGTTCTAGAACTTCCTTACTGATATACTGATCCAAATGATTTTATTCAAGGATTAGGGAGATCCTGTACTTCCATGCTCGAAATTTGTTAGCTCCCCCAAGCTTATCCTCAAGCTAAGTATGATGAGTCATTTTGAAATGAGAACCTGCTGGCACCTCAACAACTCCCCTTGATTTTGTACAAAAGAAAGGGATACCCATGTAAATTTAGTAAATATTTAGTTTTTGGTTTCCTTTCTTCTTATCTAGATTGGTTTATTAGGTGATTTCATGGTTTTCTTTCTTTGATCCTTTCTTTGACCTTTGTAATGATAGTTCTTTGGTTTAGTTTTCATGGCTTTAAGGATTTGGTGATGTGGTATGTTTGATCTTTTCGATCTCATGCTAGATGGATAATATTTTCTTGATCTCATTTTGAACTTATCTGAGTCTATTCCATGTCTCCATTCATTTACATGGATTAATTGGCTCCTTCGACAATCTTACAAAGTTTATGTCTTTAAATGGTTAAGAAGGGAATTTTTGTGCATCAACATAAATTGGTTAAATATTTATGTGTGTTTGCATATTGAAGAAGTATATATTAAGGTTTGGAGATGAGGCGACGCTTTTCATTTTTTCTCAAATATTAGATTTATCTTACATTCTTGTATATTTGCAATTTTCTTATTAGAGTTGGATTTAATTATTTCTTTTTCTAAATCACAATTTTAATTAAATTCACTATTAATGAGAAAACTAATTTAATGACCAAAGTTCATTAAATTACATTTATAATTACCCTATTAATATTTTGATCTAAATTCCTATATACTTTAGTTGGTCATTAAAATTATATATATTGAATCTAAGGATAATATTAATTTGAGAATTTTATTAATTCATATATCAATTCTAATTATTTTAAGGTATTATATCACTTATTTCAAACCTTAACTTCAATTTTGATGAGATTATGGTAGTATATACATTGAGGATTAAGCCATATTTTAATATATTTCTAAACCAATAGGAAGCGGATCACACTATTATTTAAAGTGAAAATGAAAAAACAAGTAAAGTATATATTAAATGGCCTTTTTGATACACCTTTACTATTCTCAAACTTATATATAGAATCTTAAGAATACTTGCATGATTCATTTATCATTTTTTTAATATATTATTAGTCCCTCCCCTTTGGCTAGCAGGGACTCTATGCATTGGCTTGTCGTCGTTTTCATAGTTTTCATTAATCAACACATAAATTTATGTAATATTTCCTAAGTTTTGATTCAAGAATTTACGATATCATTTTATCTGACCAATCAATATCTTCGGCCTCTTTCCACACCGTTTTGTCCACCTATCAAACAATTGCACCTCTTATTTGGCCTCATATCTAGGCAAGGAGGAAGCTTTCAATTTCATTTATGTTTTAAAATTTGGCAATGTTCTCTTCAAACTAAACATAGTTTGCTCTATTTGTTTCTTTTGGAAGTAATGCTACCAAAATTGTTAGCATTAATTGTTAGCATTAGTTCTAAACATTATATTTTTAATGTTCAATGTGAGGCACCAATCACCCACCGCCCTATCTGGTAGAAATCGTCTACCGCCCTAATATTTCACTGCCATAATCATCCACCTTCTCGCTGCCATAATCATCCACCTTCCCAGCTCCCTAATCTTCCACTACCATTATCCACCTACAAAAATAACACAAAGCTTAAGATGGAGGTTGCTCCGAGTTACTTCCACAACCATTCTTTGCTTCCAATGCCATTCTTCACCTTCGGCAGTAACAAAAATTTCAAGATGGAGGTTGTTCTCACTTCCTTCAACTTGAGCTTTTCACTGCAACAACAACATGTGAACAAGCTTAATACATATGTGGAAAATGTAAATTCTTCTTTTTACCTAGTTTGTACTTTCTAGCTTATTCATATGAAGAGAATACACATCTTTTTTATGCTTCGGGATCTATCCAACTTCAATTAACCAAACATAGGCAAGTTCATCTTGTGGATTGATTTCTCTAAGGTACTCCCATCTTGTGAAGGAAAAGAGGATGGTCGAGAGGACGGTAGATCCATCATATTGCATAGCTAACGTATTCCCATCTTATGGAGATGAAAAAAGAAGGTGGGTAGTCCAACGTATGCACCTCTATTATCTCTGGTAGGCAATCTAAATTTGAAAAGCATGGAAAACTAACACTGAAGTAGTTTTATATAGATTGCTTAAGGAAATTGTTTTCACTAAAAGAAAAAGTACTTATTTCAAAACAACAACAACTTAACTTCAAAGTAGCTAAGATTGCTTTAATATTCAGAACTTTAGTATTGAATCTAGCTAGTCTTAATAGTGTTGAAGAATTCAAACTAGTCACAGTTTGAGGTTTACCTGCAAGCTGTCTTCCTAGACTTGGTCCCGATCATGCAACATAGGAAAAACATAATACCTTCTATGTCGAGAAACAACTCTATGTCTCCAATGGCTGTTGAATTTGTCCGCTCTATGAAACAATTGGAAATAGAAGTGGAAAACAAGATCTTTACCAGACGATCCCATAAGCTCCTTTCCCAATTGGAAACATAAGTGGTTTGTAATTGGCTGACTTTGAAAATATTCTCAAAGATATAATACTGAACGACCTTCAATAGAAAAATTGATATCAATCTCTCAAGGCTACATTCTCTTCAACAAAAGTGACTAACATGTCAAAACAGGATTGAATTTCTTGTTTCATTTAAGAGGCAGTGTTGGCATAGGATTAATATTTTAAAATCTCATACAACAAAAAAATATGCATAAAAAATCCTCAAATATTTCAAGCTTTGCTCACATATAGTTCACCTGACAAAACCAAATTACCAGACTTGGTTTGACAGAATATGGAGAGGTCGACAAATTCCTCGATGCAACTTATGAGCTTGTCCATTGGAATTCTCGTACTGAAATCATCAACACACAACAACCCAATTCAAGTTCTAATTTAATATTACCTCATCAACTGATAGTAGTCATGCATTGAAGAATTTGAGACAACTTTTCCTTTGTTGGATACATCTCTCGCCAAATTTATGAATAGTTTAACATGTCTCAAACCAGCCTTTTTTTTTGACTTAAAACAAGATGGTGGAGACTCGATATTTACAATACCAAAATTTATAAGTTTTATGTTAGCCAAAACCAAGCCAACTAAACTTGAGTTTAGGGCTCAGTCGATATTAAAATTTAATTTTCACTTTTCACACCGGCCACTTCTTCTTTTTCACTTGTTGGTGAAACTTGTCTATCTCCTGACTAGACAAGTTTATAAATTTTAGTCAGTCTTTTACTCGACCAAAATTACTTCGACTTACTTGTCGGTTCCCGACCGGTTTTTACCTCAACCACTTGTCACTTCGACCAAGTCAGCTGACTTCTTCTCTTCGACCAAGTCGGCTGCTTCGACCAAGTCAGTTGCTTTGACCAAGTCGGTTCACTTATTGTCTTCGACCAAGTTGGCTCACCTCAGTCGGCTGACTCAACCGACCACTCAAGTCGGCCCACTTTAGTCGAAATCTACAGAGTAAGTTTCTTAGTCTAAAGACTTAAGAAATTACAAATGCTTTTCACCTGTGAGTAAGATGAAGTAAAAATAGACACATTAATAAATCCAAAGAACTTATAAAACATATGCCCAAATATGTAGGAAGACTTGAGTCGACCAATGTGCTGTAAAACTTGGAACTTTCACGCGGTGAGAAATTAATGGGTTCTTTTGATTTTTCACTTAAGAGTAATTGTAAAAGACATTTATAGAAGTAAATCTGGAAATATGTGTGGCCAAATAATCGTGCATTCAACCATAAACTATTTTATATATTTAACCATGCGAAAATAACAAAGTATTACAAACTTGTCGATTACAAACTGGTCAGTCTAGACTTGTCGATCTACATAGCTTCAACTCTTTGACTAAATCACATGCACATAAGCTTGAGCTTCGACTTCTCTTTCTCACCCGGAGTTATCTCTATTGTCTAATGTTTGTTGTGTTTGTAAAATGATTTACAATTTGCTTCTTCTATTTATAGGCAACCTGAATATTGCTTCTACATGGGCCGACTGACTCACCATTAAAGACTGTAATAACTATCTACCTAACAACTTAGCTTCAGAAATAAATTTAACTAGTTTACATTGCCTACTTGTGGACTCTTCCTTCTTGTCAGACTGACAGACAAGATATTTGATTGGTACAGACTCTGACTGAGTCGGCTGGAAGTCATGTACAGATCTGCGAGTAATTACATTTTTCCAACACTCTCCCTTAATTATAAGCAGATGGGGTTTTTAAAACAAAAATTTACAAAATATTTCAGAGCTTAGACATGCTCTATTTATGACAGAGTTCACTGTGGAGAACTTGTCATTCCAAGATAACTATGCAGATACTGGAATGTGTCCTTTGCCAATGGATTTGTGAAGATGTCAGCAAGTTGGTCTTCAGACCTGCACAATTCCAAACAAATTTCCTTGTCGTTCACCAACTCTCTTATAAAATGAAACCTTGTGTCGATGTGCTTGGTTCTCTTGTGAAACACATGATTCTTTGATAATGCTATGGCTGAATTGTTGTCGCAGAAGATTGTTGTCGGTTCTTGATGGTTCTGTGACAAGTCTTTTAAGACTCTTCTCATCCAGACAGCTTGACATGCAACACTTGTTGTTGCAACATACTCTGCTTCAGCTGAAGATAGAGTTACTATGGGTTGTTTCTTTGAAGCCCATGAAACAACACCTGTACCAAAATGAAATGTGTACCCAGATGTGTTTTTCCTATCATCTATGCTGCCTCCATTGTCACTGTCAGTGTAACCAATGAGTTTAAAATTTTCTGAGGTTGAATACATAATACCAAGGTCTTTTGTGCCACTTACATAACTCAGAATTCTTTTACCTGCTTGCCAATGTGAGTCTTTTGGTGACTCCATGAACCTTGAGATTAGACTTACTCCATACATAATGTCTGGTCTTGTTGCTGTCAAATACATAAGGTTGCCAACAAGCCTTTTGAACAGCATAGGATCGACAGTGGATCCTTCATCATCCTTGCTCAATTTTCAACCTGTTATCACTGGTGTTGGGGCTATCTTGCAGTTAGACATGTTAAACCTTTTTAAAACTTCACGTGCATACTTAGACTGTGATATAAAGATACCACTTTCAGAATGCTGAACTTCAATTCCCAGAAACAACTTCATAAGCCCCAAATTAGTCATTTCAAATTCACTTTCCATGATTGTTTTAAAATCTGCTATGCCATAATCACCTGTAAATATTAAATCATCTACATACAAGCAGACAATTAACATCTTACCTTGCTCATTGACTTCGGTGTACAAATTCAGTTCACTTTCACTTCTGTGAAATCCATTTTCAATGAGATAGGAATCAATCCGATTGTACCAAGCTCTAGGAGCTTGTTTCAAACCATATAATGCCTTTTTTCAGCCTGTACACTTTATGTTCTTGACCTGGAACTTCATACCCTTGTGGCTGTTCCACATATACTTCCTCTTCTAGATAACCATTTAAGAATGCCGTCTTGACATCCATTTGATGAACATGCCATTTGTTTTGTGCAGCAATGGCCAAAACTATTCTGACTGTATCCATGCGTGCAATAGGTGCAAATGTTTCATTGAAGTCAATGCCGGGTTGATGTGTGAAACCTCTTGCTACCAGTCTTGCTTTGTGCTTTTGCACATTCCCATCAGCATCTTGCTTTGTCTTATAAATCCATTTGACACTGATTACATCTTTGTCTTTTGGTACATCAACCAGTTCCCATGTCTGGTTTTTCTCAATGCATTCTATTTCTTTATCCATAGCTTGTGCCCATACTTCTTCTTCAACAACTTCTTCAAATGTTAGTGGATCATATATAGGTGCAAATAATGCAAAGAGAGAGGATGAATTAGGTGTACCAGCTTCATATATCTCCCGCGGACTTCTTGTCTTCACCAGTTCTGTCGAGGTCGACCTCGATGAAATGCTTGATGGAGTCTGCTGTCCTCTTGGTGTGCTTGTTGGTGTAGCTTGAGCTGCTACTTGTGTCGATGGTCCTTGTGCTGAACCATGTCTTGGTGTCATGGGAGTCGACAGTGCTGCGACCAGTTGACTTACATGTGGTATTTGAACCACTTCCTCTTCCATATCATCATTTTCGACGTTCGACACAATCTTGACATTTATGTTGACGGTTCCATCCCATGATTCATTCTTGACAAATTGAACATCCCGACTGATTATCACTTTCCTTGTGACGGGATCATACAGCTTGTATGCTTTTGTGTCTTCTGAATAGCTGACAAAAATACATTTCTATCCCTTCTTGTCTAGCTTCCTTCTCAGCTCATCTGGAACATGAGCATATGCAACACAACCAAAAACTTTTAAATGGGAAACACTATGATTCATACCTGTCCATGCTTCTTGGGGAACTTTGTTCTTCACACTCTTTGTCGGACACCGGTTCATAATGTATATGACAGTTGCGACTACTTCACCCCAATACTCATTTGGAAAATGCTTGGCTGCCAACATGCTGCGCGCCATCTCCATGATGGTTCTGTTCTTTCTTTCGACAATACCGTTCTGCTGAGGTGTATACCGTGCAGTGAATTTTTTTTGTATGCCATGGGTCTTGCAAAAATTCAGAAATTCATTTGAAACATATTCACCTCCTTTGTCGGTTCTTAATATCTTGATGCAATGTCCACTCTGGTTCTCCACGAGTGCCTTGAACTGCTGAAAATAACTAAATGCATCATATTTATGTTTCAAGAAATATACCCATGTTTTTCTTGAGTAATCATCTATAAAAGTTAGAAAATAGTTGTAGCCACCAATGGATGATGTCTGCATTGGACCACAAATGTCAGAGTGCACAATTTCAAGTGGTGTGCGTGCTCTATATGACTTTCCGACTGGAAATGTCTCTTTGTGCTGATTGCCAAAAATGTAGCCTTCACAAACCCTCTCTGATCTATCGATCAATGGTAATCCCTTCACCATATTCTTTGTGTGCAGTAGCTTGAGCCCACCAAAATTCATATGTCCAAATCTGAAATGTCACAACCAGGATTCATCCTGAACTTCTGCCTGAAATGCAACTTGCAGATTAGCGCTGCAATTTTCTTTCTTGTCGAGGATCTCGACTGTTTCTTCACTTTCTGCCTTGAATGCAGCTCCTATATTTGTCTTCCCTTTTATGTCGGGAACTATCCTCAATGGAAACAAGCGGTTGCTTGTCATTGGAACTTTTTCTATCAGCTGGTTGCTTAGACGCTTTTCTTTGATCACACAGTGTTCATCTTCCATGTAGACTCTGTAGCCTTTTTGTAACAACTGTCCAATGCTTAACAAATTATGTTTCAGACCTTTGACATGGTAGATATAAGGGATATACTTACTCTCCCCCTGTTTGGTTAGAATATCAACAATGCCTTTTCCTAAGACAATAACTTGGACATTGTTTCCAAGTGTAACATCAGTTTTAACTGAAGTGTCTAGACTGGAAAACAGATTTAAATTACCAGTCATGTGGTTGCTGCATCCTGAATCTAGGTACCATATGTCATGTGGAATTTCTTGAACATCATTGCATTCAAGTGGAGATGTCGATGCCATTAACATTGCACTTGTCGAAGTGCCAATGCTGGTCGACTGACTTGGGCTTTGCCTTCCTTGGTCATATTGTTTCTTCCTACATTCATATGCATAATGACCAAACTTCTTATAGTAATGACATTGAATTTTTGATTTATCAAACCTTTGGCCACTTGGCTGACTTGGGTTCTGGTTATCTCCTCTACCACTGACATTTGCAGGACTTCTGCCTCATCCTCCTCTTGAAGAAATTCTTCCTCTGCCTCTGAAGTTGTTTCTCCCCCTGCCTCTACCATGGCTTATGGATGACTATGTTGCAAATGCACCTTCCAATGATGTCTATGTTCTACTAAGTCTGTGTCCATGATTGATGAGTGAAGCTTGCAGCTCATCAATGGTAAATGTCGACATGTTTGTGTGTTCCTCTAAGGTCACAACCAAGTTTTCAAATCTTGGGGGAAGACTTCTAAGAATTTTTTCAACAACCCTTTGGTCTACTATGGGTTCTCCATGAGATTTCAGTTGGTTTATCAACCTAAAAAATCTGGTGTAGAATGTGTCTACATTCTCTGAATCTTTCATGGACATATATTCAAAATATCTTCTCAGAATCTGCATTTTGGATGTCTTTGCCTTATCCAAACCTTGATAGGCAGTCTCCAATGTATCCCATGCTTCCTTAGCATTAGTATTTGCTGCTATTCTTGGGAGTATGCTCTCATGCATAGCTTAATGTATGAAAAATAGAGCTTTTCCATCTTTCTTCCTCTGTTCCCTCAAGACATCTTTCTCAGCTTGTGTGAGATTGTTATATGCTGTCATGTTTGCTGGTTCTACATAACCATGCTGGACTATCTCCTAGACATCTTGACCTCTGAATAAAGCCTTCATTGTTAAGGACCAATATTCATAATTCTTTCCTGTAAAAATTGGAGCTTGCAATGAACCAGAAGTGGAAGCCATTTTAATTTTTAATTAACTTTCCTTAGAAAATTAATTTCCACCTTTTAAGACAAGATTTGTTTCCTAAATCTTGGGCTGATATAAACCTTGCTCTAATATAAACCTTGCTCTGATACCAGTTAGCCAAAACCAAGTCGACTAAACTTGAGTTTAGGGCTCAGTCGATATTAAAATTTAAGTTTCACTTTTCACACCGACCACTTCTTCTTTTTCACTTGTCGATGAAACTTGTCTATCTCTTGACTAGACAAGTTTATAAATTTTAGTTGGTATTTCACTCAACCAAAATTACTTCGACTTACTTGTCAGTTCTACCGACCGGTTTTTACCTCGACCACTTTTCACTTCGACCAAGTTGGCTGACTTCTTCTCTTCGACCAAGTCGGTTGCTTCGACCAAGTCGGTTGACTTCTTGTCTTCGACCAAGTCGGCTCACCTCAGTCGGCTGACTCAACCGACCACTCAAGTCGGCTCACTTTGGTTGAAATCTACAAAGTAAGTTTCTACGTCTAAAGACTTAAGAAATTACAAATGCTTTTCACCTGTGAGTAAGATGAAGTAAAAATGGACACATTAATAAATCCAAAGAACTTATAAAACATATGCCCAAATATGTAGGAAGACTTGAGTCGACCAATGTGCCGTAAAACCTGGAACTTTCACGCGGTGAGAAATTAATGGGTTCTTTTGATTTTTCACTTAAGAGTAATTGTAAAAGACATTTATAGAAGTAAATCTGGAAATATGTGCAGCCAAATAATCATGCATTCAACCATAAACTATTTCATATATTTAACTATGCGGAAATAACAAAGTATTACAAACTTGTTGATTACAAACTGGTCGGTCCAGACTTGTCGGTCTACAGAGCTTCAGCTCTTCGACTAAATCACATGCACAGAAGCTTGAGTTTCGACTTCTCTTTCTCACCCAGAGTTCTCTGTACTGTCTAATGTCTTTTGTGTTTGTAAACTGATTTACAATTTGCTTCTTCTATTTATAGGCAACCAGAAGATTGCTTCTACATGGGCCGACTGACTCACCATCAAAGACTGTAATAACTATCTACCTAACAACTTAGCTTCATAAATAAATTCGACTTGTTTACATTGCCTACTCATGGACCCTTCCTTCTCGTCAGACTGACAGACAAGATCTTTGACTAGTACAGAATCTGACTGAGTTGGCTGGAAGTCAAGTATAGATCTGCGAGTAATTACATTTTTCCAACATTTTAGTTCATGTGAGCATTGGTTGGAGATAGATTTCATTGGGCGCCAACGTGTAATTCCAATAGATAGAGAAAATGCAGCTACACGACAAGCTTCTTCGTGGGATAGAATTGTGCTATGTAGAACAATATTTATTTTGTGGAAACCCTAGTAAATCGTGGAAGAGCTTTCATGCAACGAGGTAGCCACATAGAGAGGTAACCAGGAATCTCACACGATCTTTACTCAGAGATACCTCAATGATATTGTTCAATTATGATTCCACTTTTGGTGTAAAGAAACCATTCACCATACTCCTCATCACCAAATCTATCTTGAGATAGAGAGCCCCTGGACATAATGTTCAATGCAGTATTATTGCAAGGGTGATAAAATGAATCGAATCTTTTGGTCCCAATGGCTGCAAACTCTTGCCTTCGGATCCATCTTTAAATCTATTTTGAATGCCTCCTCTGAATCATATAGTTCTTTAGAGATAGGAATGATGGCCATATTATAGTGATTGTTGGGAGAACATGGGCAGAGGAGGGGTGCACGAAGAGGAGAGTCATAGGCTCACGTAAAGAGGGGGGCGTCAATTGCACAGAGAGAGGATAAAAAGGCCTCAGGATGGGGAGGGTAACATAGATAGATGTAGATACCACACAGATGGAGTAGGAGTAGATGTAGAGACATGGTTTTATATTCTAATTTTCAGAAAGTGGTCAACTATGAATCCAAGAAACATGCAACTCATTTCACAATTTGCAGAAGACTGGACCAACTTATTTGAAAGTTGTCGAAGCTGCAACCATTGTGCAAGCAAATTTAGGAAATACCTGGGAGGATAGAAATGGTTATGCAGGGCCTGGAGATATTCCCAAAGATATTATACTTCACGAAGCAACCGCTGTGGCTGAGGACTGCATAGATGAGATGATTTCCATGGGATTCGACCCTACGGCTTGAGGTGTATCCAACATGAGTGTGTTCTACAATTGAACTCGCGCTGCTACGACCTCCATCGCTGAAAGCCATCAACTATGAATGCAGCTCAGAAACATGGAACTGGGTTCACAATTTGCAGAAGGAATCGATGTATTTGAAAGTCTTTGAAGATGCAACCAACCATCATGCAAGCAAATTCAGGCAATACCCCGGAGGATAGAAACGGTTCTGCTGGGCACCTGATTCCTCAACCCAACTCAGTTCCAAGCTTACTATGAATTTCCAGAACTGAATGGGGGGCCTTGTTATAATGAGCTCAAGCAAAACAAGACATCACTCTTAGCTGCAAGTAATGGCCTCCAAGGATTGCCACGGGGACTCCTTGAACCTGTGCAAGCTGAGATTCTGGAAGCTTCTCTCATGCAGTTAGTGCATGGCTTAAACGTGGCAAACATGGCGTGTTTTTTAACAATGTTTGTAACGCATTTGGGAGTCGATCCCTAGTTTGGACATTTAGTTTTCAATTTTTAGAAGGTTGCGAATGGTTAAAATTGTCATTTTCTCTTAGCTACAAGCAATGGGCTCCAGGAATTTTCATGGGGACTCCTTGAACCTACACAACCTGAGCTTTTGAAAGCTGCTCTCATGTAGTTAGTGCATAGCTTAAACGTGGCAATCTTGGCGTGTTTTTTAACAATGTTTTTAAGGCACTTGAGAGTCGATCCCTAGAATAGACATTTAATTTTCAATTTTTAGATTATTAAATAATGTACATACTTCTATATTGCACGCTGCAAATGGTTAAATTATTTGCTTGTTTTATAAATCCCTCTCTATCTACTTGTTATACAAATCTACTTGTTTTGATTGCAGTGCTCAATGCCAAGAGATCTCATTGTGAGAGACAACTCATTAGTGGTACGCTTCGTATCCCAAGAAAGAAAGGAAATGAGAAGCTTATGTTTTTACGTTTTAAAAGCTTTACATGTTTAAAAAGATGGAAGTTTTATAATTCCCAAAACAAAGAAACAAGTTCGATTAAAATAGTTATATATATATATATATGTAGTTCTTCATTCTATCAACTAAACTACCAACGTAAAATAAAACTAAAACAAAATCAAATTAAAACTAAAACTAGAGTCAAACTATAATCTAAGTAAAGCTAAGAAGATTAAAACTAATGAAATCTCGACTTCCCGATGAAATTGTAAATGTGATTTTCTGTCAATAAAATTATTTGAATGATTATTCGGTGGGTGCGCTCAAACAAGTGAAAAGAGTGGTATCCTAATCCAACACTTCCCCATCCTCAACGAGTTGTCTAATCCATCGGTGCAGTTGTTAATTCAATTGTCTTAGGGTTATTCCAACACTTTTGCGATCCATTCCAACCGTTTAGCGATCGATTCCACTTTTGTTAAACATGGTTTAATGATATATTTCATTATTCGAGCTTCATGAATATCTCAACACAACTTCGTTATTTCATGGCAAATACCAACAACGGAAATTCATGTTTGTTTCTTGAAAAAACCTTCTTTCGGATAGCAACAACGATCTCACATAGTTAACTGGTTATTGTTATTCTCAATCTATCAAATCTAAACCCTAAACCATATCAACCGGACCTTTAAATTAAGCAGGTCTTGTCTTTTTCTTTAATCATCTAACCTCGAAAACTACAAACCTAGTTTTCACGCCATCTACACTTATACAAAAATTTTATAATAAATTCTGCCCTCCTTAATGACAGGAACTTGCTGCCTTTAGCAACTCCTCTTGTTTTGACCTCGAAAACTACAAACCTAGTTTTCACGCCATCTACACTTTATCACAAAAACATACAAAATTTTTATAATGAATTCTGCCCTTAAGGACAGGAACTTGCTGCCTTTCGCAACTCCTCTTGTTTTGAAATTGTCTTACTTCTTTTGGCTAAACTTCATTCTTTTAATGTTTAATAATGACTTTGATAAGTTAGCCATAGAATTTGACGTAATTCTATACATATATTTACGTATAATAACATTGTGATTATCTTTTGGCTTTAATATTTTAACATTTCAATCCAGATGAACGTTTCATTCTTATCAAATTTCAAAGCTGGGTTTGTAATAAACGTGTAACTATTGGAGGCATTACTTTATATAATTTTATTTTGAGTTCTCATTGAGTTATATCATATATTACTATCTTTCACATTTTTTTGCGTCGAGAGGCGTTTTGTAGTCCAGTGCGAGGGAGATCTTGTAAATAAATGTTGGCCACAAAAACAAGCTAATATAGGGGAAATGTTGTAATGTTCCTACCTAACAAAACAATAAAAATTAGAAATTTAATTATCTGCCAAAAAAATGTCAGTCACAAAAACAACACAATGTGGGGGGAGATGTTGTAATGTCCCTACCTAACAAAATAATAAAAAATAAAAAAATAAATTATCCACAAAAAAAAAATGTTGGCCTTGCACATGGTTTTAAAACCATATGCAAGGCCTCCTAAAAACCCACGGTTTTATTGTACATGGTTTAGGAGGGCCTTGCAAATGGTTTTAAAACCATGTGCAAGGCTTTTTAAACAACCCATGGTTTTATTGTACATGGTTTAGGAGGGCCTTGCAAATGGTTTTAAGACCATGTGCAACGCCTGCTAAACAACCCATGGTTTTAGGAGGGCCTTACACATGGTTTTAAAATCATGTATGGGGGATATGGTGTAATGTTCATTCCTAACAAAATAAAAAATAATAAAAAATATTTTATGTTGGCCATAAATACTATTAAATATTAATAGTAAAAATATTATATGTCAACCTTAAATAAAAAGACGTGTCTTTTAGTTTCAATCAAATCATTGGCTATATATAAGACACAACAAAATTGATAACTCCTTGAGTGCAATACTTAAGAAGAGGTTTACATCTTGAGATATTTTATCCCTTTATAGGCTTGATAGAGCCTAGGATTTGGTTCTATGCTTGTATAAAGAAGCACACCAGCCTTCTTGGAGGATACCATCTCAAATTCATTAAAGATTGCCACCTAAAGAAGTTGAAGTTGAAGATTAACATGTGTTGTCATTATGTAGCACATTTGTTCACTCAGGTTTTTCAGTGAATGTTGTTGCAATCAATTGTCATCAAATTGTGTGAAATCACATATTTGTTACCTTGAATCAGGAATAGTGTTATATCAAATCTCCATTTGCATTAATGGAATTAAAAAGGGATTTTAATACTCTTTGACGATTGTTCCATTTTTTTTAATATTCCTTTTTATTTTTTATAATTGCGGGTTTTCAAACTCAAATTTGGAATTTAACAAAATGTAAACTTATTCTTTTTCTTTTTTTGTAAAAATGGCAGAGTTTGTGTGTAAAAGGTGGCCTTAATTCGAAGCGTAGAAAGAAAAGATTTAGTGGCAGACAAAATCCAGCCTCAGAGGTATCTTGAAGTGTTTCTAAAAAACTGTTGGAAATGACTGTTACGTGGTGCTAGGATCTCAAACTTTTTAATTCTTTATCACATCTAGAATATATCTTGTTACAGTTTTGAAGAATCGACGTGGATAGTAATTAAGAGGAGGAGCAACCACGCAATTTTACTCAACGACCTTAATAAAATTTATGCTTGGTCTTGTAAAAGAGAGAGGCAAGTTATCAGGAATGATCAACTAGTTGTTCTTTACCAACGCCTCCACGAATTTTTATTTTGAAGATTGTAGAAGTTGAGCTACATTTCCTTTATTTCATCAAGACATCTCCACGCAGGCTTTGATATTTACTATAATCAGGATATTTTTACGGTCAAATAGAGGTTTTGTGAGTTCGCAACAGTTCCAAAAGTATTAATTTCCACATTGATTGCTTTATTTGCCATGATATCAAGAAATTAAGTGGTGTAGCTATTATTTTGGAAATTGTTATGGTCTCATTGCTTATTTTGTGGGGGAAGGCAGGGGAGTGCCGCTATGTTCAACAACAGCACTAAAAACTTCACGAACAACTCAAAAACAACCTACAGAAAAGATTTACATTGTTGGTTGCGACTCATTAACAAAGTTCACAAACTTAATTTAATTTCTACAAGACTATCGCATCTCGGCTGCTACTGCTAACAGTACCCAGTAGAAGGTGTTGCAGCTGTCTGTTATAGCCGGCAACAATTTATATGCTTAATTCAACTAGCTGCAACCGCTGACGTCACTCATAACTCATGCACAACTCTATTGCAGCTCATTATTTTTCATTGATTTGATGACCCCTACGTCCAGAAACTTATCACACACATTCTACTGAATAAGTAAACAATATTCACACTAAAACACGAGCTGTTACAACAACTTGATATATAAAAAAAATAAAACTCAGTTTTTTCAAAAACAGAGTAAAACACAGAATTACACAAGAAAATATTAGAGTTTCAACTCTGTTTCTATTACGCTCTGCTGTTCATATTCAGCGTATCAAATATGGTTTACAAACTAGGTACATATAGGATTATGGTTAAATCGGTCATTAAATACAAGATGGCCCTTCTTTTATACAAAAACAGGATTCTCTATGAATAATTTACTGTCTGTTACAGTCTCACAGAGTTTGAAAAAATGCGTTGCCTCTTCGGAGAATAGATCCGCTTAGCTGAGATATAAAAATGGTTTTTTATGATTTAATAATTTTTTGTTTTGTCAGGAGTTGAGGCGGTGTGGCAGTGCTGTGACTCTTTAGTGTTGCGGCGGCCACAATCTAAACAGTGATGACTTTTCAGAATTCCGGCAATTGATGTTTCCGCTTCAAAATCTGTTGCAGCCGGTGGAGTAATTAACAGCTCCAACATTCTCCCCCTTAATTACTGCACTAAATTTTTTTTTTTTGTAACATTTGATTTATGTTATAGCTTACAAACCCCAATGTTTTTTCTACGAAGTTCAAACAAATCTTTTCCCAATGGTTTTGTAAACAAGTCTGCAAACTAATTTCTTGATGTGCAAAATTCCACAATATCCCGACGCTCCTAAGTTGGTTTACCTTGCCCGAGGTAGGAGAATGCATGTTTGTGTATTTCACATGATTGCAAAACAAAACATTTTATAATTGCTTCTACATAATCAGGGATAATTTTAGGGGCGAAATTTAGCTCAGTGGGCTATTTTTCCATGTTTTTCTCCCAAAAAAGATTCGCCTTTTTGCATTTTTTGAAGCCTTGTTTCGCCCAATTTTGATGGGGTAAAAATTTTTCACCCTAAAAACCCCAAATTATTATATAAATGATATAAGATCCTTGGAAATTAAAATATTTTTTGAAAAATATCTCCAATCATTTTATAGTTGGTGTTTTAAGAATTGGTAATATTCACCAACATTTATACACTTTTAAATAAGTATGGTTCCTTAAAATCATCCCTGCATAACATAGATATATTTGTGCAGGTGAGGGAAAACTGGGTATTGTTTTCCCTAGGTTTCCAGATACTTTCAGAGATCATTCTTCGTTATGAGGGCGCTTAGGACATAGATCAGAGAGCCCATGGGAGGACAAAGAAGAAGAGGACTCAAGTCAAAAGGTGAGGTGAGTGAGGAGGGGAGACGTAATAGCAATATTTGTAGGAGAAAACCATTGGTTCTATAATGATGGGAATGAGCCTCTCTAAATCGTAGCCATTGTAGACATAGGAAACCCTCATAAATGGCTCGAGCGCAAGAGTTACCGTGTAAGCATCCCGACAAATTAAGTAATGCTAATATTCAGTTAGGTATATGACAAATTCTTTCGTTTATTTTAGAAATGACTATATGCATATTGTACAACCATTCTCTTTGGCTGGCCCTCCATTCTAGTTGCCTTTGTCTTTACTGCCTAACCCCCTTCCTCCGATGAGACAGGTAGACTAAGTGGCCTAGGTGGACCGTGGGAGACTGGGAGTGTTGATTCAAATGATTCTGACCCCAGTAAATGAATGGAAATTGGAATAAATCCTAGAATCTTGGACTAACTAGTATAGGATATGATTCATGAGCACAAACAAAGGGCAGCGTGCTGCTGGCCTGCTACCAAATATCCGTCATCCCATTCTTATGGTGGTCATAATAGAAACGTCTAGCACTAGGTGAAACCTTGGTCTGGAAACTTACATACCCATTGGAACAGGTTAGGTTCAAATCTAGCAAAGATTGCTCAATGCATTGTAAATTGCAACTTGTAAGTTCTAACCCAAAAAACAACACCATTAGTTTTTCCTTACAAAACCTTGACAGTGGAGGGTTATCAAATCAATTCACCATCCATAGATATGACTCATGTATGAGTATTTCATTTCACATCATATACTCAAATACTCAAGTGACTTATAAGTTGTGAGATCATGTGACTCAGTGAACAATAAGATGACAGATGAAAAATCGAGTTGGCAGGTGGCATCATCTCATACCAAGATTTAATGAAGTTGGTGAATCAGTAATGCATGATAATGCCATTAAATGCTTTGAAAGTGAACATCGAATCGTGAGTCACAATCCTGACTCACCGACTTGAACTTGACACTAGGAATCCTAGTGGCTCATCGTTGTCCGTGTCAATTGGGACTGACATCCTCATCCATGATCGGACTATTCAAGGGCACTTGGAAATACTTTGAGTCCCGACTCTCCCATAGTCCACTGAATCCTTGGATAGGAAAATTTTGTAGCTTCCCTTTTGTTGCAAATTTACCGAGGCTTACTCAATTTCATTATTGAAGTGCTAGAAATGAAACTAAATTTTTTTTGCATGGTAAAATTCCTTGTGGCCTTCTATGACGTTTAAAATGGCCTTTGAAGGGCTCTGAAGGCTTCAAATTTGAATCCTAAGCGCAAGATTCATCGAACAATATGAATTATTAGATTGTACTAGACAAAGCAGACTGAAAAAGTTGGTGAAAGTTGAAAATAATGATAATAATCTATTTAGCCAGATAATAATAATAATCTATCTAGTATGACGAGGATAATAATAATAATCTATCAAGTCAGACAATACTAATAATTTGTTTAGCGAGATACCAAATTCCTCTTTGTTTATGAATCAAGAGACCACAAATTAGGTGAAAGTTGCTAAAAATAATAATAATTTACTTAGCCAAACACTGAATTCATGTATGAGAGATGTACAACAATTTGACTACCAATATGCATAACGATTTGATTGCCAAATTCTACATAGGTGTACATACACCCTACCCTACCCCTCTAGATTTGAAATTTTATAACACATTTTCTTTAACCTTGAGCACCCGAGTGGGCCTAATGGTTAGGAACATGTATTATCTCCCTAGAGGTCATAGGTTCAAAATCGGCAAGGGTAGAGTTGTTCATTGGCCCATTGTGACAAGGCTCGAAGCGTAGGCGACCATTGGGGTAGAGGCTCACCCCGGTGGGATTTGGGACGTCTTGGCCCTTGCTAAGTCACAAGTTATTGGTATATCTGGCTTGCGAGATTTTGGATATACTCTTGGGAGGTTGTTGTTCCCATAGTTTAAAAAAAATAACATGTTCTTTAACCTTAGACCCATTTTGCTCACAGTTGTAGCGATTACAATTGTCAAAAATCTTGGATGGATACAAAAAATACTCTAAATTCCTATTATTGTTTTAGATTTTGACAATGTTTTTACTTTTATGATCATAATTTTCTTTTTTACTTTATTATTATCTTTTTTAATAAACATTTGTTGATCTTGACACATTTTAGTATTTTTTTCCAAGGGCAACTTTACCACAAAACTCAAGGCTTGAACTTATGACATATCACATACTGACAAAATGTGCACACGTCTTACCAATTGAGCTAACCTTTGAAACTACATTTTAACATATATTAATATGTTTAAATTCTATTTTCAAATACCTACCTAAAATATTCTATTTTCTATCTTCTACTGTTTTAATTGTAAAATCCAAATATGGAAACCGTATGGAAGCAAAAATACCCTTCCCTAAATACAGATACTCAAAAAAAACTTTATGACAATAAATAAAATTGAGACACCGAATAATAAAAAAATTCTTTAGAACATAGGTATTTAATTAAGGATTATATGCAATTGAAATTCATATTTGAAATAAGAATTTCGAAGCTCTCCTCTTAAGGATTATTTATCTCCATCATAACGATTAAACTTCTTATAAGTCGATTAGGAGGAAGGTCTGAAAGCTGATTAGAAAAATCTATTAAAACTTATTGGTTTCATAATCTAAGGGTATGAGAGTTATGTTTTTAGATTCTTACATTTTAAGTGAATAGTTTGATTTAATGTGACACTTTAATTGAATAGCTTGATTAACTCATGTGTAGCCATATTGTTACATTGTTGTAGTCACAACAATCCCATCTCATGCAAGGGAAAAGATCCCTTAGATAGAATTTTGCTTTAAAAATTTTGTTTGTTTTAGTTGATTTAGAAAATGTTACTTCATAAAAGATGCAAGAGAAAAATCTCAAAGTTAGACAATTGTTCAATTTCAAACTAAGCTTAATAAAAGGTCCTATAAAATCAAAGAAAGTTGGTAGTTAGAAGTCAGGACATTTTAAATTACGTTCATAATTTCTTTTCTGATTTCCAATGCCCGATTCTAGCCATTTTGCTTCGAAAGGTGGAATTCGTTATTATGAAACAATGGTCACTTTTTACAACCCGACTCTCTGACTCTGACTCTTCGAAAGTCAGAAGTTGGAGGAAGTCATTTTATTATTTCTCCTACACTCTCCGACTCCAAATGATTATTGCTTCCACTTTTCAGAAGTCGAAAGTCGAAAGTTGAAAGTTCACTTAAATTCTTGTTATATTTGTTTCGACTTTCGATTCCCAATTTTTGGGGTCTCATTCTCAAAAAAAAAGTGTCAAAATTTCAAATTTGTTATGATTTCATATAAACTTACATTAAAATCAATTTATGATTTAAAACTGCTAAATTTGACACTTTAATGGATTGACTAAGCCCTAATGTGTACATTAAATTGATTCAAATTTTGAAATCCACCCTCCCTACTGTGTGAAGCATCCACCCTATGAATTCACATCAGCTTAAGATTTCAAAGCTTTATTTTCTCAGCTTATAGGTGTTTTATTGTTTGTCAAAAATTCATTGATCTTTGTAAAATAATTTATGTGTATAATCATGTTTCGCACATACCCTGCAATAATCTAGAGAAGAATATGGCTAAGGGAACTAGGGCTAAAGCATCAGCTGAAGATTGGAAGACTAGCCTTAATTTCATATTCTTCTCTGATACCGACACAAGGGTATCTGACACCTTATGTCTGGATTGGGCTAGGATATATGTTATTTTCAACAAGGATGACTTCTCTGATTTCAAAGAAGACACTGATATTTATGAAAACATTAGCAAATCAAAGTTTCATACGATCGTCACACGCCCATCAGTACTCCTGTACACAGACTTAGTGAAATAGGTAATAGATTTCACTGATATCCCCACCAACACCTTCAGATATTCCAGCCAATAAGTGTTCGCTAACATCAATCTGAACACATTTTCCAAGATATATGGATTGAAGACCGCATAGCGATTACTCACACAAGATCTTATACAAGCTTCTAGAAAACAAGATTGAACAAAAATTATTATTGAAAAGTTGGATGATTGACCCCGGTACATTAATTATTAGACCAAACCAACAATATCCTATTATCTTGCTAAGAGAACCTTACAAGTTATTGGCGGAAATGCTATGCAGATTCTACAGAGTTGAAAACTCTCAATTTTTGAAACTGGCATGGGCACCACCAGCTTACTACATTGTGACTATGGGTAAGATTTTCAACTGGCCTCAAATATTTTCAATTACATATAAGGATTCTATCCTACAAGAATAGAAAACCCTAGCAACTAAGAAACCTACATTTTTTTTGTCAGCATATGTTATGGATGTAATATGTGCTTCATTTTCTTATCCTTCTATGAAAAGGCACTCGACAAAGGAGAATCCACCCATTCATATTTATTGCTCACTTCTGTGGGAGGACAACTACATACTTCACATTTATGATATATGCAATCATTTCTTTGGAGTTGTATATTTTTCCATATTTAAGAAGAATGCACCCTGGTTATCTGAGAATACCCTATCCCCAGCTCCAACCATGGGGGATTAGTATTGCACATAATCCTTCACATACTTTAGGATATGGGGAAGAAAAATTGTTCACTTGTTTCCCAATATTTTTCAAGATAGGATGGCTTTGGTAGAGATAGCTTTCCAAATAGTAGTGGATGGTGTTCACAGCCAAATTTATGCAAATAAAAGAGGGGCATGGCCCAAATTTCTATTGTACATTAGACATTTGGAAATACAGAATGCAGAACATGGAAATACCATTTCCAAGGAAATATTCAATTTGAAACTAGGATTAGTCGAAACAAGGATGCATGAACCCAAAGGATTCATCCCTAGGTTATTTACTCAAGCATATTTAAAGAAAAAACTATATCCATGAGACAGAGCCAGATGACCTAATGTTCCAAGGGATTCATAGTTTTGAAGAGTTCACAAGCAAGGTCAGTAGTCTAGCTCAAAGGATGCTTATCCATGAGGCACAAAAACAGTTAAAATTCAAAGTAATGGAAGACATAAACAAGTTATTTGAGCAGAATGAAAGGAAGACAAGGGAAGAAATGTAGGGAAAAAGTAAAGATATGGAGACTTCTCCTAACATTTCCAAAAGTGAAGAGTAACATAAATTATAGAAGAAACGGGGAAAACAACCAATTATTGATCCTCAACCCACTTCTCCTCTTTCTAAGTTGAACATTATGATGCAAAGGTCCTAAGACCTAAACGTTAAGACTACATATACCAAATTAGTTTATAATGTTGAATTTGTTCCCAAAGTCTTACCTAATATCTCGATTGTCTGTAAATATAGAAGGAAAAAAAAACTCAGTCAACCATTTCCTTGTTTGGAAATCAGTGATTTTATTGATATGGAAATGGGACAAATGAATGAAGTGGTTGATCCCACACCAGTAGTTCTAGAGCTTATCTAACTTCAATCCTTAGTTCCAAAAAGATAAGAAATGGTAAAGGAAGTGAACCATCAGAAAAAGATGAAACCACTATCAATACTCAAACTACCTTTTTGATTCATACCCCCAAACAAGATCCTATAGTTGAACAAGCTTCACTAGTATCTGAAACTACTTAGCAAATTCTGCCATCTATTAAAGATAACACCCTTCATTTGCGAATCTTGGAAGCCACGCCTACTCAAGAAGCCAAAAATCATATAGTTGAACCTACTGTCAGCATTGAAAGACAGACCAATCTCCTTGAACCTTCCCAAACAGTCACCACTAACCATGACCAATAACAGTCTATCATCAACACTTCCCAATTGCTAAACTCCATTGAAGAAGAAACTCTAGCCTTCAGAGAAAAGGCTGTAGCGGTTTTAGGACATTATGATTTTAACAAGAGCTAGAAAGCAGTATTCAAAAAGGGTTTCAATGTGATCATAGAAGGCCAGGTTCTTGAAGGACCAGTCACTAGTAAAATTATCTGGAAAGCATCATCGAAGGATCCACAAAGTGGAGCTATTGAGGTAGTAGCAGCTATGGGAGATTTTGCAAGTGCCAATTTTTATGTAGTTTCCATTTGAACAAGACACTTGATGAAGATAAAGAAAAGACTTTGAAAATTCAGAATGAAAAGGAAACCTTAAAAGAAACCCTAAACCAACAAATTGAGCAACTCAAAGCTCAACATAGTATTGAAATACAAGGATTAAAGGACCATATTAGTCAGTTGACTAATCAAAAAGATATTGAAGAAGTTAAAGTCATCAAACATGCCATAGAAGTGGTTGATCTTGAGGCTTAGTTAGAAGAGAATAAGGAATATCAAGCCTCCTCTGTATTTTTTAGAATCATTATACATGAGTTTTGAGATGAATCTATTGCTTGCAATGAAAGTCTTAAGAAAACAAAGAATTCATTTTTTCAAGGGCTTAATCAAATATAGGAAGATTATAACAACTTTAAATGTCTTTTGGATTTACTAGCAGATCATGTTAGTTGGAGAAAGACAACAGATTCAGCTTTTGATCAATTCCTGAGTGGCAAAAACATATCCAAATTGATCATCAATACCTACCTTGGCTTGACTCAACAAAGATTGAAAGAGTCGAGATATTGATAAAATGATGGGAAATAACATGTGATAGTGTAGATTAAGTTGTTACTAAAGGTTAAAAACTCTATGTAAGACACTGGATGTTAATAGATGAGATTATAGAGATGCTTTGCATGCAAATATTTGATGAGCTTGGTCATTCAGACATAGCCAATCTATAGATAGCCTCAATTGAATATCAAAGAGAAAATCCAATCTCTACGATCCAAAATCTATCTCAAGTAGATGTTTCCTCGTTCAGTCTATTCACCAGTACTCCAACTCAACTTCATATTCGGTTTACAAGGATTCCTAAACAGTTGGTATATAATATGATTCAAAAAAAATAATGTCCTTATTATGTAAATCTCAGCTTCAGTTAGAACATGTGAGTTATTCAGATATCACCAAGATGTTATATGTCCACTTGAAGAGGAAAAACATTGTTTATGGATCTTGGTAGTTCAAGTCTTAGTAGATGTATAAGTTAAATGAAGTTGTACTCTAAATTTATGGGAGCCAAAATTGCATTTAAGATTGAAAACGTTAAGGGTTAAGGGATCTTTGGGAGGAGGAATTTTTGGTGATGGGGGAGATGTATTGAAGAATTGCTGGTGTAATTTCTTGTACTAGATTTGTGTGATCTTTTTCACTTGTTCTACAACTAGTATGTGATTTATAGTAGACTGGATAATGTTAGATGGGATGAATTGTTCTTACATGTAAAGATTTTACAGATAATAATAAAGTTTCCTTTGTTATGTTATGTCTTCCATTGAATTTATAATTGTCATGTTAGAATATCTTCAAGGATAAATTATCATTTTAGGTTTTCATGTTTTGATGAATTATTATCTCTAATTTACAATGAATTTGTTCATAGAATTAGTCCCGATGTTTTATTTTGAAGAACTCTTTGACGTAACAAGGAATTGATTTAATTAAATTCCTTATTTTTAGTTGTAACTTTCTTTTTTTTTCAGGAAGAAAAAGCATGTCCTTTTTATTCTTATTAGGAATCAAAGGGAATTAATAGCACCCACCCTATAAGGGTTACATCACAGAGAGAATACAACTAATCAGGAGAAGTAACATCCAGTAGCAGATGGGGGGAAAGGCATGCAATAGAGTGTATATTCCCATTAGTAATCTGTCTCATCATAAGGGGGATCGATCTCATCCAAACCCATCTACCGTGAACCAAAGGGATCAGATCAGCGATCTAAAAGATGCCACTCAATGAGTAGCAGAGCAAGAATCCAATTGAGGAGTAATCTCCTCGTAACATGACTCAAATGAGCTGAAAGGTGTCATATGAGGCCAAATGGTCATCCATAAATTCGAAATAACAACCAAATCCTAGAGAAAGAGTGAGAGCAGTTTTAGATAGACGGTTTGCAATCCAATTGTGTTCATGGTAGATATGGCTGAATGAGAGATCCTGAAAGCTTGAAATAAGCTTTTGAGATTCCCGACACCAGTGAAGAATTTTTGGTGGGGAGAGAGCAGTGGATCCCTTGGCCCAATTGATGATGACCTGTGAGTCACCGAATATGTGGGATAAGGGGATCCCCATCATCTGGGAGGAGTGCAGAAGAGCCCACAAGCCTAGTAATTCTGCTTTTGTATTGGAGCCATCTCCAACCCCCAGCGCAAAATCCATATGGCGAGTCTCATTTATGAACAAGCTATATCCAATGCCTGCTGCTGAAGATGTAGAAGCACCATAAAAAAAACCACAAGGGAAATTAATGCAGGGAGGAAGCCCAATCTGTCTAGATTTTTTGTGACAATCCTTTATGACAGGTTGAGAGGAATTCACCTGAGCAGAGTATAAAATCTGTTGAAAAATGCCAAGGACAGTCATCTTTTTTCCATCAAAAATAGCATGATTTTGAGCTTTCCAAATAGCCCACATCATATGGTGCGGGATATAGAAAAGGGAAGAGTGTTGTGGGTAAGTGGAAGCCCAATAATTCATAAAAACAGTGATGGATTCTACACCGGGGGAATAGTCAACTGGAATTGATCACAAATAAGACCGAGAACACTTTTCCAAACCATGCAGCGAGAGAAAAGATGTATGACAGTCTCCTCGTTTGTGAAACACATAGAACAAATACCTGGGCCAGACTTACCCCTTTTTTGTAAGTTGTCCCATGTAAGTACCTTATTCCTTAATACCAGCCAAGAAAAGAAACCAATTTTGCGTGGTAGAGTACCTGACCATAAATTTTTGAACATTCGACTGCCCTTAGCTGGAGAGAAGGAATTCACAATGCAGTCATATACTTTATCAGCAGAGATGGTACCATCTTTTTTGTTGCAATCCCATACCAAAGAATAAGATTGTGATGAAAGATGAATGCCATTGAGTTCCAGATTTCTAGTATACTGGTTCCAAGCTTCTTTCCATTCTCCATCCAAATATAACTCTTCAGCTGAATACCAGTAGTGTTGGGAGTTCGGTAAGGTATTGTGTGCTTGGGCCAGAGTTTTAATGTCCAGGTCTTCTAAATAAGATCTCAGACCTTCCGGGAAGAGGAAAGAGGAAGAGATACCTATCACTGGGTCAATACCAATCCATATATCAACACCATTCCCTACCTGCCATGCAAGTTGGCACCCCAGCCAGGGTATAGTCTGTATAAAACCCCTCCAAATAGCAAAAACACCACGAGTGCTAAATTTTTTTTCTCGAAGCCATGATACCACAGTGAGCTGCTTCAAGTATTTTGAAGTGAGGACACGGTGCCATAGACTATCATTGAAGGGAACCCTCCAGATATTTTTGAGGCGAAGGGAAATACTGAACCAATTTACATTTTTTATCCCCCATCCCTCATATTTCTTTGGCCAAGAGAGATCCAACGAGCTAGCCAAGTGAAATCTGCGTTTATTTTTCGACGATCCCCATAAGAAAGCAAAGGTAATGCTCCTGAGCTTGTGCAAGATTGAAACTAGAATAGGAGTGAGACCTATCCAGTATACCGGGATACTAGAGAGTACAGACTGTACAAGAATCAGTCTACCACCCAGTGAGAGCATCTTATGGGTCCAAAGACTGATTTTTTATTTATTTTTGAACCAACCAGTTCCAGTCCCTGGTTCTGTACCCAAGGGGTTTGATGAAAAAACCAAGATTCTTGAAGCCAGTAAGAATCAGTAGCTTTTGGTATGGGAGGATTCTGGAAAAGCTCAAGAGATCCGATGCTTCAATATTATTATAGAGGAAACAAGACTTTTCTAGACTGATACACATTCTAGAAGCTTTGAAAAAAGTTTCAAGAATGACATCAAATGCTTCCCATTCCTGAAGAGAACCAGTACCCATAAGAATCACATCATCCATGAAAAGAAGATGGTTTAGATCAAGTGAGGGTGAAATCTGGATACCACGGATAAGTCCATGATTTCGAGCATCGAAAATTAATAGACTAAGACCTTCAATGACCAGGATGAAGAGAAAAGGTGATAGAGGGAATCCTTTACGTATGCCTCGAGAAGCCGGGAAAACATTTGAAGGGGTGCCATTGATCAATATTGTGAAGGTAGCTGAGGAGAGGCAGCCAAGGATCCAGTTAACAATCTAGAGGGGAGCCCCTATCTTAATCAAAATGAGATGGATAAAGGTCCAGTTGACATGATCAAAGGCTTTAATCAAGTCGAGCTTGAGGATGAAAGCACATAGGTTCTTTGTTTTGATAGAGTGGAGGGATTCCTGTATGATTCCGATAGGCTCAATAATCTGACGATTTTTAAGGAACCCAAATTGTTCCTGTGAGATACTGGAGTCCAGGAAGGGTTTAATTCTGACCGCTATAACTTTAGAGATCAATTTGTACAGGAGATTGCACAAAGAGATGGGACGAAATTCAGGGAATGTCATGGGCTTATCTCTTTTGGGTGTCAGAGCAAGAAAGGTTGTGTTCAGAGAGGTGGGAATGAAACCAGAGACTCTAGTGGAATCAACAGCAGACAAAAGTTCGCTACCCAAGAGTTCAAAAAAGTGTAGATAAAACTCCACATGCCAGCCATCTAGGCCTGCACTTCTATCTTTTTTGAAATATTTCAGAGCAAACTCAATTTCCCCAAGAGAAACTGGGCAGGTAAGAACTAAGGCATTCACTTCTGGAATCATCCTAGGATATAGCAAGACAACCTTGAGTTGATGGGATATACAGGTTCATCCATCATCTTTAAATATTTTAGCAAAATGTGTTTGACCCAGATCTTTGAGAGCAGTCTCATCCTCATATATATTACCATCCTCATCTGACAAAGACCATATCGAATTTTGATTCCACCGACCAGAAGGCAACATGTGAAAGTATTTAGTATTCGAATCACCCTGTAGAGCCCATTTTTCTCTACTTTTTAATTGCCAAGTAAGAAGATAATGATTCAAGATCAGTTTTCTTTCAGATATAATATGGGCTAGATGGGCCATATCCTCAGTTGATAGGATACCATTTGATGAGCCTGAGAGGAGAGAAGTGATGGCCTGATCGATTTTGTAGTAATAATTATCAATCCGAGCCTGTTTATCCTTGATCCAAACTTTGGCTTCATTTTTAAGGATACGGAGCTTTTGGTGGAGTGAGTCGAGACCAGAGGCATGGTCACCCTGGGGGAGAAGGGGCCACCTCATCAACAACCACTCAGTGAAAGTAGGGTCATTGAGCCAAGATCAGTTAAACTTGAATGGGTAGTTGCAAGATGCTCTTTGCTTGTTCCATTCCAAGACAATAGGATAGTGGTCAGAAATGTCAGAGCACTGTGTCCAAACCCTATGGATCCCCGGAGAAGGAATCAAAGAAGATGATATCAGAATTCTGTCTAATCTCTTACTAATACCCCCGTTTCCTGCACAACCATTATGCCACGTAGGACCAGCACACAGAGGAGCCAGATCCATCAGACCCAGCGAGTCAAATAGGGATAATAAGTGGCAAGAGAGGGGATCGGGAGTAGCCTTATGACCCCAAATCTCTATAGAGTGCAATGTGAGATTTAGGTCTCCACCCAGAATCAGATTTGGAGAGCTGAGAAAGCCAATTTTATGCACTTTTTCCCAGAAGATTTCATGGTCTTTATAGGGGCCATAAACATTTAGGACAATGATGGGATAGGAGAGTCCCCGGAAGGAGGCATGTATCAGAAGGCCTGCACAAGTCTAGTAGGCTCAACATCTAACCTTATGAGGATTCCAGGCCGTTAGGAGACCACCCGAAAGACTAGATGCGCCAATAGTACAAAATTCCCAAGAAGGGAGAAGTTTGGAGAAGGCAAGCAAAGCAGGGGATGAGCTGCACATGGTTTCCTGAAGAAGAATCATATCCGAGCTAAGAGAGCGAAAGAGAGAGCAGCGGCAATGTAATTTAGCATTACCTCCAAGGCCCCTAATGTTGAGGGAGACAAGCTTCATAAAGGATCATCAAGGAGGGGAGACGAAGCTCTAAGTCCCCGAGAAGGCAAGTTACGGGATGCATCTTTAATGCGAACAGAGAGAGGAATGTAAGGAGGGGATGCAGAGGAGAGGTCTACCTGCAACTTTCCCTTTTTCTCCCTTTTCTCCCTGACTGTAACATTGGTAAAACGAATGGAGTTCAGGTGAAGAGTATAAGGAGAGGTCAAAGTGGTAGCTGTAAAGATTGAGAGTAATTTTTTTAGGGAGGGGTCTGAGAAAGAAGGGGAGGAAGTGGGGCTAATAGGGGAGGGAGGAAGTGACGGGGGAAAACGAGGGTGTGTCAGGGGTGGTGTTGAGGCCTGGAAATTCACAGGAAATAATAGAAAGGGATTCTCCCCAGTCAACGTTCCCAACTAGCCCGTGACTGTTTGGTGTAGGGAATCCATCCGATTTGCGGTCTGGCTACCGTAGGTCAAGTAACAAAAGGATTTACCGGTTGCGGCCCGGTCCACCGTATGTTTTTTGTATTTTTTGACTTAATGTATGATATGCACGTGCCTAATTAACAATGCAAGGTGATAAAGATGCAAAGAGTAGTCACAATTTGATGCGCAGGTTCTTACCTTTCGTCTTAGAACTCACAAGCATCTAAATCATATATGCATGAAAATAAATACTAACTAAACTATCTCTAAAGAGCAGGTTATTAATTCATGAGTAATGCATCATTGTACATGTGTTATGGAAAATCATAGATAGCTGTTCTTACAACCAAACATATAAACATGAGTAAAAGTATACATGATAAGATAGCTCATCAACAGTTAAAAGTCCCATTACTCATAGTGGAAAAAACATCATAAATGTACTAAAGAACATTCAGACAAGAACATAGGTTCAGGAAGTTAGAACGCTCTTACAACTAATGAGACACAGTTGAAAACGAAATAGTTCACATTCAACATTGCTCATTTAATCACATTGATACATTCCACATAGCACTTTCTCCAACTGGAAAAATTTGCAGTCTCTGGTTTGTAAAATGAAATAGTTCCTCTTACAAGCAATAGTTTACAAGTTTTTTGAGAGGCAAAAATCCCTCTTAAGTTCTAACTCTCACATATTTAAACTACAACAGCAGATCATTTGGGCTGCCCTCCCAAACGTGTGACCTTTCGGTCCCTCCTGGCGTTTCATATCCTCAAATTTTTTTTTTCTATACACATTCATAATTTGACTATTAACGGATAGATATTTTGGGTCTATGCCTTTGTCGCTATTCATTTTGTCTTTTCCTTCCCTTGTCCTCCTTGCGACCCTGTCGGTTTCAGTTTGATCTTTGTGAAAACTGTCAAGCTATGCTTTCGCGCCATGGTCACCTCCACAGTCCCTTGAGTCCACCTGCGATTAATCAATGTGCATCATTCGTTGGGATTGCATTTTAAAACGAAACATTAAAATCTATCAATCAAACGGCTGCTCAACAAGAAAGATCATGCATTGCATTACTGCTAACACGGTGGGGTAGACTTATCCACAACCGCATAGGCGGGCTTTAACAGGCGATGGGCGTTGCGAAACACTTAAGCATGTCAGAGTCGGAAGAGTTAAAACTTAAGCTGGGAGCGAGAAAAATTCAAATCAGAAGTCAGAAAGACAACGACATCGAAAGCCAAGTGCTTCGCACAGTCGCAACGGCAGAAAAGGAAAAGACTACGGATATGCGATCTGCATCGACGGTGGAGTGCTTTTCACTTAGGGTGGCTAGTTTATTTGGGAGCCGCAACGACGGAAGAAAAAGGTTATAAACATGCAACTAGAAGGCCGACATGCATCGGCAGGTGGGGTGCTTATACTTCGGGTGCTAGTTGATTTGGGAGCCGCAATGGCGGAAGAAAAACAGACAAGAGCCTCCGATTGAACTGAGAAATATAAGTGCTACGTGATAAAAAAATTTTAAAAATTGGCAACAAGTGAAACTGTTTCACCTTCTAAACAACGTTTTTCAAAGAACACTTGACCCGACTCATATCTGACTAACAAGAACCAAAATTCAACATCTGCGACCCACAACGATTTCCAACACAAACAATTTATGAAACAGGACGAGAGTTCCTCTCCGAAAATCATCCAAAATTAAAGCATGACGAAAAGGTTCAAGGATCCAATGATTAAAAACAATGCTATATCATGAGGGGGGGGACCAAAATTTAAGAAATTTGGGGAAAAACAGTTGCAGCTACAACAATTGGCGACTACCTGGTGAACCTAGATCTCTGGACAATTTCTTCCTTAAGTATAGACTGCCTAACCATAAAACCAACGTGTTGAATCCTTCTAGATATATGGATATATGTACTTTTAATCATTGAGGGTAGTCCAATTTAGGAAAATGGAAACCAACATTTCAAAGTCAAGATAACTCTTTCAAGGCCAGGAATATGAGTTTCATTTTTGCCTCTGTCTTCGGGTAGCTTCCAGCTTGGACACCACAGGATCGTAACATATGGTAAACATAAATATTCAATTGTTCCTCATTCCCATGCCATTTTGCACCTTTTTTGTGCTTTTGGACTTTTTGTCCTTTTGAGTCCTCCTCATGCCTTTCTTTCTGAATTTTTCATTCAGGCTCCTCTATCCATAGTGTCCTTTTGTGTGAGAGATGTATGTGATTTTCAGCTCATGGACGGAGAAGAAATTTTGGCAATTTTATACTCATATGATTTAGTACTTTGTTTTGATACATATTGCTTTCTTAGGAGTTTTGACTCTTCTTAGCCTTTTGGATTTCAATTCTTGGCATGGGATCATTTATATATAATATACTGTTTACCTTGCTTCCTTTCCATGGGTCTTTTGCTGTAACCCCCTAGGACATTTTTAAGTGTGAGATGGATGGAGCCTCGAAATAGTATTCCAGACCTTTTAATCTTGAGCTACTTTACAGGGATTAAGCAGGACTTCAATGCGTACATAGCCATTTAGGAAAACTGCTAAACTAGAAGAAATTCTATCAGATAAAACCATAATACACAGTCTTATAATCAAGGATTTTAATTAGTCCAGAATTCTAATGCTCTCCATGCAACCAAAGCTTGCTTCCTTTTATTGAAATCAAATAGAAAATTTAAACTAAAACAAAACTAAACTTCATGACTCAAAGACTCAAAAAGACAGCCAAGCCAGATTATTTATATACAAGATAGAAGAAGACAAATGAAACTCAGGAAAAATAAGGCTTTAGAACCAAACCATTTACTGGTAAGTTCTCTTCCCACCCTTGCAGATCTTGTAACTTATAAGTGGAAGGGCCAAGTTTCACTGCAATTTGGAAAGGACCTACCCACAACTGTTGGAACTTCGTGTGTTTTCCTTTCTCATCATGGGGGTAATCCCACTTGAGAACCAAATCTCCCACCTCAAAGTATTTTGTTCCTACCTTATGTTTGTCGAACCATCTCTTTATGACCTCTTGCTGCTTCTTAAAGCGCCCTCTGGCTTTAGATCGAGCCTCTTCTGCTTTCAAGAGATTATATATCCTTATTTGCAAAACTTCATCATCCGACCCTCTAGATTCTTGAGCTATTATGGAAGAGGGCAGCATGATGTTGGGAGGAATAATGGCTTCTTTACTGTACACAAGGGTATACGGAGACACTCCTATCGAAGACTTGGGGGTGACTCTATCGGCCCAAAGGGCGTTTGGTAGCGCTGAGTGCCAACTCCTCTAGTTTTCTATCATAGTCTTCTTTAAAATTCTAATCAGATTTTTGTTAGTAGACTCAGCCAGGCCATTTCCTTGTGGATAGTAATTAGCAGAATAATGAAACTTTATTCCTTTCTCATGAGCGAAAGCAGTTAATTTAATCGATGAAAAGTAGGTAGCATTATCAAAAACTATAGAAACTGGAACTCCAAACCTGGTCATGATATGGTCTTGCAAGAAGCTGATGACCGCGTCCTCATTTATTTTGCACAGCGGGATGGCTTCGACCCAGCGAGTGAAGTAATCGGTAGTGGTCAAAATATACTTGTGTTGTAGGGAAGAGTTCAGCTTTATCTCCCCAATAATATCCAACCCCCATTGCTCGAACGTTTTTGTGATTATTACAAGTTTCAGTGGTGCGGCCGCTTTAGATTGTCTTCCACTACACCTTTGACAAATGTCACATTTCCTGACATGGGTGTGCGCATCTTTGAAAAGCGTGGGCCAACAGTAACTAGCTCTGAGAATTTTGTGAGCTGTAGTATCTCCTAAAAAATTCCCTCCAGCAGGCTCGTCATGTAACTCTGTCATTACTTTCGTCGCATATTCTTTCTCTAAGCATCTAAGAAGAACCCCGTCGTAATTTTTTCTGAATAATACTCCTTCAACAATTTGATAGGAGGCTGATTTGAGACGTAGCGCTCTTCTTTGCTTAGAATTCCAATGTTATGGAAACAACCCCGCCTGCAGGCAATGCATGAGGTCTCTATACCAAGATTCGGGAGTTGTAAACAAAGGACATACATCCATCAAATGTAATTCAGCCTCATCTTCCCAGGTGTGTTCTTCATTGTTCCCATTTTCAGCCATTAATTTGCACAACCCTTGCCCTTTAACTATAGAAGCTGGATTGAATTCAAGGTCATACTCTTGAAGAGCTGTTACCCAATTGCCCCTTCTTTCTCCTAATTCCTTCTGTACAAACAGGGACCTTACAGCTGGGTATGGGACGATCACCTTAGTGCGATTTTTTAATATGTAGGACTTGAATTGTTTCACTGCTTTGAATACTGCATAAGCTTGTTTATCAATAGTTGGGTAATTTAATTCGGCCCCTTGTAGACCAGTGCTCATGAAAGATATTGGGAATTAATCCCCCCATCTTCTTTTTGAGTAAGCACAGCTGCTAACGAATCATTAGATGCAAAAGTATACACAATGAAATCTTTATCGAAATCTGGAATTTTTAGGGAAGGTGCATGTGCAACAGTAGTTTTAATCTTACTGAATGCATTCTTCTCAATCTCGGTCCATTTGAACTGTGCGCTTTGCTTCACCATTTGCTGTAGAGGTTTGACAATCTGGGCAAAATATGGCACGAATATTCGTACGAAGCTTATTGTTCCCATAAATGATTGCATACCTTTTTTATTATGGGGCAAGGGAATCTGTTCAATTACTTTGATCCTTTCCGGATCTATAGATATTCCTTTCTTTGAAACTATGTGCCCCAGCAACTTACCCTCTGTGACAGCAAACACACACTTTTTGGGATTGATTGAGATGCCATATTTCCGACAGCGTTCAAAAATCTGCCTTAGATGGAACATGTGTTCTCCTCTCCTCTTTGAGAATATCGTAATATCATCGAGGTATATCATAACAATACGGCCAATCAAACCACGGAACACTATCTTCATAGCCCTCTGGAACATGGCTCCAGTGTTTATAAGCCCAAAGGGAATTCTTCTGTAAGCGAAAGTTCCCCATTTGGTCCTGAATGTTGTCTTCAATCTGTCTTCTTCGGCTACTAATACTTGATTGTAGTCGGAAAAACCGTCTAATAACGAGAATAGTCCAGAACCTGAGACCATTTGTAGTAGTTGCTCAATGGGTGGAATAGGATAGTTATCTTTATCTGAAGCACAGTTCAAATTCCTGAAATCTATGCACAGCCTGATCTCTCCAGACTTTTTCCTCACTGGCACCGGATTTGAGACCCATTCAGAGTGTCTGACCTTAAAAATGATTCTAGCATCCAATAATTTCTTAACTTCACTCTGAATCAGCGGCTCCAATTTGGGGTGCATTTTCCTCAAAGGTTGCTGATAAGGTTTGACGCTAGCTTTGATGGGGATAACATGCTGGATGATGCTGGTGTCATATGTCTTTAAATCTGCGTAAGTCCAGGCGAACACATCTTTATATTGATTAAAAAGAGTGATGAACTTATCTCTTTCTGCTGGTGAGCAACATTTGCCAAGATTCACATATTTAGGATTTGTCTCAGTCCCTAGATTTATCAGCTCATACTGTAGAGATGAGTTGTGAGTCTTCACGTTTGCTGGTCTTCTGAACTTTTCATTTAAATCGAACATTCTTTCTAAGGTTCTGACTCCTTTAGGGATGAAATTATTATACTTCAGCTCGGCCTGATGTTCTTCATCATCTATAATTGCTCCTTTAAATATCTCGTCATTGGTTAAGCATTCTATAATCTGCTGATCATCGTCGAACACTCGTAAGTTGGTAATCATGTCAGGGACCAAGGGCCTGAAAAGCAATTCAACGGAGCATCGATTATTAGTAGGCACAAGCCTAGCAGCTGATGTGGCTAACAAGTCAGCTGCTGCATTTTTAAGTCTTGGAATTGAAATAATATTAAATGCGTTAAAGCATTTGAGTAGGTCCCATACCTCATTTTGATAATCCTTTAAGTGAGGAGAAACACAATGTATTTGATTCTGGATCTGTTTAACAATTATTTCAGAATCTCCAAAAACTTTTAAATTACTTACCTTTAATTGGATTGCTTTCCTTAAACACTGCACCAGCGCTTCATATTCAGCCATGTTATTTGTACATTCAAACTCTAATCTACATGAAAGAAAATGTTTATTATTCTTGGGGTCGATCAGGACACAGCCGGCCCCTGACCCTTCTAACGTCTTAGAGCCATAAAAAAACAATGTCCATAAATCACTAACTATTGCATGAGAATCTACTCCTACCGCTAAGTCTACTATTTTACAGTCGATTTCATCAGCCTGTGAGAATCGAAGGAGATCAGGCTGGGTGTTTGACGTGTTGCTAGCTTCTTCTGCTTGGTAATTTCCTGGTTCCAACTCAATAAAATAATTTCCCAACACAGAATCCACTGGTTCATTCTTCTCCTCAAGTCGAGTAACGTTGTATTTCATGTGTGTCTCCCTCAAAATCTTAATTTGGTTCGGACTTCCTTTATACGGTAGCCACAGATGTGACCAATCAAAGGAAAAATATCCGTTTAGTTTCGCTGACCAATCTATGCTAAGGACAATCCCATAAGCATCTGGTATATCGGCTACCACGATATCAATGACTTGGCATACTTTATCATTTGATGACAGGCGTACTAGGACATCCTCCATCTCACCAATTACCTTTACATTCGTCCTTTCCAATTGAACAACCCTCCACGTGGATGGCTTAGGCTGCCCATTTATCTTTTTACAGACTGATATTGGCATGACGTTAATTGACGCCCTGAGTCTACCAGGCAATTATGTACGTTGTGATTAAAAATTTCAAAAGTGAGGAGAAAAGGTGGATGTTTTCTCTTAGACTTACCTCCAATGCTAGTTTCTCCGATTTCTTCTTCCTCTTTAGGCCGATTGTCAGCGGGCAGCTTCTCATCCGATGCTTCAAGCGCTTTCAACAGTCTTTCCTTTTGCTGCGACACTTTACACATTTCAAATAGTGAAACATTCGCCTTTACCTTCTTTATATCTTCCACAATGTCATAATCCATCTACGGTTCAAGGGGGTGCGGTTTATCAGCATTCATTTTTTCTTCATTGGGCTTGGCCAGCGTATCATTCTGCCTAAGATCTTGGCTGGTAATGGTGAATTCAGGAATTTTATCAGCTGCGGAATTATTTTGGAATTTCTTAACATTTTTCTGCAACCTTTTGAGCTTTGGGAGCATGAGACTGTCTTCTTTAATCAACCCTTGGCTCCTTGTTGTTACGTTGGTTTCCATGACGTCCTTATTGCCCTGATTCTTTTCCTCTTCAGCATCAAATAACGAAACAGAATTCCACAGAACCATGGTTTCCTCTTCTTGTTCCTTCATTGAAGTAGTACTCTCCTTTCTTTCTTCATCTCCATCTTCTGTTAATTTAGACTACAACAGCTGATTCATAACCAATGTCATCGAGTTTATCCATTGAGGACAATTCTTTTCCGAGTGTGGTTGTTGATGGAAAGTGCAAAAATTGTCCATGCCTACCTCTGTTAAATTCATAGATGCAGAATTGTGTGGAGGAGGTTGGGATTGATTGTTATCCTCCCTCTTCTTATAATAGGGCTTGTAGAACTTTTGAGCTTCCTTTTCTTTTTCTAAGTCTATGATTTTGTTGGAAAGCTTCTGCATCATTTTTTCCATACTCTCAAAATCTAGTGATTGTTCTTCCTTAGGCTTAGCGAACAACAATGCTTTCTTTCCCACACTTTTCTCTCCTGATCGTTTTGGATAATCTTCGATACTTTCTCTTTCAGCCTCTACCTTTTCTGCCTCCTCATACGTCTCTGCCAATGTGGGCTTGGCCTTTATTTTGGAAAACATGGCCAGCTCAGGTCCTAAAGCCGAAGTATAATATTCAATCAGGACTTTATCTGAAGGTTTGTCAGCTTCAGAAAAATTCTTGAGGTATGCTGCAAATCTTTGAGTAAAGCTGTGCACCTTCTCCTTTCTCTCTTTCTTCAAGGCGCATAGTCCTTTCATGAGGGTTGCATGAGTCTTTTGAGTCACATGCTTACTTCTTAATATTCTCTCGAAGGTATCCCAATCAAGGATAGATTTTGCAGGCAACCCAAAGTACCATGATGCTGCAACTCCTTTAAGGGTGTGCGGGAAAAGTCCGCAAACTACATCCTCATGCTCCCCCTCCCTTAACCCTTCTATGGCCAAGTAAAAGCTTTGCAGGTGGTCATCTACTAGTATCTTCTCACTTGGGTCGAATTTGGGAAGCATCTTTTCAAAGGATTGAGGTAAATCATGTAACGGAGGTGTTAGGTTTAAAGGTGATCTGGCTCTCCAGGAAGGTGGTGGATTCGGTGGGTTGGGTGGTTGATTGGTGTTTACGCCTGCCATGAGTCTGGGTGGAGAGTGAGGAGGCGAGCAAATAGGAGTGTGATCAGGAGAACTATGAGGAGTATATGGGCCTTCTTGATTCAAAGGCAGTACAACTTCCTGCAAGGCTGTTTCTACAAGCTCTTCCCAATCCTCCACCAGCATTGAGTCTTCCAATATAGGACGGTCCTTCCTTTTATATTCTCTTCTGGGAAATTCAGGGATGATTGGCAATCCTCCAATCTTCTTCACATATTCCCTGGTGTGTCTTCTCAGATTATTAACAACCTCATTGTCAACAGAAAACAAATGTTCTCTACTCTTTTCTTCCGGAATTGGATTATGAATCCCACTTCTTTCAGAACTGTTACCGGTGGAATAATCTCGAGAAAACGGGTTTCCTCAGCCAGCCATGCACTGGCGGCCCTCCTTCTAGCGCCAGAAACTATTGAGGCCTGGAAATTCGCAGGCAACAACAGCAAGGGATTCTCCCCAGTCAACGTTCCCAACTAGCCTGTGACTATTTGGTGTAGGGAATCCGTCTGGTTTGCGGTCCGGCTACCGTAGGTCAAGTAACAAAAGGGTTTACCGGTTGTGGCCCGGTCCACCGTATGTTTTTTGTATTTTTTGACTTAATGTATGATATGCACATGCCTAATTAACAATGCAGGGTGATAAATATGCAAAGAGTAGTCACAATGTGATGCGCAGGTTCTTACCTCTCGTCTTAGAACTCACAAGCATCTAAATCATATATGCATGAAAATAAATACTAACTAAACTATCTCTAAAGAGCGGGTTATTAATTCATGAGTAATGCATCATTGTCCATATGTTATGGCAAATCACAGATAGTTGTTCTTACAACCAAACATATAAACATGAGTAAAAGTATACATGATAAGATAGCTCATCAACAGTTAAAAGTCCCATTACTCATAGTGGAAAAAACCCCATAAATGTACTGAAGAACATTCAGACAAGAACATAGGTTCAGGAAGTTAGAACTCTCTTATAGCTAATGAGACACAGTTGAAAATGAAATAGTTCACATTCAACATTGCTCATTTAATCACATTGATACATTCCACATAGCACTTTCTCCAACTGGCAAAATTTGCAGTCTCTGGTTTGTAAAATGAAATAGTTCCCCTTACAAGCAATAGTTTACAAGTTTTTTGAGAGGAAAAAATCCCTCTTAAGTTCTAACTCTCAAATATTTAAACTACAATAGCAGATCGTTTGGGCTGCCCCCCCAAACGTGTGACCTTTCGGTCCCTCCTGGCGTTTCATATCCTCATTTTTTTTTTGTACACATTCATGATTTGACTATTAACGGACATATCTTTCGGGTCTGTGCCTTTGTCGCTATTCATTTTGTCTTTTCCTTCACTTGTCCTCCTTGCGACCCTGTCGGTTTCAGTTTGATCTTTGTCAAAACTGTCAAGCTATGATTTTGCGCCGTGGTCACCTCCACAGTCCCTTGAGTCCACATGCGATTAACCAATGTGCATCATTCGTTGGGATTGCATTTTAAAACGAAACGTTAAAATCTATCAATCAAACGGCTGCTCAACAAGAAATATCATGCGTTGCATTACTGCTAACATGGCGGGGTAGACTTATCCACAGCCGCATAGGCGGGCTTTAACAGGCGATGGGTGCTGCGAAACACTTAAGCACGTCGAAGTCGAAAGAGTTAAAACTTAAGCTGCGGGCGGGAAAAATTCAAATCGGAAGTCAGAAAGACAACGACATCGGAAGCCAAGTGCTTCACACAGCTACAATGGTGGAAAAGGAAAAGACTACAGATATGCGACTTGCATTGGCGGCGGAGCGCTTTTCACTTCGGGTGGCTAGTTGATTTGGGAACCGCAATGGCGGAAGAAAAAGGTTATAAACATGCAACTAGAAGGTTGACATGCATCAGTGTGCAGGGTGCTTATACTTCGGGTGCTAGTTGATTTGGGAGCCGCAACGGCAGAAGAAAAACAGACAAGAGCCTTCGATCGAACTGAGAAATATAAGTGCTACGTGATAAAAAAAAATTAAAAATCGGCAACGAGTGAAACTGTTTCACCTTCGAAACAACATTTTTCAAAGAACACTTGACCCGACTCATCTCTGAATAACAAGAACCAAACTTCAACATCTGTGACCCGCAACGATTTCCAACACAAACAATTTATGAAACAGGATGACAGTTCTTCTCCGAAAATCATCCAAAATTAAAGCACGACCAAAAGGTTCAAGGATCCAATGATTAAAAACAACGCTATATCATGAGGGGGGGGACCAAAATTTAAGGAATTTGGGGAAAAACAGTTGCAGCTGCAACAGGCGGGAACTCAACAAGTGAGGACAAAGATGGTAAAGGCATAACCGGAGTAAGTGAGGCTGGAGACAGATTAGGCATCGTTGCTGTAGTTTGTAAAGGAGAAGGACTATCCAAATCCATAGTGGATACACAAGCAATGTGGGGGCTCGAAGCAGGAGGGATGGGTTCTACAGGAGAAACTCTATCAGGGGACAAGTTATGTGAAGAGGACAGAGAAACCAAAGTTGGACAGGGGGCCTGAGAGGGTTCAGGCTGAGGTCCTTTCAAATGAGATAGAATCAACTCATCAATGGCATCTAAGTAAGAAGCCGATACAACTTCAGTAGGAGGAAGAGTAATGTTTGGAGTACCTGGAGTAGGAGCAAGTATGCTGGATTTGTTCAAATTAGCAGTGGACAGGAGGACATCCGAGCCTGAAGTAGTGTCATCCGATCGGAGAGAGTGACATTGGCACCAAAGATGTCCAGTCTCACGGCAAATGTTGCATCTGAACGACACATGGAGGTAGTCGAGCCTTTGGATTAAAAGACGTTCGCCACAGAAGATTTCTACTTCAGTAGGTAAACCCCGAGAGATGTCCATCTCAACCAGTACTCATGCAATCCTCTTGTCGAAAGCAAGGAGGAAGTCCGACTCAACAGCCACGAACTGACCTATGGAATCTGCAATGCCTTCCAGTACGTGTTTATTCCACAGAGGGAACAGCAAGTGAGGGAGCAAAACCCATAAGTGGCGTTTTGTGATTCTTTCTTTGAGAGGGTCGAATCGAGTGTGCCATCGATAAAGAACCAAGGAGCCAACCCCCATGCACCAGATTCCCTCCAGGATGCGAGTACATTGTGCCTCCTCTAAAAATACAAATACGATCCATCCCCTAGATAACAAGCTGATAGTAGGAACATAATCAATGAGGGGTTTCCAGTTTTCAGTATCCCACTCCACCCATGCCGACTTTCCCATCCGACAGTACTCTAGATGCCCGACCAAAGCACGGGAGCAGAGAGAGGTGACTCTATCCATGTAAATATCATGTCCGAGTACATAGCGGTAGCGCCCCTCCTGGGCTTTAATACACTTGGTATTTCTCTTTTGACAAAAGTCGGAAGGAGTAGCTAGCTCAGACATATGGTGAGGAATGATTCAAAATGATAAACAATATTCCCAACCCTGAACCACAGTCGCACAAAACAAGGAAGAAGACCCCCGTGAGGGATACGAAGCCCCAAACACAGAACCCCATAAGGGTGGAGGCCTCGAAACAGTCGAGCCCACCTCAACCTGCGTCCCCAAAGGCAAACTGAGGAGCCATAGGAGTCCAAAGGAGAAATAGCGAAACTCAAGGGGATGTCAAAATAAACAAAGAATAAAAAAACACCGTACCCCGGAACAAACCAAAGAGACCATAGGTCAACCCACAGAACCCCAACCACACCGAAAACAGTTTGTCAGCCCATCATTCCCGGAGATGATGAGACCCTAACCCTGGAGGGTAAACCTTAAACCAACAGACAGACCAATAACCACTCACCAGATACGGGAGAGGAAAACACCACTCATGGCACTTCCAGGGATACATGTAGAGTGACCCCAAGTCAAAGCTGTGAAACCAGCGAGGCGACAGGGAGAAAAACCGCTAGTAATGAGAAACCCTAACCTCTAAGTACGTCTGTGGATTACCAAGGTCAACCCAGAACGTGCCAAAGGACTAATAGTAGAGAAGTCTAGAAAAAAAGAACGAGAAAGCCATGCAGAGGTGGCAAACCCAGACCAAAATTTACGCAGTTAGCCGAAATGCAATATCCTTCCCACTCATTTTTTATCTTGGTTGGTACTAGTCCCCCAGTGTAGGGGAGGGACTCCAAGAGGGCTGCCCGCACAAAAACCACCCTGTGCACCAGGAAAACCAGACAGGATACCAGACAAGAATATGGAAGACAAAGAAGACCCAAAACCAGACCAAAAGAAGAGGGGCGAGTCCCGGTGCGGCAAAGACCTGTATCAACAATCACCGGCGAAGGACAGGGGAACGCCATGAGCGGCGAGCACTGCAACTGCATTCATTCTCCAAACACTGTCGGGAATCGACATCCTGTCAATTTCCCTTGTGGCTGAGTATCTCATCCCACAGTCCTGTGTGGCTCAATAATGGAGAACAAACTTGTTCAGTTGTAACTTTCTTTTATTCAAACTCTTAGTACATTTCCCTAATTAAGATCTGTCAATCAAATATACCTTTACAAAACTGCTATTTATATTTTTTTCTGATATTTAAAAAACTACAAACCATAAGTCTTTTCCTAAGAGAAAAGCTAAAGTCAACAGAGGCTTAAATCCGTTGGTGGTGATTAACCCAAACGACTGGGAAATAGGAAGGTTTTTTGGGGAAACCCTCTGATTGGATCCGATCGTTTACCTTTGCATTGCCATTTAAATCACTTTTAGGCGTCAACATACACTTATAATATCAAATATAGCTTTAAAAAACTACAATAAAGTTTCCTTTGTTATCATAGTTGTTTTAATATTATGCATTATTCTATGTTAGCACCTTGAATGATGGAAACATTGTAGCATCTATTATCCAATGTGCATTATTCTATGTTTTTTTCCTTAGGGAAAACCACAATATATTAGATAATAGATCGCATGAAATACAAAGATCAAAAGATCTTATAGGAACTTGTTCCAAAAGTCTTAGAGCCAAAACATAGACATGTACAAAAAAACCTCTAACATCCACAACAATAAACTTTATATTGGATGTATGTCCACCTCTTACTAAACAATCAATTTTTTTAATTTGAACTATTATCCAAACTATATCAGATCCAAATATCATATCTACTAAGAAAATAGTTCTATATAGAACTAAAATATGACCAAAACACATGTAAATTTTATGCCTCCACCACCCCTAGTCCTGCTAGAAAAAAAGGGAGAGCTTTAACCAGGATATAAGTATGAATCATATAACACTTCTCCATGATCCACCTTATCTTTCTTGGTCCAATAGCCAATTTCCACCTAAAGGCCATCCTTGGAGAGGGAATCATCCAAAGAGTTCCTTTCTCTGTAGACATGCTTAAATACAACAACTTGAAACTACCTCTTCAACCTCGTTATCTCTTCAAAAATAAGAATGAGCATAAAATTTTTGAGAGATCTATTCTCTTTGCACCCGTCTATAAACACCTTAGAATCCCCGAAAACTTGAAAAGACTAAACATTTTTTTTTGAATAGCAGAATCACTTCCACCTCAATCACCCTTGTGTGCATTATTCTACTTAA